>JANJXV010000847.1:0-311895 GCA_024803745.1 Megascapheus bottae | reverse complement strand
AAATGGAGGTGTGTGAAGTCACAGAATGGAGGTGTGTGAAGTCACAGAATGAAGGTGTCTGAAGTCAGAATGCAGCTGTGTGAAGCCATAGAATGGAGGTGTGTGAAGTCAGAATGGAGGTGTGTGAACTCATAGAATGGAGTGTGTGAAGTCACAATGGGGGGTGTGTGAAGTCATAGAATGGGGGTGTGTGAAGTCAAATTGGAGGTCTGTGAAATCAGAGAATGGAGGTGTGTCAACTCAGAAATGAGGTGTGTGAAGTCATAGAATGGAGATGTGTGAATTCATAGAATGGAAGTGTGTGAAATCATAGAATGGAGGTGTGTGAAGTCAAAGAATTGAGGTTTTGAGGTCAGAATGGAGGTGTGTGAAGTCAGGATGGAGGTGGGTGAAGTCACAGAATGGAGGTGTGTGAGGTCATAGAATGGAGGTGTGTGAAGTCACAGAATGGAGGTGTGTGAAGTCATAGAATGGAGGTGTGTGAAGTCACAGAATGGAGGTGTGTGAAGTCATAGAATGGAGGTGTGTGAAGTCATAGAATTTAGGTGTGTGAAGTCATAGAATGGAGGTGTTTGAAGTCACAGAATGGAGGTGTGTGAAATCACAAAATGGAGGTGTGTGAACTCAGAATGGAGGTGTGTGAAGTCACAGAATGGAGATGTGTGAAGTCATAGAATGGAGTTGTGTGAAGTCACACAATGGGGGGTGTGTGAAGTCATAGAATAGAGGTGTGTGAAGTCATAGAATGGAGGTGTGTGAAGTCACAGAATGGAGGTGTGTGAAGTCAGAATAGATGTGTGCGAAGTCATAGAATGGAGCTGTGTGAAGTCAGAATGGAGCTGTGTGAAGTCATAGAATGGAGGTGAGTGAAGTCAGAATGGCGGTGTGTGAACTCATAGAATGATGGTGTGTGAATTCACAATGGAGGTGTGTGAAGTCATAGAATGGAGGTTTCTGAAGTCACAGAATGGAGGTGTGTGAAGTCATAGAATGGAGGTGTGTGAAGTCAGATTGGAGGTGTGTGAAGTCATAGAATGGAGGTGTGTCAACTCAAAAGGAGGTGTGTAGGCATAGAATGTAGGTGTGTGAAGTCATAGAATGGAGGTGTGTGAAATCATAGAATGGAGGTGTGTGAAGTCACAGAAGTGAGGTGTGTGAAGTCAGAATGGCGGTGTGTGAAGTCAGAATGGAGGTGTGTGGAGTCATAGAATGGAGGTGTGTGAATTCACAATGCATTTGTTGTGAACTCATAGAATGGAGGTCTCTGAAGTCACAATGTAGGTGTGTGAAGTCACAGAATGGAGGGGTGTGAGAAGTCATAGAATAGAGGTGTGTGAAGTCACAGAATGGAGGTGTGTGAAGCCATATATTGGAGGTTTGTGAAGTCATAGATTGGAGGTGTGTGAAGTAATGGAATGGAGGTGTGTCAAGTCACAGATTGAAGGTGTATGAAGTCACAGAATGGGGGTGTGTGAACTCAGAAAAGAGGTGTGTGAAGTCACAGAATGGAGGTGTGTGAAGTCATAGAATGGAAGTGTGTGAAGTCAGAACGAAGGTGTGTGAACTCAGATTGGAGGTGTGGGAAGTCACAATGGAGGGTGTGTGAAGTTATAGAATGGAGGTGTGTGAAGTCACAGAATGGAGGGGGGTGTGAAGTCAAAGACTGGAGGTGTGTGAACTCATAGAATGGAGGTGTGTGAAGTTATAGAATGGAGGGTGTGTGAAGTCACAGAATGAAGGTGCGTTACGTCACAGAATGGAGTTTGTGAACTCAGAATGGAGGTGTGTGAAGTCACAGAATGGAGATGTGTGAAGTCATAGAATGGAGTTGTGTGAAGTCACACACATGGGGGTGTGTGTGAAGTCATAGAATGGAGGTGTGTTAAGTCATAGAATGGAGGTGTGTCAAGTCACAGAATGGAGGTGTGTGAAGTCAGAATAGATGTGTGCGAAGTGATAGAATGGAGTTGTGTGAAGTCAGAATGGAGCTGTGTGAAGTCATAGAAGTGGGAGGTGAGTGAGAGTCAGAATGGCAGTGTGTGAACTCATAGAATGATGGTGTGTGAATTCACAATGGAGTTGTGTGAAGTCATAGAATGGAGGTTTCTGAAGTCACAGAATGGAGGCGTGTGAAGTCATAGAATGGAGGTGTGTGAAGTCAGATTGGAGAGGTGTGTGAAGTCATAGAATGGAGGTGTGTCAACTCAAAAGGAGGTGTGTGAAGGCATAGAGATGTAGGTGTGTGAAGTCATAGAATGGAGGCGTGTGAAATCATAGAATGGAGGTGTGTGAAGTCACAGAGTGTGAGGTGTGTGAAGTCAGAATGGAGGTGTGTGAAGTCAGAATGGAGGTGTGTGGGAGTCATAGAATGGAGGTGTGTGTGAATTCACAATGCATTTGTGTGAACTCATAGAATGGAGGTCTGTGAAGTCACAATGTAGTGTGTGTGAAGTCACAGAATGGAGGTGTGTGAAGTCATAGAATAGAGGTGTGTGAAGTCACAGAATGGAGGTTGTGTGAAGTCATATATTGGAGGTTGTGTGAAGTCATAGAATGGAGGTGTGTGAAGTAATAGAATGGGAGGGAGTGTCAAGTCACAGATTGAAGGTGTGTGAAGTCACAGAATGGGGGTGTGTGAACTCAGAAACTAGGTGTGTGAAGTCACAGAATGGAGGTGTGTGAAGTCATAGAATTGAAGTGTGTGAAGTCAGAACGAAGGTGTGTGAACTCAGATTGGAGGTGTGGGAAGTCACAATGGAGGTGTGTGAAGTTATAGAATGGAGGTGTGTGAAGTCAAAGAATGGAGGGGTTGTGAAGTCAAAGACTGGAGGTGTTGTGAAGTCATAGAATGGAGGTGTGTGAACTCAAAGAATGGAGGTGTGTGTGAAGTCACAGAAAGAAGGTGCGTTAAGTCACAGAATGGAGGTTTGTGAACTCAGAATGGAGGTGTTGTGAAGTAACAGAATGGAGGGTGTGGGAAGTCATAGAATGGAGTTGTGTGAAGTCACAGAATGGAGTTGTGTGAATTAATAGAATGGAGGTGTGAGAAATCATAGAATGGAGGTGCATGAAGTCACAGAATGGAGGGTGTGTGAACTCAGAATGGAGGTGTGTGTAGTCACAGAATGGAGGGTGTGTGAACTCACAATGGAGGTGTGTGAAGTCAAAGAATGGAGGCGTGTGAAGTCATAGAATGGAATTGTGTGAAGTCATAGAATGGAGGTGTGTGAAGTGAGAATTGAGGTGTGTGAAGTCACGGAATTGAGGTGTGTGAAGTCACAGAATGGAGGTGTGTGAAGTCATAGAATGGAGGGTGTGTGAAGTCACAGAATGGAGGTGTGGGAAGTCATAGAATGGAGTTGTGTGAAGTCACAGAATAGAGTTGTGTGAATTAATAGAATGGAGGTGTGAGAAATCATAGAATGGAGGTGCGTGAAGTCACAGAATGGAGGTGTGTGAACTCAGAATGGAGGTGTGTGCAGTCACAGAATGGAGGTGTGTGAACTCACAATGGAGGTGTGTGAAGTCAAAGAATGGAGGTGTGTGAAGTCGTAGATGGAATTGTGTGAAGTCATAGAATGGAGGAGTGTGAAGTGAGAATTGAGGTGTGTGAAGTCACGGAATTGAGGTTTGTGAACTCAGAATGGAGGTGTGTGATGTCACAGAATGGAGGTTTGTGAAGTCATAGAATGGATGTGTGTGAAGTCATAGAATGGATGTTTCTGAAGTAGAATGAAGGTGTGTGAAGTCATAGAATGGAGGTGTGTGAAGTCAAAATGGAGGGTGTGTGAACTCATAAAATGGAGATGTGTGAAGTCATGAATGGAGGTGTGTGAAGTCCAAGAATATAGGTGTGTGAAGTCAAACAATGGTGGTGTGTGAAGTCACAGAATGGCACGTGTGTTAAGTCAAAGAATGGAAGTGTGTGAAGTCAAAATGGAGGTGTGTGAAGTCACAGAATGAAGGTGTCTGAAGTCAGAATGCAGCTGTGTGAAGCCATAGAATGGAGGTGTGTGAAGTCAGAATGGAGGTGTGTGAACTCATAGAATGGAGTGTGTGAAGTCACAATGGGGGGTGTGTGAAGTCATAGAATGGGGGTGTGTGTGAAGTCAAATTGGAGGTGTGTGAAATCAGAGAATGGAGGTGTGTCAACTCAGAAATGAGGTGTGTGAAGTCATAGAATGGAGATGTGTGAATTCATAGAATGGAAGTGTGTGAAATCATAGAATGGAGGTGTGTGAAGTCAAAGAATTGAGGTTTTGAGGTCAGAATGGAGGTGTGTGAAGTCAGGATGGAGGGTGGGTGAAGTCACAGAATGGAGGTGTGTGAGGTCATAGAATGGAGGTGTGTGAAGTCACAGAATGGAGGTGTGTGAAGTCATAGAATGGAGGTGTGTGAAGTCACAGAATGGAGGTGTGTGAAGTCATAGAATGGAGGTGTGTGAAGTCATAGAATTTAGGTGTGTGAAGTCATAGAACGGATGTTTGGGAAGTCAGAGAATGGAGCTGTGTGAAGCCAGAATTGAGGTGTGCGCAGTCACAGAATGGAGGTGTGTGAAGTCATTTTATGGAGCTGTGTTGAAGTCAGAATGGAGGTGTGTGAAGTCACAGAATGGAGGTGTGTGAACTCAGAATGGAGGTGTGTGAAGTCACAGAATCTAGGTGTGTGAAGTCATAGAATGGAGAGTGTGTGAAGGTCATAGAATGGAGGTGTGGTAAGTCATAATGGAGGCATGTGAAGTCACAGAATTCAGGTGTGTGAAAGTCACAGAATGGAGGTGTGTGAAGTCACAGAATGGAGGTGTGTGAAGTCAGAACGGAGGTGTGTGAACTCAGATTGGAGGTGTGGGAAAGTCACAATGGAGGTGTGTGAAGTTATAGAATGGGAGGTGTGTGAAGTCACAGAATGGAGGGGTGTGAAGTCAAAGACTGGAGGTGTGTGAAGTCATAGAATGGGGGTGGTGTGAACTCATAGAATGGAGGTGTGTGAAGTCATAGAATGGAGGTGTGTGAAGTAACAGAATGAAGTTGCGTTAAGTCACAGAATGGAGGTTTGTGAACTCAGACTGGAGGTGTGTTGAAGTCACAGAATGGAGGTGTGGGAAGTCATAGAATGGAGTTGTGTGAGGTCACAGAATGGAGGTGTGTGAATTAATAGAATGGAGGTGTGAGAAATCATAGAATGGAGGTGTGTGAAGTCACAGAATGGAGGTGTGTGAAGTCACAGAATGGAGGTGTGTGAAGTCACAGAATGGAGGTGTGTGAACTCACAATGGAAGTGTGTGAAATCAGAGAATTGTGGTGTGTGAAGTCACAGAATGGAATTGTGTGAAGTCATAGAATGGAGGTGTGTGAAGGGAGAATTGTGGGGTGTGAAGTCACGGAATTGAGGTGTGTGAAATCAGAATGGAGGTGTGTGAAGTCACAGAATGGAGGTTTGTGAAGTCATAGAATGGAGGTGTGTGAAGTTATAGAATGGATGTTTCTAAAGTAGAATGAAGGTGTGTGAAGTCATAGAATGGAGGTGTGTGAAGTCAAAATGGAGGTGTGTGAACTCATAAAATGGAGATTGTGAAGTCATGGAATGGAGGGTGTGTGAAGTCCAAGAACATAGGTTGTGAAGTCAAACAATGTTGGGGTGTGAAGTCACAGAATGCAGGTGTGTTAAGTCAAGGAATGGCAGTGTGTGAAGTCAAAATGGAGGTGTGTGAAGTCACAGAATGGAGGTGTGTGAAGTCACAGAATGAAGGTGTTTGAAGTCAAAATTGTGGTGTGTGAAGTCACAAATGGAAGTGTCTGAAGTCAGAATGCAGCTGTGTGAAACCATAGAATGGAGGTGTGTGAAGTCAGAATGGAGGTGTGTGAACTCATAGAATGGAGTGTGTGAAGTCACAATGGGGGTGTGTGAAGTCATAGAATGGGGGTGTGTGAAGTCAAATTGGAGGTGTGTGAAATCACAGAATGGAGGTGTGTCAACTCAGAAATGAGGTGTGTGAAGTAGTAGAATGGAAGAGTGTGAAATCATAGAATGGAGGTGTGTGAAGTCAAAGAATTGAGGTTTGTGAAGTCAGAATGGAGGTGTGTGAAGTCAGGATGGAGGTGGGTGAAGTCACAGAATGGAGGTGTAGGGAACTCAGAATGGAGGTGTGTGGTCACAGAACGGAAGTTTGTGAAGTGATAGAATGGAGGTGCGTGAAGTCATAGAATGGATGTTTCTGAAGTGAGAACGAAGGTGTATGAAGTCAAAGAATGGAGGTGTGTGAAGTCAAAATGGAGGATGTGTGAATCATAGAATGGAGGTGTGTGAACTCATAGAATGGAAGTGTGTGAAGTCATGGAATGGAGGGTGTGTGTAGTCAAAGAATGGAGGTGTGTGAAGTCAAACAATAAAGCTGTGTGAAGTCACAGAATGGAGGTGTGTGTGAACTCATAGAATGGAGGTACATGCAGTCAAAGAATGGAGGTGTGTGAATTCATCGAATGGAGGTGTGTGAAGTCATGGAATGGAGGTGTGTGAAGTCAGATGGAGTTGTGTGAAGTCATAGAATGGAGGTGTGTGAAGTCAGAATGGAGGTGTGTGAAGTCATAGAATGGAGGTGTGTGAAGTCAGAATGGAGGTGTGTGAAATCATAGAATAGAGGTGTGTGAATTCATCGAATTGAGGTGTGTGAAGTCATGGAATGGAGGTGTGTGAAGTCAGATGGAGTTGTGTGAAGTCATAGAATGGAGGTGTAGTGTGAAGTCAGAATGGAGGTGTGTGAAGTCATAGAATGGAGGTGTGTGAAGTCAGAATGGAGGTGTGTGAAATCATAGAATGGAGGTGTGTGAAGTCACAATGCTGGTGTGCGAAGTCATAGAATGGAGGTGTGTGAGGTCATAGAATGGAGGTGTGTGAAGTCACAGAATGGAGGGTGTGTGAAGTCATAGAATGGAGGTGTGTGAAGTCACAGAATGGAGGGTGTGGGAAGTCATAGAATGGAGTTGTGTGAAGTCACAGAATAGAGGTGTGTGAATTAATAGAATGGAGGTGTGAGAAATCATAGAATGGAGGTGCGTGAAGTCACAGAATGGAGGTGTGTGAACTCAGAATGGAGGTGTGTGCAGTCACAGAATGGAGGTGTGTGAACTCACAATGGAGGTGTGTGAAGTCAAAGAATGGAGGTGTGTGAAGTCGTAGAATGGAATTGTGTGAAGTCATAGAATGGAGGAGTGTGAAGTGAGAATTGAGGTGTGTGAAGTCACGGAATTGAGGGTTTGTGAACTCAGAATGGAGGTGTGTGATGTCACAGAATGGGAGGTTTGTGAAGTCATAGAATGGATGTGTGTGAAGTCATAGAATGGATGTTTCTGAAGTAGAATGGAGGTGTGTGAAGTCAAAATGGAGGTGTGTGAACTCATAAAATGGAGATGTGTGAAGTCATGGAATGGAGGTGTGTGAAGTCCAAGAATATAGGTGTGTGAAGTCAACCAATGGTGGTGTGTGAAGTCACAGAATGCAGGTGTGTGTTAAGTCAAAGAATGGAAGTGTGTGAAGTCAAAATGGAGGTGTGTGAAGTCACAGAATGGAGGTGTGTGAAGTCACAGAATGAAGGTGTCTGAAGTCAGAATGCAGCTGTGTGAAGCCATAGAATGGAGGTGTGTGAAGTCAGAATGGAGGTGTGTGAACTCATAGAATGGAGTGTGTGAAGTCACAATGGGGGTGTGTGAAGTCATAGAATGGGGGTGTGTGAAGTCAAATTGGAGGTCTGTGAAATCAGAGAATGGAGGTGTGTCAACTCAGAAATGAGGTGTGTGAAGTCATAGAATGGAGATGTGTGAATTCATAGAATGGAAGTGTGTGAAATCATAGAATGGAGGTGTGTGAAGTCAAAGAATTGAGGTTTTGAGGTCAGAATGGAGGTGTGTGAAGTCAGGATGGAGGTGGGTGAAGTCACAGAATGGAGGTGTGTGAGGTCATAGAATGGAGGTGTGTGAAGTCACAGAATGGAGGTGTGTGAAGTCATAGAATGGAGGTGTGTGAAGTCACAGAATGGAGGTGTGTGAAGTCATAGAATGGAGGTGTGTGAAGTCATAGAAGTTAGGTGTGTGAAGTCATAGAATGGAGGTGTTTGAAGTCACAGAATGGAGGTGTGTGAAATCACAAAATGGAGGTGTGTGAACTCAGAATGGAGGTGTGTGAAGTCACAGAATGGAGATGTGTGAAGTCATAGAATGGAGTTGTGTGAAGTCACACAATGGGGGTGTGTGAAGTCATAGAATAGAGGTGTGTGAAGTCATAGAATGGAGGTGTGTGAAGTCACAGAATGGAGGTGTGTGAAGTCAGAATAGATGTGTGCGAAGTCATAGAATGGAGCTGTGTGAAGTCAGAATGGAGCTGTGTGAAGTCATAGAATGGAGGTGAGTGAAGTCAGAATGGCGGTGTGTGAACTCATAGAATGATGGTGTGTGAATTCACAATGGAGGTGTGTGAAGTCATAGAATGGAGGTTTCTGAAGTCACAGAATGGAGGTGTGTGAAGTCATAGAATGGAGGTGTGTGAAGTCAGATTGGAGGTGTGTGAAGTCATAGAATGGAGGTGTGTCAACTCAAAAGGAGGTGTGTAGGCATAGAATGTAGGTGTGTGAAGTCATAGAATGGAGGTGTGTGAAATCATAGAATGGAGGTGTGTGAAGTCACAGAAGTGAGGTGTGTGAAGTCAGAATGGCGGTGTGTGAAGTCAGAATGGAGGTGTGTGGAGTCATAGAATGGAGGTGTGTGAATTCACAATGCATTTGTGTGAACTCATAGAATGGAGGTCTCTGAAGTCACAATGTAGGTGTGTGAAGTCACAGAATGGAGGGGTGTGAAGTCATAGAATAGAGGTGTGTGAAGTCACAGAATGGAGGTGTGTGAAGCCATATATTGGAGGGTTTGTGAAGTCATAGATTGGAGGTGTGTGAAGTAATGGAATGGAGGTGTGTCAAGTCACAGATTGAAGGTGTATGAAGTCACAGAATGGGGGTGTGTGAACTCAGAAAAGAGGTGTGTGAAGTCACAGAATGGAGGTGTGTGAAGTCATAGAATGGAAGTGTGTGAAGTCAGAACGAAGGTGTGTGAACTCAGATTGGAGGTGTGGGAAGTCACAATGGAGGTGTGTGAAGTTATAGAATGGAGGTGTGTGAAGTCACAGAATGGAGGGGTGTGAAGTCAAAGACTGGAGGTGTGTGAACTCATAGAATGGAGGTGTGTGAAGTCATAGAATGGAGGTGTGTGAAGTCACAGAATGAAGGTGCGTTACGTCACAGAATGGAGGTTTGTGAACTCAGAATGGAGGTGTGTGAAGTCACAGAATGGAGATGTGTGAAGTCATAGAATGGAGTTGTGTGAAGTCACACAATGGGGGTGTGTGAAGTCATAGAATGGAGGTGTGTTAAGTCATAGAATGGAGGTGTGTCAAGTCACAGAATGGAGGTGTGTGAAGTCAGAATAGATGTGTGCGAAGTGATAGAATGGAGTTGTGTGAAGTCAGAATGGAGCTGTGTGAAGTCATAGAATGGAGGTGAGTGAAGTCAGAATGGCAGTGTGTGAACTCATAGAATGATGGTGTGTGAATTCACAATGGAGTTGTGTGAAGTCATAGAATGGAGGTTTCTGAAGTCACAGAATGGAGGCGTGTGAAGTCATAGAATGGAGGTGTGTGAAGTCAGATTGGAGGTGTGTGAAGTCATAGAATGGAGGTGTGTCAACTCAAAAGGAGGTGTGTGAAGGCATAGAATGTAGGTGTGTGAAGTCATAGAATGGAGGCGTGTGAAATCATAGAATGGAGGTGTGTGAAGTCACAGAGGTGAGGTGTGTGAAGTCAGAATGGAGGTGTGTGAAGTCAGAATGGAGGTGTGTGGAGTCATAGAATGGAGGTGTGTGAATTCACAATGCATTTGTGTGAACTCATAGAATGGAGGTCTGTGAAGTCACAATGTAGGTGTGTGAAGTCACAGAATGGAGGTGTGTGAAGTCATAGAATAGAGGTGTGTGAAGTCACAGAATGGAGGTGTGTGAAGTCATATATTGGAGGTTTGTGAAGTCATAGAATGGAGGTGTGTGAAGTAATAGAATGGAGGAGTGTCAAGTCACAGATTGAAGGTGTGTGAAGTCACAGAATGGGGGTGTGTGAACTCAGAAACTAGGTGTGTGAAGTCACAGAATGGAGGTGTGTGAAGTCATAGAATTGAAGTGTGTGAAGTCAGAACGAAGGTGTGTGAACTCAGATTGGAGGTGTGGGAAGTCACAATGGAGGTGTGTGAAGTTATAGAATGGAGGTGTGTGAAGTCAAAGAATGGAGGGGTGTGAAGTCAAAGACTGGAGGTGTGTGAAGTCATAGAATGGAGGTGTGTGAACTCAAAGAATGGAGGTGTGTGAAGTCACAGAAAGAAGGTGCGTTAAGTCACAGAATGGAGGTTTGTGAACTCAGAATGGAGGTGTGTGAAGTAACAGAATGGAGGTGTGGGAAGTCATAGAATGGAGTTGTGTGAAGTCACAGAATGGAGTTGTGTGAATTAATAGAATGGAGGTGTGAGAAATCATAGAATGGAGGTGCATGAAGTCACAGAATGGAGGTGTGTGAACTCAGAATGGAGGTGTGTGTAGTCACAGAATGGAGGTGTGTGAACTCACAATGGAGGTGTGTGAAGTCAAAGAATGGAGGCGTGTGAAGTCATAGAATGGAATTGTGTGAAGTCATAGAATGGAGGTGTGTGAAGTGAGAATTGAGGTGTGTGAAGTCACGGAATTGAGGTGTGTGAACTCAGAGTGGAGGTGTGTGAAGTCACAGAATGGAGGTTTGTGAAGTCATAGAATGGAGGTGTGTGAAGTCATAGAATGGATTTTTCTGAAGTAGAATGAAGGTGTGTGAAGTCATAGAATGGAGGTGTGTGAAGTCAAAATGGAGGTGTGTGAACTCATAAAATGGAGATTGTGAAGTCATGGAATGGAGGTGTGTGAAGTCCAAGAATATAGGTGTGTGAAGTCAAACAATGGTGGTGTGTGAAGTCACAGAATGCAGGTGTGTTAAGTCAAAGAATGGAAGTGTGTGAAGTCAAAATGGAGGTGTGTGAAGTCACAGAATGGAGGTGTGTGAAGTCACAGAATGAAGGTGTCTGAAGTCAGAATGCAGCTGTGTGAAGCCATAGAATGGAGGTGTGTGAAGTCAGAATGGAGGTGTGTGAACCAATAAAATGGAGTGTGTGAAGTCACAATGGGGGTGTGTGAAGTCATAGAATGGGGGTGTGTGAAGTCAAATTGGAGGTGTGTGAAATCAGAGAATGGAGGTGTGTCAACTCAGAAATGAGGTGTGTGAAGTCATAGAATGGAGGAGTGTGAATTCATAGAATGGAAGTGTGTGAAATCATAGAATGGAGGTGTATGAAGTCACAGAATTGAGGTGTGTGAAGTCACGGAATTGAGGTGTGTGAACTCAGAATGGAGGTGTGTGAAGTCACAGAATGGAGGTTTGTGAAGTCATAGAATGGAGGTGTGTGAAGTCATAGAATGGATGTTTCTGAAGTAGAATGAAGGTGTGTGAAGTCATAGAATGGAGGTGTGTGAAGTCAAAATTGAGTTGTGTGAAGTCACAGAATGGAGTTCTGTGAAGTCACAGAATGAAGGTGTTTGAAGTCAAAATTGTGGTGTGTGAAGTCACAAATGGAGGTGTCTGAAGTCAGAATGCAGCTGTGTGAAGCCATAGAAAGGAGGTGTATGAAGTCATAATGGAGGTGTGTGAACTCATAGAATGGAGTGTGTGAAGTCACAATGGGGGTGTGTGAAGTCATAGAATGGGGGTGTGTGAAAACAAATTGGATGTGTGTGAAATCACAGAATGGAGGTGTGTCAACTCAGAAATGAGGTGTGTGAAGTCGTAGAATGGAGGTGTGTGAATTCATAGAATGGAAGAGTGTGAAATCATAGAATGGAGGTGTGTGAAGTCAAAGAATTGAGGTTTGTGAAGTCAGAATGGAGGTGTGTGAAGTCAGGATGGAGGTGGGTGAAGTCACAGAATGGAGGTGTGGGAACTCAGAATGGAGGTGTGTGGTCACAGAACGGAGGTTTGTGAAGTCATAGAATGGAGGTGCCTGAAGTCATAGAATGGATGTTTCTGAAGTGAGAACGAAGGTGTAGGAAGTCAAAGAATGGAGGTGTGTGAAGTCAAAATGGAGGTGTGTGAATCATAGAATGGAGGTGTGTGAACTCATAGAATGGAGGTGTGTGAAGTCATGGAATGGAGGTGTGTGGAGTCAAAGAATGGAGGTGTGTGAAGTCAAACAATAAAGGTGTGTGAAGTCACAGAATGGAGGTGTGTGAACTCATAGAATGGAGGTGCATGCAGTCAAAGAATGGAGGTGTGTGAAGTCATCGAATGGAGTTGTGTGAAGTCATGGAATGGAGGTGTGTGAAGTCAGATGGAGTTGTGTGAAGTCATAGAATGGCGGTGTGGGAAGTCAGAATGGAGGTGTGTGAAGTCATAGAATGGAGGTGTGTGAAGTCATAATGGAGGCGTGTGAAGTCACAGAATTCAGGTGTGTGAAGTCACAGAATGGAGGTGTGTTAAGTCAGAACGGAGGTGTG
Organism: Megascapheus bottae; assembly: GCA_024803745.1. Lineage (NCBI taxonomy): Eukaryota > Metazoa > Chordata > Mammalia > Rodentia > Geomyidae > Megascapheus > Megascapheus bottae. The sequence continues at coordinate 299,299 of JANJXV010000847.1, read as the reverse complement.
TGAACTCAGATTCGAGGTGTGGGAAGTCACAATGGATGCGTGTGAAGTTATAGAATGGAGGTGTGTGAAGTCACAGAATGGAGGGGTGTGAAGTCAAAGACTGGAGGTGTGTGAAGTCATAGAATGGAGGTGTGTGAAGTCATAGAATGGAGGTGTGTGAAGTCATAGAATGGAGGTGTGTAAAGTCACAGAATGAAGGTGCGTTAAGTCACAGAATGGAGGTTTGTGAACTCAGACTGGAGGTGTGTGAAGTCACAGAATGGAGGTGTGTGAAGTCATAGAATGGAGGTGTGTGAAGTCAAAATGGAGGTGTGTGAACTCATAAAATGGAGATGTGTGAAGTCATGGAATGGAGGTGTGTGAAGTCCAAGAATATATGTGTGTGAAGTCAAACAATGGTGGTGTGTGAAGTCACAGAATGCAGGTTTGTTAAATCAAAGAATGGAAGTGTGTGAAGTCAAAATGGAGGTGTGTGAAGTCACAGAATGGAGGTGTGTGAAGTCACAGAATGAAGGTGTCTGAAGTCAGAATGCAGCTGTGTGAAGCCATAGAATGGAGGTGTGTGAAGTCAGAATGGAGGTGTGTGAACTCATAGAATGGAGTGTGTGAAGTCACAATGGGGGTGTGTGAATTTATAGAATGGGGTTGTGTGAAGTCAAATTGGAGGTGTGTGAAATCACAGAATGGATGTGTGTCAAGTCAGAAATGAGGTGTGTGAAGTCATAGAATGGAGGTGTGTGAATTCATAGAATGGAAGTGTGTGAAATCATAGAATGGAGGTGTGTGAAGTCAAAGAATTGAGGTTTGTGAAGTCAGAATGGAGGTGTGTGAAGTCAGGATGGAGGTGGGTGAAGTCACAGAATGGAGGTGTGGGAACTCAGAATGGAGGTGTGTGGTCACAGAACGGAGGTTTGTGAAGTCATAGAATAGAGGTGCGTGAAGTCATAGAATGGATGTTTCTGAAGTGAGAATGTAGGTGTATGAAGTCAAAGAATGGAGGTGTGTGAACTCATATAATGGAGGTGTGTGAACTCATAGAATGGAGGTGTGTGAAGTCATGGAACGTAGGTGTGTGAAGTCAAAGAATGGAGGTGTGTGAAGTCAAACAATAAAGGTGTGTGAAGTCACAGAAAGGAGGTGTGTGAACTCATAGAATGGAGGTGCATGAAGACAAAGAATGGAGGTGTGTGAATTCATCCAATGGAGGTGTGTGAATTCATGGAATGGAGTGTGTGAAGTCATAATGGGGGTTTGTGAAGTCATAGAATGGAGGTGTGTGAATTCATAGAATGGAAGTGTGTGAAATCATAGAATGGAGGTGTGTGAAGTCAAAGAATTGAGGTTTGTGAAGTGATTATGGAGGTGTGTGAAGTCAGATGGAGTTGTGTGAAGTCATAGAATGGAGGTGTGTGAAGTCAGAATGGAGGGGTGTGAAGTCATAGAATGGAGGTGTGTGATGTCAGAATACAGGTGTGTGAACTCATAGAATGGAGGTGTGTGAAGTCACAATGCAGGTGTGCGAAGTCATAGAATGGAGGTGTGTGAGGTCATAGAATGCAGGTGTGTGAAGTCACAGAATGGAGGTGTGTGAAGTCATAGAATGGAGGTGTGTGAAGTCACAGAATGGAGGTGTGTGAAGTCATAGAATGGAGGTTTGTGAAGTCATAGAATTTAGGTGTGTGAAGTCATAGAATGGAGGTGTGTGAAGTCACAGAATGGAGGTGTGTGAAATCACAAAATGGAGGTGTGTGAGCTCAGAATGGAGGTGTGTGAAGTCACAGAATGGAGGTGTGTGAAGTCAGAATAGATGTGTGCGAAGTCATAGAATGGAGCTGTGTGTAGTCATAATGGAGCTGTGTGAAGTCATAGAATGGAGGTGAGTGAAGTCAGAATTGCGGTGTGTGAACTCATAGAATGATGGTGTGTGAAGTCACAATGGAGGTGTGTGAAGTCATAGAATGGAGGTTTTTGAAGTCACAGAATGGAAGTGTGTGAAGTCATAAAATGGAGGTGTGTGAAGTCAGATTGGAGGTGTGTGAAGTCATAGAATGGAGGTGTGTCAACTCAGAAAGGAGGTGTGTGAAGTCATAGAATGGAGGTGTGTGCAGTCATAGAATGGAGGTGTGTGAAATCATAGAATGGAGTTGTGTTAAGTCACAGAATTGAGGTGTGTGAAGTCAGAATGGAGGTGTGTGAAGTCAGAATGGAGGTGTGTGAATTCACAATGCATTTGTGTGAACTCATAGAATGGAGGTCTGTGAAGTCACAATGTAGGTGTGTGAAATCACAGAATGGAGGTGTGTGAAGTCATAGAATGGAGGTGTGTGAAGTCACAGAATGGAGGTGTGTAAAGTCATATAAGGGAGGTGTGTGAAGTCAAAGAATGGAGGTGTGTGAAGTGAGAATGGAGTTGTGTGAAGTCATAGAATGGAGGTGTGTGGAGCCAGAATGGAGGTGTGTGAACTCATAGAATGGAGGTGTGTGAAGTCACAATGGAAGTGTCTGAAGTCATAGAATGGAGGTGTGTGAAGTCACAGAATGGAGGTGTGTGAAGTCATAGAATGGAGCTGTGTGAAGTCAGATTGGAGGTGTGTGAAGTCATAGAATGGAGGTGTGTCAACTCAGAAAGGAGGTGTGTGAAGTCATAGAATGGAGGTGTGTGCAGTCATAGAATGGAGGTGTGTGAAATCATAGAATGGAGTTGTGTTAAGTCACAGAATTGAGGTGTGTGAAGTCAGAATGGAGGTGTGTGAAGTGAGAATGGAGGTGTGTGAATTCACAATGCATTTGTGTGAACTCATAGAATGGAGGTCTGTGAAGTCACAATGTAGGTGTGTGAAATCACCGAATGGAGGTGTGTGAAGTCATAGAATGGAGGTGTGTGAAGTCACAGAATGGAGGTGTGTAAAGTCATATAAGGGAGGTGTGTGAAGTCAAAGAATGGAGGTGTGTGATTTGAGAATGGAGTTGTGTGAAGTCATAGAATGGAGGTGTGTGGAGCCAGAATGGACGTGTGTGAACTCATAGAATGGAGGTGTGTGAAGTCACAATGGAAGTGTCTGAAGTCATAGAATGGAGGTGTGTGAAGTCACAGAATGGAGGTGTGTGAAGTCATAGAATGGAGCTGTGTGAAGTCAGATTGGAGGTGTGTGAAGTCACAGAATGGAGGTCTGTGAACACAGAATGGAGGTGTGTGAAGTCACAGAATGGACGTGTGTGAAGTCATAGAATGGAGGTGTGTGAAGTCATAGAATGGATGTGTGTGAAGTCATAATGGAGGTGTGTGAAGTCACAGAATTGAGGTGTGTGAAGTCACAGAATGGAGGTGTGTGAAGTCATAGAATGGAGGTGTGTGAAGTCATAGAATGGAGGTGTGTGAAGTCATAGAATGGATGTTTTTTAAGTAAGAATGAAGGTGTGTTAAGTCATAGAATGGAGGTGTGTGAACGCACAGAGTGGAGGTGTGTGAAGTCATAGAATGGAGCTTTGTGATGTCATAATGGAGGTGTGTGAAGTCACAGAATGGAGGTGTGCGAACTCAGAATGGCGGTGTGTGAAGTCACAGAAGGGAGGTGTGTTAAGTCACAGAACGGAGGTTTTGGAACTCAGAATGGAGGTGTGTGAAGTCACAGAATGGAGGTGTGTGAAGTCATAGAATGGATGTGTGTGAAATCATAGAATGGAGGTGTGGGAAGTCAGAGAATGGAGCTGTGTGAAGTCAGAATAGAGGTGTGCGAAGTCACAGAATGGAGGTGTGTGAAGTCATTTTATGGAGCTGTGTGAAGTCAGAATGGAGGTGTGTGAAGTCACAGAATGGAGGTGTGTGAACTCAGAATGGAGGCGTGTGAAGTCACAGAATCTAGGTGTGTGAAGTCATAGAATGGAGGTGTGTGAAGTCAGAGAATGGAGGTGTGTGAAGTCATAATGGAGGCGTGTGAAGTCACAGAATTCAGGTGTGTGAAGTCACAGAATGGAGGTGTGTGAAGTCATAGAATGGAGGTGTGTGAAGTCAGAACGGAGGTGTTTGAACTCAGATTGGAGGTGTGGGAAGTCACAATGGAGGTGTGTGAAGTTATAGAATGGAGGTGTGTGAAGTCACAGAATGGAGGGGTGTGAAGTCAAAGACTGGAGGTGTGTGAAGTCATAGAATGGGGGTGTGTGAATTAATAGAATGGAGGTGTGAGAAATCATAGAATGGAGGTGTGTGAAGTCACAGAATGGAGGTGTGTGAAGTCACAGAATGGAGGTGTGTGAACTCACAATGGAGGTGTGTGAAATCAGAGAATTGTGGTGTGTGAAGTCATAGAATGGAATTGTGTGAAGTCATAGAATGGAGGTGTGTGAAGTGAGAATTGAGGTGTGTGAAGTCACGGAATTGAGGTGTGTGAACTCAGAATGGAAGTGCGTGAAGTCACAGAATGGAGGTTTGTGAAGTCATAGAATGGAGGTGTGTGAAGTCATAGAATGGATGTTTCTGAAGTAGAATGAAGGTGTGTGAAGTCATAGAATGGAGGTGTGTGAAGTCAAAATGGAGGTGTGTGAACTCATAAAATGGAGATGTGCGAAGTCATGGAATGGAGGTGTGTGAAGTCCAAGAATATAGGTTGTGAAGTCAAACAATGGTGGGGTGTGAAGTCACAGAATGCAGGTGTGTTAAGTCAAAGAATGGCAGTGTGTGAAGTCAAAATGGAGGTGTGTGAAGTCACAGAATGGAGGTGTGTGAAGTCACAGAATGAAGGTGTTTGAAGTCAAAATTGTGGTGTGTGAAGTCACAAATGGCGGTGTCTGAAGTCAGAATACAGCTCTGTGAAACCATAGAATGGAGGTGTGTGAAGTCAGAATGGAGGTGTGTGAACTCATAGAATGGAGTGTGTGAAGTCACAATGGGGGTGTGTGAAGTCATAGAATGGGGGTGTGTGAAGTCAAATTGGAGGTGTGTGAAATCACAGAATGGAGGTGTGTCAACTCAGAAATGAGGTGTGTGAAGTCATAGAATGGAAGAGTGTGAAATCATAGAATGGAGGTGTGTGAAGTCAAAGAATTGAGGTTTAGGAATTCAGAATGGAGGTGTGTGAAGTCAGGATGGAGGTGGGTGAAGTCACAGAATGGAAGTGTGGGAACTCAGAATGGAGGTGTGTGGTCACAGAACGGAGGTTTGTGAAGTCATAGAATGGAGGTGCCTGAAGTCATAGAATGGATGTTTCTGAAGTGAGAACGAAGGTGTATGAAGTCAAAGAATGGAGGTCTGTGAAGTCAAAATCGAGGTGTGTGATTCATAGAATGGAGGTGTGTGAACTCATAGAATGGAGGTGTGTGAAGTCATGGAATGGAGGTGTGTGAAGTCAAAGAATGGAGGTGTGTGAAGTCAAACAATAAAGGTGTGTGAAGTCACAGAATGGAGGTGTGTGAACTCATAGAATGGAGGTGCATGCAGTCAAAGAATGGAGGTGTGTGAATTCATCGAATGGAGGTGTGTGAAGTCATGGAATGGAGGTGTGTGAAGTCAGATGGAGTTGTGTGAAGTCATAGAATGGAGGTGTGTGAAGTCAGAATGGAGGTGTGTGAAGTCATAGAATGGAGGTGTGGGAAGTCATAGAATGGAGTTGTGTGAACTCACAGAATGGAGGTGTGTGAATTAATAGAATGGAGGTGTGAGAAATCATAGAATGGAGGTGCGAGAACTCACAGAATGGAGGTGTGTGAACTCAGAATGGAGGTGTGTGAACTCACAATGGAGGTGTGTGAAGTCAAAGAATGGAGGTGTGTGAAGTCATAGAATGGAATTGTGTGAAGTCATAGAATGGAGGTGTGTGAAGTGAGAATTGAGGTGTGTGAAGTCACGGAATTGAGGTGTGTGAACTCAGAATGGAGGTGTGTGAAGTCACAGAATGGAGGTTTGTGAAGTCATAGAATGGAGGTGTGTGAAGTCATAGAATGGATGTTTCTGAAGTAGAATGAAGGTGTGTGAAGTCATAGAATGGAGGTGTGTGAAGTCAAAATGGAGGTGTGTGAACTCATAAAATGGAGATGTGCGAAGTCATGGAATGGAGGTGTGTGAAGTCCAAGAATATAGGTTGTGAAGTCAAACAATGGTGGGGTGTGAAGTCACAGAATGCAGGTGTGTTAAGTCAAAGAATGGAAGTGTGTGAAGTCAAAATGGAGGTGTGTGAAGTCACAGAATGGAGGTGTGTGAAGTCACAGAATGAAGGTGTTTGAAGTCAAAATTGTGGTGTGTGAAGTCACAAATGGAGGTGTCTGAAGTCAGAATGCAGCTCTGTGAAACCAGAGAATGGAGGTGTGTGAAGTCAGAATGGAGGTGTGTGAACTCATAGAATGGAGTGTGTGAAGTCACAATGGGGGTGTGTGAAGTCATAGAATGGGGGTGTGTGAAGTCAAATTGGAGGTGTGTGAAATCACAGAATGGAGGTGTGTCAACTCAGAAATGAGGTGTGTGAAGTCATAGAATGGAAGAGTGTGAAATCATAGAATGGAGGTGTGTGAAGTCAAAGAATTGAGGTTTGTGAAGTCAGAATGGAGGTGTGTGAAGTCAGGATGGAGGTGGGTGAAGTCACAGAATGGAGGTGTGGGAACTCAGAATGGAGGTGTGTGGTCACAGAACGGAGGTTTGTGAAGTCATAGAATGGAGGTGCCTGAAGTCATAGAATGGATGTTTCTGAAGTGAGAACGAAGGTGTATGATTCAAAGAATGGAGGTCTGTGAAGTCAAAATCCAGGTGTGTGAATCATAGAATGGAGGTGTGTGAACTCATAGAATGGAGGTGTGTGAAGTCATGGAATGGAGGTGTGTGAAGTCAAAGAATGGAGGTGTGTGAAGTCAAACAATAAAGGTGTGTGAAGTCACAAAATGGAGGTGTGTGAACTCATAGAATGGAGGTGCATGCAGTCAAAGAATGGAGGTGTGTGAATTCATCGAATGGAGGTGTGTGAAGTCATGGAATGGAGGTGTGTGAAGTCAGATGGAGTTGTGTGAAGTCATAGAATGGAGGTGTGTGAAGTCAGAATGGAGGTGTGTGAAGTCATAGAATGGAGGTGTGTGAAGTCATAGAATGGAGGTGTGTGAAGTCACACAATGGGGGTGTGTGACGTCATAGAATGGAGGTGTGTGAAGTCATAGAATGGAGGTGTGTGAAGTCACAGAATGGAGGTTTTTGACGTCAGAGAATGGAGGTGTGTGAAATCAGAATGGAGGTGTGTGAAGTCACAGAATGGAGGTGTGTGAAGTCAGAATAGATGTGTGCGAAGTCATAGAATGGAGGTTTTTGAAGTCACAGAATGGAATTGTGTGAAGTCATAGAATGGAGGTGTGTGATGTCAGATTGGAGGTGGGTGAAGTCATAGAATGGAGGTGTGTCAACTCAGAAAGGAGGTGTGTGAAGTCATAGAATGGAGGTGTGTGAATTCAGAATGCATTTGTGTGAACTCATAGAATGGACGTCTGTGAAGTCACAATGTAGGTGTGTGAAGTCACAGAATGGAGGTGTGTGAAGTCATAGAATGGAGGTGTCTGAAGTCACAGAATGGAGGTGTGTGAAGTCATATAATGGAGGTGTGTGAAGTCAAAATGGAGGTGTGTGAAGTCATAGAATGGAGGTGTGTGAAGTCACAGAATGGAGGTGTGTGAAGTCATAGAATGGAGGTGTGTGAATTCAGAATGCATTTGTGTGAACTCATAGAATGGACGTCGGTGAAGTCACAGAATCAAGGTGTGTGAAGTCAGAATGGAGTTGTGTGAAGTCATAGAATGGAGGTGTGTGAAGTCAGAATGGGGTTGTGTGAAGTCATAGAATGGAGGTGTGTGAAGTCACAATGGAGGTGTGTGAAGTCATAGAATGGAGGTATGTGAAGTCACAGAATGGAGGTGTGTGAAGTCATAGAATGGAGCTGTGTGAAGTCAGATTGGAGGTGTGTGATGTCAGAGATGGAGGTGTGTGAACTCAGAATGGAGGTGTGTGAAATCACAGAATGGAGGTGTGTGAAGTCACAGAATTGAGGTGTGTGAAGTCACAGAATGGAGGTGTGTGAACTCATAGAATGGAGGTGTGTGAAGTCATAGAATGGAGGTGTGTGAAGTCACAGAATGAAGGTGCGTTAAGTCACAGAATGGAGGTTTGTGAACTCAGAATGGAGGTGTGTGAAGTCACAGAATGGAAGTGTGGGAAGTCATAGAATGGAGTTGTGTGAAGTCACAGAATGGAGGTGTGTGAATTAATAGAATGGAGGTGTGAGAAATCATAGAATAGAGGTGCGTGAAGTCACAGAATGGAGGTGTGTGAAGTCACAGAGTGGATGTGTGTGAAGTCACAGAGTAGAGGTGTGTGAACTCACAATGGAGGTGTGTGAAGTCAAAGAATGGAGGTGTGTGAAGTCATAGAATGGAATTGTGTGAAGTCATAGAATGGAGGTGTGTGAAGTGAGAATTGAGGTGTGTGAAGTCACGGAATTGAGGTGTGTGAACTCAGAATGGAGGTGTGTGAAGTCACAGAATGGAGGTGTGTGAAGTCAAAAAGGAGGTGTGTGAACTCATAAAATGGAGATGTGTGAAGTCATGGAATGGAGGTGTGTGAAGTCCAAGAATATATGTGTGTGAAGTCAAACAATGGTGGTGTGTGAAGTCACAGAATGGAGGTGTGTGAAGTCACAGAATGAAGGTGTTTGAAGTCAAAATTGTGGTGTGTGAAGTCACAAATGGCGGTGTCTGAAGTCAGAATACAGCTCTGTGAAAGCATAGAATGGAGGTGTGTGAAGTCAGAATGGAGGTGTGTGAACTCATAGAATGGAGTGTGTGAAGTCACAATGGGGGTGTGTGAAGTCATAGAATGGGGGTAAGTGAAGTCAAATTGGAGGTGTGTGAAATCACAGAATGGAGGTGTGTCAACTCAGAAATGAGGTGTGTGAAGTCATAGAATGGAAGAGTGTGAAATCATAGAATGGAGGTGTGTGAAGTCAAAGAATTGAGGTTTAGGAATTCAGAATGGAGGTGTGTGAAGTCAGGATGGAGGTGGGTGAAGTCACAGAATGGAAGTGTGGGAACTCAGAATGGAGGTGTGTGGTCACAGAACGGAGGTTTGTGAAGTCATAGAATGGAGGTGCCTGAAGTCATAGAATGGATGTTTCTGAAGTGAGAACGAAGGTGTATGAAGTCAAAGAATGGAGGTCTGTGAAGTCAAAATCGAGGTGTGTGATTCATAGAATGGAGGTGTGTGAACTCATAGAATGGAGGTGTGTGAAGTCATGGAATGGAGGTGTGTGAAGTCAAAGAATGGAGGTGTGTGAAGTCAAACAATAAAGGTGTGTGAAGTCACAGAATGGAGGTGTGTGAACTCATAGAATGGAGGTGCATGCAGTCAAAGAATGGAGGTGTGTGAATTCATCGAATGGAGGTGTGTGAAGTCATGGAATGGAGGTGTGTGAAGTCAGATGGAGTTGTGTGAAGTCATAGAATGGAGGTGTGTGAAGTCAGAATGGAGGTGTGTGAAGTCATAGAATGGAGGTGTGGGAAGTCATAGAATGGAGTTGTGTGAACTCACAGAATGGAGGTGTGTGAATTAATAGAATGGAGGTGTGAGAAATCATAGAATGGAGGTGCGAGAACTCACAGAATGGAGGTGTGTGAACTCAGAATGGAGGTGTGTGAACTCACAATGGAGGTGTGTGAAGTCAAAGAATGGAGGTGTGTGAAGTCATAGAATGGAATTGTGTGAAGTCATAGAATGGAGGTGTGTGAAGTGAGAATTGAGGTGTGTGAAGTCACGGAATTGAGGTGTGTGAACTCAGAATGGAGGTGTGTGAAGTCACAGAATGGAGGTTTGTGAAGTCATAGAATGGAGGTGTGTGAAGTCATAGAATGGATGTTTCTGAAGTAGAATGAAGGTGTGCGAAGTCATGGAATGGAGGTGTGTGAAGTCCAAGAATATAGGTTGTGAAGTCAAACAATGGTGGGGTGTGAAGTCACAGAATGCAGGTGTGTTAAGTCAAAGAATGGAAGTGTGTGAAGTCAAAATGGAGGTGTGTGAAGTCACAGAATGGAGGTGTGTGAAGTCACAGAATGAAGGTGTTTGAAGTCAAAATTGTGGTGTGTGAAGTCACAAATGGAGGTGTCTGAAGTCAGAATGCAGCTCTGTGAAACCAGAGAATGGAGGTGTGTGAAGTCAGAATGGAGGTGTGTGAACTCATAGAATGGAGTGTGTGAAGTCACAATGGGGGTGTGTGAAGTCATAGAATGGGGGTGTGTGAAGTCAAATTGGAGGTGTGTGAAATCACAGAATGGAGGTGTGTCAACTCAGAAATGAGGTGTGTGAAGTCATAGAATGGAAGAGTGTGAAATCATAGAATGGAGGTGTGTGAAGTCAAATTATTGAGGTTTGTGAAGTCAGAATGGAGGTGTGTGAAGTCAGGATGGAGGTGGGTGAAGTCACAGAATGGAGGTGTGGGAACTCAGAATGGAGGTGTGTGGTCACAGAACGGAGGTTTGTGAAGTCATAGAATGGAGGTGCCTGAAGTCATAGAATGGATGTTTCTGAAGTGAGAACGAAGGTGTATGATTCAAAGAATGGAGGTCTGTGAAGTCAAAATCGAGGTGTGTGAATCATAGAATGGAGGTGTGTGAACTCATAGAATGGAGGTGTGTGAAGTCATGGAATGGAGGTGTGTGAAGTCAAAGAATGGAGGTGTGTGAAGTCAAACAATAAAGGTGTGTGAAGTCACAAAATGGAGGTGTGTGAACTCATAGAATGGAGGTGCATGCAGTCAAAGAATGGAGGTGTGTGAATTCATCGAATGGAGGTGTGTGAAGTCATGGAATGGAGGTGTGTGAAGTCAGATGGAGTTGTGTGAAGTCATAGAATGGAGGTGTGTGAAGTCAGAATGGAGGTGTGTGAAGTCATAGAATGGAGGTGTGTGAAGTCATAGAATGGAGGTGTGTGTAGTCACACAATGGGGGTGTGTGACGTCATAGAATGGAGGTGTGTGAAGTCCAAGAATATATGTGTGTGAAGTCAAACAATGGTGGTGTGTGAAGTCAAAGAATGCAGGTTTGTTAAGTCAAAGAATGGAAGTATGTGAAGTCAAAATGGAGGTGTGTGAAGTCACAGAATGGAGGTGTGTGAAGTCACAGAATGAAGGTGTCTGAAGTCAGAATGCAGCTGTGTGAAGCCATAGAATGGAGGTGTGTGACGTCAGAATGGAGGTGTGTGAACTCATCGAATGGAGGTGTGTGAAGTCATGGAATGGAGGTGTGTGAAGTCAGATGGAGTTGTGTGAAGTCATAGAATGGAGGTGTGTGAAGTCAGAATGGATTTGTGTTAAGTAATAGAATGGAGGTGTGTGAAGTCAGAATGGAGGTGTTTGAACTCATAGAATGGAGGTGTGTGAAGTCACAATGCAGGTCTGTGAAGTCATAGAATGGAGGTGTGTGAGGTCATAGAATGGAGGTGTGTAAAGTCACAGAATGGAGGTGTGTGAAGTCATAGAATGGAGGTGTGTGAAGTCACAGAATGGAGGTGTGTGCAGTCATAGAATGGAGGTTTGTGAAGTCATAGAATTTAGCTGTGTGAAGTCATAGAATCGAGGTGTGTGAAGTCACAGAATGGAGGTGTGTGAAATCACAAAATGGGGGCGTGTGAACTCAGAATGGAGGTGTGTGAGGTAACAGAATGGAGGTCTGTGAAGTCATATAATGGAAGTGTGTGAAGTCACACAATGGGGGTGTGTGACGTCATAGAATGGAGGTGTGTGAAGTCATAGAATTGAGGTGTTTGAAGTCACAGAATGGAGGTGTTTGACGTCAGAGAATGGAGGTGTGTGAAATCAGAATGGAGGTGTGTGAAGTCACAGAATGGAGGTGTGTGAAGTCAGAATAGATGTGTGCGAAGTCATAGAATGGAGCTGTGTGAAGTCAGAATGAAGCTGTGTGAAGTCATAGAATGGAGGTGAGTGAAGTCAGAATGGCGGTGTGTGAACACAGAATGATGTTGTGTGAAGTCACAATGGAGGTGTGTGAAGTCATAGAATGGAGGTTTTTGAAGTCACAGAATGGAAGTGTGTGAAGTCATAGAATGGAGGTGTGTGATGTCAGATTGGAGGTGTGTGAAGTCATAGAATGGAGGTGTGTCAACTCAGAAAGGAGGTGTGTGAAGTCATAGAATGGAGGTGTGTGAAGTCATAGAATGGAGGTGTGTGAATTCAGAATGCATTTGTGTGAACTCATAGAATGGAGGTCTGTGAGGTCACAATGTAGATGTGTGAAGTCACAGAATGGAGGTGTGTGAAGTCATAGAATGGAGGTGTCTGAAGTCACAGAATGGAGTTGTGTGAAGTCATATAATGGAGGTGTGTGAAGTCATAGAATCAATGTGTGTGAATTCAGAATGGAGTTGTGTGAAGTCATAGAATGGAGGTGTGTGAAGTCAGAATGGAGGTGTGTGAAGTCATAGAATGGAACTGTGTGAAGTTACAAAGGAGGTGTGTGAAGTCATAGAATGGAGGTGTGTGAAGTCACAGAATGGAGGTGTGTGAAGTCATAGAATGGAGCTGTGTGAAGTCATATTGGAGGTGTGTGAAGTCACAGATGGAGGTGTGTGAACTCAGAATGGAGGTGTGTGAAATCACAGAATGGAGGTGTTTGAAGTCATAGACTGGAGGTGTGTGAAGTATAGATTGGATGTGTGTGAAGTCATAATGGAGGTGTGTGAAGTCACAGAATTGAGGTGTGTGAAGTCACAGAATGGAGGTGTGTGAAGTCATTTAATGGAGGTGTGTGAAGTCATAGAGTGGAGGTGTGTGAAGTCATAGAATGGAGGTGTGTGAAGTCATAGAATGGATGTTTGTTAAGTAAGAATGAAGGTGTGTTAAGTCATAGAATGGAGGTGTGTGAAGGCACAGAATGGAGTTGTGTGAAGTCATAGAATGGAGCTGTGTGAAGTCATAATGGAGGTGTGTGAAGTCACAGAATGGAGGTGTGTGAACTCAGAATGGAGGTGTGTGAAGTCACAGAATGGAGGTGTGTTAAGTCACAGAGTGGAGGTGTGTGAACTCAGATGGAGGCGTGTGAAGTCACAGAATTGAGGTGTGTGAAGTCACAGAACGAAGGTGTTTGAAGTCATAGAATGGAAGTGTGTGAAGTCAGAACGGAGGTGTGTGAACTCAGATGGGAGGTGTGGGAAGTCACAATGGAGGTGTGTGAAGTTATAGAATGGAGGTGTGTGAAGTCACAGAATGGAGGGGTGTGAAGTCAAAGACTGGAGGTGTGTGAACTCATAGAATGGAGGTGTGTGAACTCAAAGAATGGAGGTGTGTGAAGTCACAGAATGAAGGTGCGTTACGTCACAGAATGGAGGTTTGTGAACTCAGAATGGAGGTGTGTGAAGTCACAGAATGGGGGTGTGGGAAGTCATAGAATGGAGTTGTGTGAAGTCACAGAATGGAGGTGTGTGAATTAATAGAATGGAGGTGTGAGAAATCATAGAATAGAGGTGCGTGAAGTCACAGAATGGAGGTGTGTGTAGTCACAGAGTGGAGGTGTGTGAAGTCACAGAATAGAGGTGTCTGAACTCACAATGGAGGTGTGTGAAGTCAAAGAATGGAGATGTGTGAAGTCATAGAATGGAATTGTGTGAAGTCATAGAATGGAGTGTGTGAAGTCACAACGGGGGTGTGTGAAGTTATAGAATTGGGGTGTGTGAAGTCAAATTGGAGGTGTGTGAAATCACAGAATGGATGTGTGTCAACTCAGAAATGAGGTGTGTGAAGTCATAGAATGGAGGTGTGTGAATTCATAGAATGGAAGTGTGTGAAATCATAGAATGGAGGTGTGTGAAGTCAAAGAATTGAGGCTTGTGAACTCAGAATGGAGGTGTGTGAAGTCAGGATAGAGGTGGGTGAAGTCACAGAATGGAGGTGTGGGAACTCAGAATGGAGGTGTGTGGTCACAGAACGGAGGTTTGTGAAGTCATAGAATGGAGGTGCGTGAAGTCATAGAATGGATGTTTCTGAAGTGAGAATAAAGGTGTATGAAGTCAAAGAATGGAGGTGTGTGAAGTCAAAATGGAGGTGTGTGAACTCATATAATGGAGGTGCGTGAACTCATAGAATGGAGGTGTGTGAAGTCATGGAACGTAGGTGTGTGAAGTCAAAGAATGGAGGTGTGTGAAGTCAAACAATAAAGGTGTGTGAAGTCACAGAATGGAGGTGTGTGAACTCATAGAATGGAGGTGCATGAAGACAAAGAATGGAGGTGTGTGAATTCATCCAATGGAGGTGTGTGAATTCATGGAATGGAGTGTGTGAAGTCACAATGGGGGTGTGTGAAGTCATAGAATGGAGGTGTGTGAATTCATAGAATGGAAGTGTGTGAAATCATAGAATGGAGGTGTGTGAAGTCAAAGAATTGAGGTTTGTGAAGTCAGAATGGAGGTGTGTGAAGTCAGATGGAGTTGTGTGAAGTCATAGAATGGAGGTGTGTGAAGTCAGAATGGAGGGGTGTGAAGTCATAGAATGGAGGTGTGTGAAGTCAGAATGGAGGTGTGTGAACTCATAGAATGGAGGTGTGTGAAGTCACAATGCAGGTGTGCGAAGTCATAGAATGGAGGTGTGTGAGGTCATAGAATGCAGGTGTGTGAAGTCACAGAATGGAGGTGTGTGAAGTCATAGAATGGAGGTGTGTGAAGTCACAGAATGGAGGTGTGTGAAGTCATAGAATGGAGGTTTGTGAAGTCATAGAATTTAGGTGTGTGAAGTCATAGAATGGAGGTGTGTGAAGTCACAGAATGGAGGTGTGTGAAATTACAAAATTGAGGTGTGTGAAGTCATAGAATGGAGGGGTGTGAAGTCACAGAATGGAGGTGTGTGAAGTCATAGAATGGAGGTGTGTGAAGTCATAGAATGGACGTGTGTGAAGTCACAGAATGGAAGTGTTTGACGTCAGAGAATGGAGGTGTGTGAAATCAGAATGGAGGTGTGTGAAGTCACAGAATGGAGGTGTGTGAAGTCAGAATAGATGTGTGGGACGTCATAGAATGGAGCTGTGTGTAGTCAGAATGGAGCTGTGTGAAGTCATAGAATGGAGGTGAGTGAAGTCAGAATTGCGGTGCGTGAACTCATAGAATGATGGTGTGTGAAGTCACAATGGAGGTGTGTGAAGTCATAGAATGGAGGTTTTTGAAGTCACAGAATGGAAGTGTGTGAAGTCATAAAATGGAGGTGTGTGAAGTCAGATTGGAGGTGTGTGAAGTCACAGATGGAGGTGTGTGAACTCAGAATGGAGGTGTGTGAAATCACAGAATGGAGGTGTGTGAAGTCATAGAATGGAGGTGTGTGAAGTCATAGAATGGATGTGTGTGAAGTCATAATGGAGGTGTGTGAAGTCACAGAATTGAGGTGTGTGAAGTCACAGAATGGAGGTGTGTGAAGTCATTTAATGGAGGTGTGTGAAGTCATAGAGTGGAGGTGTGTGAAGTCATAGAATGGAGGTGTGTGAAGTCATAGAATGGATGTTTGTTAAGTAAGAATGAAGGTGTGTTAAGTCATAGAATGGAGGTGTGTGAAGGCACAGAATGGAGGTGTGTGAAGTCACAGAATGGAGCTGTGTGAAGTCAGAATGGAGGTGTGTGAAGTCACAGAATGGAGGTGTGTGAACTCAGAATGGAGGTGTGTGAAGTCACAGAATGGAGGTGTGTTAAGTCACAGAGTGGAGGTGTGTGAACTCAGAATGGAGGCGTGTGAAGTCACAGAATTGAGGTGTGTGAAGTCACAGAATGGAGGTGTGTGAAGTCATAGAATGGAAGTGTGTGAAGTCAGAACGGAGGTGTGTGAACTCAGATGGGAGGTGTGGGAAGTCACAATGGAGGTGTGTGTAGTTATAGAATGGAGGTGTGTGAAGTCACAGAATGGAGGGGTGTGAAGTCAAAGACTGGAGGTGTGTGAACTCATAGAATGGAGGTGTGTGAAGTCATAGAATGGAGGTGTGTGAAGTCAAAGAATGAAGGTGCGTTACGTCACAGAATGCAGGTTTGTGAACTCAGAATGGAGGTGTGTGAAGTCACAGAATGGAGGTGTGGGAAGTCATAGAATGGAGTTGTGTGAAGTCATAGAATGGAGGTGTGTGAAGTCATAGAATGGAGGTGTGTGAAGTCACACAATGGGGGTGTGTGACGTCATAGAATGGAGGTGTGTGAAGTCATAGAATGGAGGTGTGTGAAGTCACAGAATGGAGGTTTTTGACGTCAGAGAATGGAGGTGTGTGAAATCAGAATGGAGGTGTGTGAAGTCACAGAATGGAGGTGTGTGAAGTCAGAATAGATGTGTGCGATGTCATAGAATGGAGGTTTTTGAAGTCACAGAATGGAATTGTGTGAAGTCATAGAATGGAGGTGTGTGATGTCAGATTGGAGGTGGGTGAAGTCATAGAATGGAGGTGTGTCAACTCAGAAAGGAGGTGTGTGAAGTCATAGAATGGAGGTGTGTGAAGTCATAGAATGGAGGTGTGTGAATTCAGAATGCATTTGTGTGAACTCATAGAATGGACGTCTGTGAAGTCACAATGTAGGTGTGTGAAGTCACAGAATGGAGGTGTGTGAAGTCATAGAATGGAGGTGTCTGAAGTCACAGAATGGAGGTGTGTGAAGTCATATAATGGAGGTGTGTGAAGTCAAAATGGAGGTGTGTGAAGTCATAGAATGGAGGTGTGTGAAGTCACAGAATGGAGGTGTGTGAAGTCATAGAATGGAGGTGTGTGAATTCAGAATGCATTTGTGTGAACTCATAGAATGGACGTCGGTGAAGTCACAGAATCAAGGTGTGTGAAGTCAGAATGGAGTTGTGTGAAGTCATAGAATGGAGGTGTGTGAAGTCAGAATGGAGTTGTGTGAAGTCATAGAATGGAGGTGTGTGAAGTCACAATGGAGGTGTGTGAAGTCATAGAATGGAGGTATGTGAAGTCACAGAATGGAGGTGTGTGAAGTCATAGAATGGAGCTGTGTGAAGTCAGATTGGAGGTGTGTGATGTCAGAGATGGAGGTGTGTGAACTCAGAATGGAGGTGTGTGAAATCACAGAATGGAGGTGTGTGAAGTCATAGAATGGAGGTGTGTGAAGTCATAGAATGGATGTGTGTGAAGTCATAATGGAGGTGTGTGAAGTCACAGAATTGAGGTGTGTGAAGTCACAGAATGGAGGTGTGTGAACTCATAGAATGGAGGTGTGTGAAGTCATAGAATGGAGGTGTGTGAAGTCACAGAATGAAGGTGCGTTAAGTCACAGAATGGAGGTTTGTGAACTCAGAATGGAGGTGTGTGAAGTCACAGAATGGAAGTGTGGGAAGTCATAGAATGGAGTTGTGTGAAGTCACAGAATGGAGGTGTGTGAATTAATAGAATGGAGGTGTGAGAAATCATAGAATAGAGGTGCGTGAAGTCACAGAATGGAGGTGTGTGAAGTCACAGAGTGGATGTGTGTGAAGTCACAGAGTAGAGGTGTGTGAACTCACAATGGAGGTGTGTGAAGTCAAAGAATGGAGGTGTGTGAAGTCATAGAATGGAATTGTGTGAAGTCATAGAATGGAGGTGTGTGAAGTGAGAATTGAGGTGTGTGAAGTCACGGAATTGAGGTGTGTGAACTCAGAATGGAGGTGTGTGAAGTCACAGAATGGAGGTGTCTGAAGTCAAAAAGGAGGTGTGTGAACTCATAAAATGGAGATGTGTGAAGTCATGGAATGGAGGTGTGTGAAGTCCAAGAATATATGTGTGTGAAGTCAAACAATGGTGGTGTGTGAAGTCAAAGAATGCAGGTTTGTTAAGTCAAAGAATGGAAGTATGTGAAGTCAAAATGGAGGTGTGTGAAGTCACAGAATGGAGGTGTGTGAAGTCACAGAATGAAGGTGTCTGAAGTCAGAATGCAGCTGTGTGAAGCCATAGAATGGAGGTGTGTGACGTCAGAATGGAGGTGTGTGAACTCATCGAATGGAGGTGTGTGAAGTCATGGAATGGAGGTGTGTGAAGTCAGATGGAGTTGTGTGAAGTCATAGAATGGAGGTGTGTGAAGTCAGAATGGATTTGTGTGAAGTAATAGAATGGAGGTGTGTGAAGTCAGAATGGAGGTGTGTGAACTCATAGAATGGAGGTGTGTGAAGTCACAATGCAGGTCTGTGAAGTCATAGAATGGAGGTGTGTGAGGTCATAGAATGGAGGAGTGTGAAGTCACAGAATGGAGGTGTGTGAAGTCATAGAATGGAGGTGTGTGAAGTCACAGAATGGAGGTGTGTGCAGTCATAGAATGGAGGTTTGTGAAGTCATAGAATTTAGCTGTGTGAAGTCATAGAATCGAGGTGTGTGAAGTCACAGAATGGAGGTGTGTGAAATCACAAAATGGGGGCGTGTGAACTCAGAATGGAGGTGTGTGAGGTAACAGAATGGAGGTCTGTGAAGTCATATAATGGAGGTGTGTGAAGTCACACAATGGGGGTGTGTGACGTCATAGAATGGAGGTGTGTGAAGTCATAGAATTGAGGTGTTTGAAGTCACAGAATGGAGGTGTTTGACGTCAGAGAATGGAGGTGTGTGAAATCAGAATGGAGGTGTGTGAAGTCACAGAATGGAGGTGTGTGAAGTCAGAATAGATGTGTGCGAAGTCATAGAATGGAGCTGTGTGAAGTCAGAATGAAGCTGTGTGAAGTCATAGAATGGAGGTGAGTGAAGTCAGAATGGCGGTGTGTGAACACAGAATGATGTTGTGTGAAGTCACAATGGAGGTGTGTGAAGTCATAGAATGGAGGTTTTTGAAGTCACAGAATGGAAGTGTGTGAAGTCATAGAATGGAGGTGTGTGATGTCAGATTGGAGGTGTGTGAAGTCATAGAATGGAGGTGTGTCAACTCAGAAAGGAGGTGTGTGAAGTCATAGAATGGAGGTGTGTGAAGTCATAGAATGGAGGTGTGTGAATTCAGAATGCATTTGTGTGAACTCATAGAATGGAGGTCTGTGAGGTCACAATGTAGATGTGTGAAGTCACAGAATGGAGGTGTGTGAAGTCATAGAATGGAGGTGTCTGAAGTCACAGAATGGAGTTGTGTGAAGTCATATAATGGAGGTGTGTGAAGTCACAGAATCAATGTGTGTGAATTCAGAATGGAGTTGTGTGAAGTCATAGAATGGAGGTGTGTGAAGTCAGAATGGAGGTGTGTGAAGTCATAGAATGGAACTGTGTGAAGTTACAAAGGAGGTGTGTGAAGTCATAGAATGGAGGTGTGTGAAGTCACAGAATGGAGGTGTGTGAAGTCATAGAATGGAGCTGTGTGAAGTCATATTGGAGGTGTGTGAAGTCACAGATGGAGGTGTGTGAACTCAGAATGGAGGTGTGTGAAATCACAGAATGGAGGTGTTTGAAGTCATAGACTGGAGGTGTGTGAAGTATAGATTGGATGTGTGTGAAGTCATAATGGAGGTGTGTGAAGTCACAGAATTGAGGTGTGTGAAGTCACAGAATGGAGGTGTGTGAAGTCATTTAATGGAGGTGTGTGAAGTCATAGAGTGGAGGTGTGTGAAGTCATAGAATGGAGGTGTGTGAAGTCATAGAATGGATGTTTGTTAAGTAAGAATGAAGGTGTGTTAAGTCATAGAATGGAGGTGTGTGAAGGCACAGAATGGAGTTGTGTGAAGTCATAGAATGGAGCTGTGTGAAGTCATAATGGAGGTGTGTGAAGTCACAGAATGGAGGTGTGTGAACTCAGAATGGAGGTGTGTGAAGTCACAGAATGGAGGTGTGTTAAGTCACAGAGTGGAGGTGTGTGAACTCAGATGGAGGCGTGTGAAGTCACAGAATTGAGGTGTGTGAAGTCACAGAACGAAGGTGTTTGAAGTCATAGAATGGAAGTGTGTGAAGTCAGAACGGAGGTGTGTGAACTCAGATGGGAGGTGTGGGAAGTCACAATGGAGGTGTGTGAAGTTATAGAATGGAGGTGTGTGAAGTCACAGAATGGAGGGGTGTGAAGTCAAAGACTGGAGGTGTGTGAACTCATAGAATGGAGGTGTGTGAACTCAAAGAATGGAGGTGTGTGAAGTCACAGAATGAAGGTGCGTTACGTCACAGAATGGAGGTTTGTGAACTCAGAATGGAGGTGTGTGAAGTCACAGAATGGGGGTGTGGGAAGTCATAGAATGGAGTTGTGTGAAGTCACAGAATGGAGGTGTGTGAATTAATAGAATGGAGGTGTGAGAAATCATAGAATAGAGGTGCGTGAAGTCACAGAATGGAGGTGTGTGTAGTCACAGAGTGGAGGTGTGTGAAGTCACAGAATAGAGGTGTCTGAACTCACAATGGAGGTGTGTGAAGTCAAAGAATGGAGATGTGTGAAGTCATAGAATGGAATTGTGTGAAGTCATAGAATGGAGTGTGTGAAGTCACAACGGGGGTGTGTGAAGTTATAGAATTGGGGTGTGTGAAGTCAAATTGGAGGTGTGTGAAATCACAGAATGGATGTGTGTCAACTCAGAAATGAGGTGTGTGAAGTCATAGAATGGAGGTGTGTGAATTCATAGAATGGAAGTGTGTGAAATCATAGAATGGAGGTGTGTGAAGTCAAAGAATTGAGGCTTGTGAACTCAGAATGGAGGTGTGTGAAGTCAGGATAGAGGTGGGTGAAGTCACAGAATGGAGGTGTGGGAACTCAGAATGGAGGTGTGTGGTCACAGAACGGAGGTTTGTGAAGTCATAGAATGGAGGTGCGTGAAGTCATAGAATGGATGTTTCTGAAGTGAGAATAAAGGTGTATGAAGTCAAAGAATGGAGGTGTGTGAAGTCAAAATGGAGGTGTGTGAACTCATATAATGGAGGTGCGTGAACTCATAGAATGGAGGTGTGTGAAGTCATGGAACGTAGGTGTGTGAAGTCAAAGAATGGAGGTGTGTGAAGTCAAACAATAAAGGTGTGTGAAGTCACAGAATGGAGGTGTGTGAACTCATAGAATGGAGGTGCATGAAGACAATGAATGGAGGTGTGTGAATTCATCCAATGGAGGAGTGTGAATTCATGGAATGGAGTGTGTGAAGTCACAATGGGGGTGTGTGAAGTCATAGAATGGAGGTGTGTGAATTCATAGAATGGAAGTGTGTGAAATCATAGAATGGAGGTGTGTGAAGTCAAAGAATTGAGGTTTGTGAAGTCAGAATGGAGGTGTGTGAAGTCAGATGGAGTTGTGTGAAGTCATAGAATGGAGGTGTGTGAAGTCAGAATGGAGGGGTGTGAAGTCATAGAATGGAGGTGTGTGAAGTCAGAATGGAGGTGTGTGAACTCATAGAATGGAGTTGTGTGAAGTCACAATGCAGGTGTGCGAAGTCATAGAATGGAGGTGTGTGAGGTCATAGAATGCAGGTGTGTGAAGTCACAGAATGGAGGTGTGTGAAGTCATAGAATGGAGGTGTGTGAAGTCACAGAATGGAGGTGTGTGAAGTCATAGAATGGAGGTTTGTGAAGTCATAGAATTTAGGTGTGTGAAGTCATAGAATGGAGGTGTGTGAAGTCACAGAATGGAGGTGTGTGAAATTACAAAATGGAGGTGTGTGAAGTCATAGAATGGAGGGGTGTGAAGTCACAGAATGGAGGTGTGTGAAGTCATAGAATGGAGGTGTGTGAAGTCATAGAATGGACGTGTGTGAAGTCACAGAATGGAAGTGTTTGACGTCAGAGAATGGAGGTGTGTGAAATCAGAATGGAGGTGTGTGAAGTCACAGAATGGAGGTGTGTGAAGTCAGAATAGATGTGTGGGACGTCATAGAATGGAGCTGTGTGTAGTCAGAATGGAGCTGTGTGAAGTCATAGAATGGAGGTGAGTGAAGTCAGAATTGCGGTGCGTGAACTCATAGAATGATGGTGTGTGAAGTCACAATGGAGGTGTGTGAAGTCATAGAACGGAGGTTTTTGAAGTCACAGAATGGAAGTGTGTGAAGTCATAAAATGGAGGTGTGTGAAGTCAGATTGGAGGTGTGTGAAGTCACAGATGGAGGTGTGTGAACTCAGAATGGAGGTGTGTGAAATCACAGAATGGAGGTGTGTGAAGTCATAGAATGGAGGTGTGTGAAGTCATAGAATGGATGTGTGTGAAGTCATAATGGAGGTGTGTGAAGTCACAGAATTGAGGTGTGTGAAGTCACAGAATGGAGGTGTGTGAAGTCATTTAATGGAGGTGTGTGAAGTCATAGAGTGGAGGTGTGTGAAGTCATAGAATGGAGGTGTGTGAAGTCATAGAATGGATGTTTGTTAAGTAAGAATGAAGGTGTGTTAAGTCATAGAATGGAGGTGTGTGAAGGCACAGAATGGAGGTGTGTGAAGTCACAGAATGGAGCTGTGTGAAGTCAGAATGGAGGTGTGTGAAGTCACAGAATGGAGGTGTGTGAACTCAGAATGGAGGTGTGTGAAGTCACAGAATGGAGGTGTGTTAAGTCACAGAGTGGAGGTGTGTGAACTCAGAATGGAGGCATGTGAAGTCACAGAATTGAGGTGTGTGAAGTCACAGAATGGAGGTGTGTGAAGTCATAGAATAGAAGTGTGTGAAGTCAGAACGGAGGTGTGTGAACTCAGATGGGAGGTGTGGGAAGTCACAATGGAGGTGTGTGTAGTTATAGAATGGAGGTGTGTGAAGTCACAGAATGGAGGGGTGTGAAGTCAAAGACTGGAGGTGTGTGAACTCATAGAATGGAGGTGTGTGAAGTCATAGAATGGAGGTGTGTGAAGTCAAAGAATGAAGGTGCGTTACGTCACAGAATGCAGGTTTGTGAACTCAGAATGGAGGTGTGTGAAGTCACAGAATGGAGGTGTGGGAAGTCATAGAATGGAGTTGTGTGAAGTCATAGAATGGAGGTGTGTGAAGTCATAGAATGGAGGTGTGTGAAGTCACACAATGGGGGTGTGTGACGTCATAGAATGGAGGTGTGTGAAGTCATAGAATGGAGGTGTGTGAAGTCACAGAATGGAGGTTTTTGACGTCAGAGAATGGAGGTGTGTGAAATCAGAATGGAGGTGTGTTAAGTCACAGAATGGAGGTGTGTGAAGTCAGAATAGATGTGTGCGATGTCATAGAATGGAGGTTTTTGAAGTCACAGAATGGAATTGTGTGAAGTCATAGAATGGAGGTGTGTGATGTCAGATTGGAGGTGGGTGAAGTCATAGAATGGAGGTGTGTCAACTCAGAAAGGAGGTGTGTGAAGTCATAGAATGGAGGTGTGTGAAGTCATAGAATGGAGGTGTGTGAATTCAGAATGCATTTGTGTGAACTCATAGAATGGACGTCTGTGAAGTCACAATGTAGGTGTGTGAAGTCACAGAATGGAGGTGTGTGAAGTCATAGAATGGAGGTGTCTGAAGTCACAGAATGGAGGTGTGTGAAGTCATATAATGGAGGTGTGTGAAGTCAAAATGGTGGTGTGTGAAGTCATAGAATGGAGGTGTGTGAAGTCACAGAATGGAGGTGTGTGAAGTCATAGAATGGAGGTGTGTGAATTCAGAATGCATTTGTGTGAACTCATAGAATGGACGTTGGTGAAGTCACAGAATCAAGGTGTGTGAAGTCAGAATGGAGTTGTGTGAAGTCATAGAATGGAGGTGTGTGAAGTCAGAATGGAGTTGTGTGAAGTCATAGAATGGAGGTGTGTGAAGTCACAATGGAGGTGTGTGAAGTCATAGAATGGAGGTATGTGAAGTCACAGAATGGAGGTGTGTGAAGTCATAGAATGGAGCTGTGTGAAGTCAGATTGGAGGTGTGTGATGTCAGAGATGGAGGTGTGTGAACTCAGAATGGAGGTGTGTGAAATCACAGAATGGAGGTGTGTGAAGTCATAGAATGGAGGTGTGTGAAGTCATAGAATGGATGTGTGTGAAGTCATAATGGAGGTGTGTGAAGTCACAGAATTGAGGTGTGTGAAGTCACAGAATGGAGGTGTGTGAACTCATAGAATGGAGGTGTGTGAAGTCATAGAATGGATTTGTGTGAAGTCACAGAATGAAGGTGCGTTAAGTCACAGAATGGAGGTTTGTGAACTCAGAATGGAGGTGTGTGAAGTCACAGAATGGAAGTGTGGGAAGTCATAGAATGGAGTTGTGTGAAGTCACAGAATGGAGGTGTGTGAATTAATAGAATGGAGGTGTGAGAAATCATAGAATAGAGGTGCGTGAAGTCACAGAATGGAGGTGTGTGAAGTCACAGAGTGGATGTGTGTGAAGTCACAGAGTAGAGGTGTGTGAACTCACAATGGAGGTGTGTGAAGTCAAAGAATGGAGGTGTGTGAAGTCATAGAATGGAATTGTGTGAAGTCATAGAATGGAGGTGTGTGAAGTGAGAATTGAGGTGTGTGAAGTCACGGAATTGAGGTGTGTGAACTCAGAATGGAGGTGTGTGAAGTCACAGAATGGAGGTGTGTGAAGTCAAAAAGGAGGTGTGTGAACTCATAAAATGGAGATGTGTGAAGTCATGGAATGGAGGTGTGTGAAGTCCAAGAATATATGTGTGTGAAGTCAAACAATGGTGGTGTGTGAAGTCAAAGAATGCAGGTTTGTTAAGTCAAAGAATGGAAGTATGTGAAGTCAAAATGGAGGTGTGTGAAGTCACAGAATGGAGGTGTGTGAAGTCACAGAATGAAGGTGTCTGAAGTCAGAATGCAGCTGTGTGAAGCCATAGAATGGAGGTGTGTGACGTCAGAATGGAGGTGTGTGAACTCATCGAATGGAGGTGTGTGAAGTCATGGAATGGAGGTGTGTGAAGTCAGATGGAGTTGTGTGAAGTCATAGAATGGAGGTGTGTGAAGTCAGAATGGATTTGTGTGAAGTAATAGAATGGAGGTGTGTGAAGTCAGAATGGAGGTGTGTGAACTCATAGAATGGAGGTGTGTGAAGTCACAATGCAGGTCTGTGAAGTCATAGAATGGAGGTGTGTGAGGTCATAGAATGGAGGTGTGTGAAGTCACAGAATGGAGGTGTGTGAAGTCATAGAATGGAGGTGTGTGAAGTCACAGAATGGAGGTGTGTGCAGTCATAGAATGGAGGTTTGTGAAGTCATAGAATTTAGCTGTGTGAAGTCATAGAATCGAGGTGTGTGAAGTCACAGAATGGAGGTGTGTGAAATCACAAAATGGGGGCGTGTGAACTCAGAATGGAGGTGTGTGAGGTAACAGAATGGAGGTCTGTGAAGTCATATAATGGAGGTGTGTGAAGTCACACAATGGGGGTGTGTGACGTCATAGAATGGAGGTGTGTGAAGTCATAGAATTGAGGTGTTTGAAGTCACAGAATGGAGGTGTTTGACGTCAGAGAATGGAGGTGTGTGAAATCAGAATGGAGGTGTGTGAAGTCACAGAATGGAGGTGTGTGAAGTCAGAATAGATGTGTGCGAAGTCATAGAATGGAGCTGTGTGAAGTCAGAATGAAGCTGTGTGAAGTCATAGAATGGAGGTGAGTGAAGTCAGAATGGCGGTGTGTGAACACAGAATGATGTTGTGTGAAGTCACAATGGAGGTGTGTGAAGTCATAGAATGGAGGTTTTTGAAGTCACAGAATGGAAGTGTGTGAAGTCATAGAATGGAGGTGTGTGATGTCAGATTGGAGGTGTGTGAAGTCATAGAATGGAGGTGTGTCAACTCAGAAAGGAGGTGTGTGAAGTCATAGAATGGAGGTGTGTGAAGTCATAGAATGGAGGTGTGTGAATTCAGAATGCATTTGTGTGAACTCATAGAATGGAGGTCTGTGAGGTCACAATGTAGATGTGTGAAGTCACAGAATGGAGGTGTGTGAAGTCATAGAATGGAGGTGTCTGAAGTCACAGAATGGAGTTGTGTGAAGTCATATAATGGAGGTGTGTGAAGTCACAGAATCAATGTGTGTGAATTCAGAATGGAGTTGTGTGAAGTCATAGAATGGAGGTGTGTGAAGTCAGAATGGAGGTGTGTGAAGTCATAGAATGGAACTGTGTGAAGTTACAAAGGAGGTGTGTGAAGTCATAGAATGGAGGTGTGTGAAGTCACAGAATGGAGGTGTGTGAAGTCATAGAATGGAGCTGTGTGAAGTCATATTGGAGGTGTGTGAAGTCACAGATGGAGGTGTGTGAACTCAGAATGGAGGTGTGTGAAATCACAGAATGGAGGTGTTTGAAGTCATAGACTGGAGGTGTGTGAAGTATAGATTGGATGTGTGTGAAGTCATAATGGAGGTGTGTGAAGTCACAGAATTGAGGTGTGTGAAGTCACAGAATGGAGGTGTGTGAAGTCATTTAATGGAGGTGTGTGAAGTCATAGAGTGGAGGTGTGTGAAGTCATAGAATGGAGGTGTGTGAAGTCATAGAATGGATGTTTGTTAAGTAAGAATGAAGGTGTGTTAAGTCATAGAATGGAGGTGTGTGAAGGCACAGAATGGAGTTGTGTGAAGTCATAGAATGGAGCTGTGTGAAGTCATAATGGAGGTGTGTGAAGTCACAGAATGGAGGTGTGTGAACTCAGAATGGAGGTGTGTGAAGTCACAGAATGGAGGTGTGTTAAGTCACAGAGTGGAGGTGTGTGAACTCAGATGGAGGCGTGTGAAGTCACAGAATTGAGGTGTGTGAAGTCACAGAACGAAGGTGTTTGAAGTCATAGAATGGAAGTGTGTGAAGTCAGAACGGAGGTGTGTGAACTCAGATGGGAGGTGTGGGAAGTCACAATGGAGGTGTGTGAAGTTATAGAATGGAGGTGTGTGAAGTCACAGAATGGAGGGGTGTGAAGTCAAAGACTGGAGGTGTGTGAACTCATAGAATGGAGGTGTGTGAACTCAAAGAATGGAGGTGTGTGAAGTCAAAGAATGAAGGTGCGTTACGTCACAGAATGGAGGTTTGTGAACTCAGAATGGAGGTGTGTGAAGTCACAGAATGGGGGTGTGGGAAGTCATAGAATGGAGTTGTGTGAAGTCACAGAATGGAGGTGTGTGAATTAATAGAATGGAGGTGTGAGAAATCATAGAATAGAGGTGCGTGAAGTCACAGAATGGAGGTGTGTGTAGTCACAGAGTGGAGGTGTGTGAAGTCACAGAATAGAGGTGTCTGAACTCACAATGGAGGTGTGTGAAGTCAAAGAATGGAGATGTGTGAAGTCATAGAATGGAATTGTGTGAAGTCATAGAATGGAGTGTGTGAAGTCACAACGGGGGTGTGTGAAGTTATAGAATTGGGGTGTGTGAAGTCAAATTGGAGGTGTGTGAAATCACAGAATGGATGTGTGTCAACTCAGAAATGAGGTGTGTGAAGTCATAGAATGGAGGTGTGTGAATTCATAGAATGGAAGTGTGTGAAATCATAGAATGGAGGTGTGTGAAGTCAAAGAATTGAGGCTTGTGAACTCAGAATGGAGGTGTGTGAAGTCAGGATAGAGGTGGGTGAAGTCACAGAATGGAGGTGTGGGAACTCAGAATGGAGGTGTGTGGTCACAGAACGGAGGTTTGTGAAGTCAAAGAATGGAGGTGTGTGAAGTCAAAATGGAGGTGTGTGAACTCATATAATGGAGGTGCGTGAACTCATAGAATGGAGGTGTGTGAAGTCATGGAACGTAGGTGTGTGAAGTCAAAGAATGGAGGTGTGTGAAGTCAAACAATAAAGGTGTGTGAAGTCACAGAATGGAGGTGTGTGAACTCATAGAATGGAGGTGCATGAAGACAATGAATGGAGGTGTGTGAATTCATCCAATGGAGGAGTGTGAATTCATGGAATGGAGTGTGTGAAGTCACAATGGGGGTGTGTGAAGTCATAGAATGGAGGTGTGTGAATTCATAGAATGGAAGTGTGTGAAATCATAGAATGGAGGTGTGTGAAGTCAAAGAATTGAGGTTTGTGAAGTCAGAATGGAGGTGTGTGAAGTCAGATGGAGTTGTGTGAAGTCATAGAATGGAGGTGTGTGAAGTCAGAATGGAGGGGTGTGAAGTCATAGAATGGAGGTGTGTGAAGTCAGAATGGAGGTGTGTGAACTCATAGAATGGAGTTGTGTGAAGTCACAATGCAGGTGTGCGAAGTCATAGAATGGAGGTGTGTGAGGTCATAGAATGCAGGTGTGTGAAGTCACAGAATGGAGGTGTGTGAAGTCATAGAATGGAGGTGTGTGAAGTCACAGAATGGAGGTGTGTGAGGTCATAGAATGGAGGTTTGTGAAGTCATAGAATTTAGGTGTGTGAAGTCATAGAATGGAGGTGTGTGAAGTCACAGAATGGAGGTGTGTGAAATTACAAAATGGAGGTGTGTGAAGTCATAGAATGGAGGGGTGTGAAGTCACAGAATGGAGGTGTGTGAAGTCATAGAATGGAGGTGTGTGAAGTCATAGAATGGACGTGTGTGAAGTCACAGAATGGAAGTGTTTGACGTCAGAGAATGGAGGTGTGTGAAATCAGAATGGAGGTGTGTGAAGTCACAGAATGGAGGTGTGTGAAGTCAGAATAGATGTGTGGGACGTCATAGAATGGAGCTGTGTGTAGTCAGAATGGAGCTGTGTGAAGTCATAGAATGGAGGTGAGTGAAGTCAGAATTGCGGTGCGTGAACTCATAGAATGATGGTGTGTGAAGTCACAATGGAGGTGTGTGAAGTCATAGAATGGAGGTTTTTGAAGTCACAGAATGGAAGTGTGTGAAGTCATAAAATGGAGGTGTGTGAAGTCAGATTGGAGGTGTGTGAAGTCACAGATGGAGGTGTGTGAACTCAGAATGGAGGTGTGTGAAATCACAGAATGGAGGTGTGTGAAGTCATAGAATGGAGGTGTGTGAAGTCATAGAATGGATGTGTGTGAAGTCATAATGGAGGTGTGTGAAGTCACAGAATTGAGGTGTGTGAAGTCACAGAATGGAGGTGTGTGAAGTCATTTAATGGAGGTGTGTGAAGTCATAGAGTGGAGGTGTGTGAAGTCATAGAATGGAGGTGTGTGAAGTCATAGAATGGATGTTTGTTAAGTAAGAATGAAGGTGTGTTAAGTCATAGAATGGAGGTGTGTGAAGGCACAGAATGGAGGTGTGTGAAGTCACAGAATTTAGCTGTGTGAAGTCAGAATGGAGGTGTGTGAAGTCACAGAATGGAGGTGTGTGAACTCAGAATGGAGGTGTGTGAAGTCACAGAATGGAGGTGTGTTAAGTCACAGAGTGGAGGTGTGTGAACTCAGAATGGAGGCGTGTGAAGTCACAGAATTGAGGTGTGTGAAGTCACAGAATGGAGGTGTGTGAAGTCATAGAATAGAAGTGTGTGAAGTCAGAACGGAGGTGTGTGAACTCAGATGGGAGGTGTGGGAAGTCACAATGGAGGTGTGTGTAGTTATAGAATGGAGGTGTGTGAAGTCACAGAATGGAGGGGTGTGAAGTCAAAGACTGGAGGTGTGTGAACTCATAGAATGAAGGTGCGTTATGTCACAGATTGCAGGTTTGTGAACTCAGAATGGAGGTGTGTGAAGTCACAGAATGGAGGTGTGGGAAGTCATAGAATGGAGTTGTGTGAAGTCACAGAATGGAGGTGTGTGAATTAATAGAATGGAGGTGTGAGAAATCATAGAATAGAGGTGCGTGAAGTCACAGAATGGAGGTGTGTGAAGTCACAGAGTGGAGGTGTGTGATGTCATAGAATAGAGGTGTGTGAACTCACAATGGAGGTGTGTGAAGTCAAAGAATGGAGGTGTGTGAAGTCATAGAATGGAATTGTGTGAAGTCATAGAATGGAGGTGTGTGAAGTGAGAATTGAGGTGTGTGAAGTCACAGAATTGAGGTGTGTGAACTCAGAAAGGAGGTGAGTGAAGTCACAGAATGTAGGTGTGTGAAGTCATAGAATGGAGGTGTGTGAAGTCAAAAAGGGGGTGTGTGAACTCATAAAATGGAGATGTGTGAAGTCATGGAATGGAGGTGTGTGAAGTCCAAGAATATATGTGTGTGAAGTCAAACAATGGTGGTGTGTGAAGTCACAGAATGCAGGTTTGTTAAGTCAAAGAATGGAAGTATGTGAAGTCAAAATGGAGCTGTGTGAAGTCACAGAATGGAGGTGTGTGAAGTCACAGAATGAAGGTGTCTGAAGTCAGAATGCAGCTGTGTGAAGCCATAGAATGGAGGTGTGTGAAGTCAGAATGGAGGTGTGTGAACTCATAGAATGGAGTGTGTGAAGTCACAACGGGGGTGTGTGAAGTTATAGAATGGTGGTGTATGAAGTCAAATTGGAGGTGTGTGAAATCACAGAATGGATGTGTGTCAACTCAGAAATGAGGTGTGTGAAGTCATAGAATGGAGGTGTGTGAATTCATAGAATGGAAGTGTGTGAAATCATAGAATGGAGGTGTGTGAAGTCAAAGAATTGAGGTTTGTGAAGTCAGAATGGAGGTGTGTGAAGTCAGGATAGAGGTGGGTGAAGTCACAGAATGGAGGTGTGGGAACTCAGAATGGAGGTGTGTGGTCACAGAACGGAGGTTTGTGAAGTCACAGAATGGAGGTGTGTGAAGTCAAAATGGAGGTGTGTGAACTCATATAATGGAGGTGTGTGAACTCATAGAATGGAGGTGTGTGAAGTCATGGATCGTAGGTGTGTGAAGTCAAAGAATGGAGGTGTGTGAAGTCAAAAAATAAAGGTGTGTGAAGTCACAGAATGGAGGTGTGTGAACTCATAGATTGGAGGTGCATGAAGACAAAGAATGGAGGTGTGTGAATTCATCCAATGGAGGTGTGTGAATTCATGGAATGGAGTGTGTGAAGTCACAATTGAATTGGGGTGTGAAGTCATAGAATGGAGGTGTGTGAAGTCATGGATCGTAGGTGTGTGAAGTCAAAGAATTGAGGTTTGTGAAGTCAGAATGGAGGTGTGTGAAGTCAGATGGAGTTGTGTGAAGTCATAGAATGGAGGTGTGTGAAGTCAGAATGGAGGGGTGTGAAGTCATAGAATGGAGGTGTGTGAAGTCAGAGTGGAGGTGTGTGAACTCATAGAATGGAGGTGTTTGAAGTCACAATGCAGGTGTGCGAAGTCATAGAATGGAGGTGTGTGAGGTCATAGATTGCAGGTGTGTGAAGTCACAGAATGGAGGTGTGTGAAGTCATAGAATGGAGGTGTGTGAAGTCACAGAATGGAGGTGTGTGAAGTCATAGAATGGAGGTTTGTGAAGTCATAGAATTTAGGTGTGTGAAGTCACAGAATGGAGGTGTGTGAAGTCACAGAATGGAGGTGTGTGAAATTACAAAATGGAGGTGTGTGAAGTCATAGAATGGAGGTGTGTGAAGTCACAGAATGGAGGTGTGTGAAATCATAGAATGGAGGTGTGTGAAGTCACATAATGGGGGTGTGTGAAGTCACAGAATGGAGGTGTGTGAAGTCATAGAATGGAGGTGTGTGAAGTCACAGAATGGAAGTGTTTGACGTCAGAGAATGGAGGTGTGTGAATTCAGAATGGAGGTGTCTGAAGTCACAGAATGGAGGTGTGTGAAGTCAGAATAGATGTGTGAGAAGTCATAGAATGGAGCTGTGTGCAGTCAGAATGGAGCTGTGTGAAGTCATAGAATGGAGGTGAGTGAAGTCAGAATTGCGGTGTGTGAACTCATAGAATGATGGTGTGTGAAGTCACAATGGAGGTGTGTGAAGTCATAGAATGGAGGTTTTTGAAGTCACAGAATGGAAGTGTGTGAAGTCATAAAATGGAGGTGTGTGAAGTCAGATTGGAGGTGTGTGAAGTCATAGAATGGAGGTGTGTCAACTCAGAAAGGAGGTGTGTGAAGTCATAGAATGGAGGTGTGTGCAGTCATAGAATGGAGGTGTGTGAAATCATAGAATGGAGTTGTGTTAAGTCACAGAATTGAGGTGTGTGAAGTCAGAATGGAGGTGTGTGAAGTCAGAATGTAGGTGTGTGAATTCACAATGCATTTGTGTGAACTCATAGAATGGAGGTCTGTGAAGTCACAATGTAGGTGTGTGAAATCACAGAATGGAGGTGTGTGAAGTCATAGAATGGAGGTGTGTGAAGTCACAGAATGGAGGTATGTAAAGTCATATAAGGGAGGTGTGTGAAGTCAAAGAATGGAGGTGTGTGAAGTGAGAATGGAGTTGTGTGAAGTCATAGAATGGAGGTGTGTGAAGTCACAATGGAGGTGTGTGAAGTCATAGTATGGAGGTGTGTGAAGTCACAGAATGGAGGTGTGTGAATCATAGAATGGAGCTGTGTGAAGTCAGATTGGAGGTGTGTGAAGTCACAGAATGGAGGTGTGTGAACTCAGAATGGAGGTGTGTGAAGTCACAGAATGGAGGTGTGTGAAGTCATAGAATGGAGGTGTGTGAAGTCATAGAATGGATGTGTGTGAAGTCATAATGGAGGTGTGTGAAGTCACAGAATTGAGGTGTGTGAAGTCACAGAATGGAGGTGTGTGAAGTCATAGAATGGAGGTGTTTGAAGTCATAGAATGGAGGTGTGTGAAGCCACAGAATGGATGTTTGTTAAGTAAGAATGAAGGTGTGTTAAATCATAGAATGGAGGTGTGAGAATGCACAAAGTGGAGGTGTGTGAAGTCACAGAATGGAGGTGTGTTAAGTTACAGAACGGAGGTTTTGGAACTCAGAATGGAGGTGTGTGAAGTCACAGAATGGAGGTGTGTGAAGTCATTGAATGGAGGTGTGTGAAATCATAGAATGGATGTTTGGGAAGTCAGAGAATGGAGCTGTGTGAAGTCAGAATTGAGGTGTGCGCAGTCACAGAATGGAGGTGTGTGAAGTCATTTTATGGAGGTGTGTGAAGTCAGAATGGAGGTGTGTGAAGTCACAGAATGGAGGTGTGTGAACTCAGAATGGAGGTGTGTGAAGTCACAGAATCTAGGTGTGTGAAGTCATAGAATGGAGGTGTGTGAAGTCATAGAATGGAGGTGTGGGAAGTCATAATGGAGGCGTGTGAAGTCACAGAATTCAGGTGTATGAAGTCACAGAATGGAGGTGTGTGAAGTCACAGAATGGAGGTGTGTGAAGTCAGAACGGAGGTGTGTGAACTCAGATTGGAGGTGTGGGAAGTCACAATGGAGGTGTGTGAAGTTATAGAATGGAGGTGTGTGAAGTCACAGAATGGAGGGGTGTGAAGTCAAAGACTGGAGTTGTGTGAAGTCATAGAATGGGGGTGTGTGAACTCATAGAATGGAGGTCTGTGAAGTCATAGAATGGAGGTGTGTGAAGTAACAGAATGAAGTTGCGTTAAGTCACAGAATGGAGGTTTGTGAACTCAGACTGGAGGTTTGTGAAGTCACAGAATGGAGGTGTGGGAAGTCATAGAATGGAGTTGTGTGAAGTCACAGAATGGAGTTGTGTGAATTAATAGAATGGAGGTGTGAGAAATCATAGAATGGAGGTGTGTGAAGTCACAGAATGGAGGTGTGTGAAGTCACAGAATGGAGGTGTGTGAATTAATAGAATGGAGGTGTGTGAAGTCATAGAATGGATGTGTGTGAAGTCATAATTTAGGTGTGTGAAGTCACAGAATTGAGGTGTGTGAAGTCACAGAATGGAGGTGTGTGAACTCATAGAATGGAGGTGTGTGAAGTCATAGAATGGAGGTGTGTGAAGTCACAGAATGAAGGTGCGTTAAGTCACAGAATGGAGGTTTGTGAACTCAGAATGGAGGTGTGTGAAGTCACAGAATGGAAGTGTGGGAAGTCATAGAATGGAGTTGTGTGAAGTCACAGAATGGAGGTGTGTGAATTAATAGAATGGAGGTGTGAGAAATCATAGAATAGAGGTGCGTGAAGTCACAGAATGGAGGTGTGTGAAGTCACAGAGTGGATGTGTGTGAAGTCACAGAGTAGAGGTGTGTGAACTCACAATGGAGGTGTGTGAAGTCAAAGAATGGAGGTGTGTGAAGTCATAGAATGGAATTGTGTGAAGTCATAGAATGGAGGTGTGTGAAGTGAGAATTGAGGTGTGTGAAGTCACGGAATTGAGGTGTGTGAACTCAGAATGGAGGTGTGTGAAGTCACAGAATGGAGGTGTGTGAAGTCAAAAAGGAGGTGTGTGAACTCATAAAATGGAGATGTGTGAAGTCATGGAATGGAGGTGTGTGAAGTCCAAGAATATATGTGTGTGAAGTCAAACAATGGTGGTGTGTGAAGTCAAAGAATGCAGGTTTGTTAAGTCAAAGAATGGAAGTATGTGAAGTCAAAATGGAGGTGTGTGAAGTCACAGAATGGAGGTGTGTGAAGTCACAGAATGAAGGTGTCTGAAGTCAGAATGCAGCTGTGTGAAGCCATAGAATGGAGGTGTGTGACGTCAGAATGGAGGTGTGTGAACTCATCGAATGGAGGTGTGTGAAGTCATGGAATGGAGGTGTGTGAAGTCAGATGGAGTTGTGTGAAGTCATAGAATGGAGGTGTGTGAAGTCAGAATGGATTTGTGTGAAGTAATAGAATGGAGGTGTGTGAAGTCAGAATGGAGGTGTGTGAACTCATAGAATGGAGGTGTGTGAAGTCACAATGCAGGTCTGTGAAGTCATAGAATGGAGGTGTGTGAGGTCATAGAATGGAGGTGTGTGAAGTCACAGAATGGAGGTGTGTGAAGTCATAGAATGGAGGTGTGTGAAGTCACAGAATGGAGGTGTGTGCAGTCATAGAATGGAGGTTTGTGAAGTCATAGAATTTAGCTGTGTGAAGTCATAGAATCGAGGTGTGTGAAGTCACAGAATGGAGGTGTGTGAAATCACAAAATGGGGGCGTGTGAACTCAGAATGGAGGTGTGTGAGGTAACAGAATGGAGGTCTGTGAAGTCATATAATGGAGGTGTGTGAAGTCACACAATGGGGGTGTGTGACGTCATAGAATGGAGGTGTGTGAAGTCATAGAATTGAGGTGTTTGAAGTCACAGAATGGAGGTGTTTGACGTCAGAGAATGGAGGTGTGTGAAATCAGAATGGAGGTGTGTGAAGTCACAGAATGGAGGTGTGTGAAGTCAGAATAGATGTGTGCGAAGTCATAGAATGGAGCTGTGTGAAGTCAGAATGAAGCTGTGTGAAGTCATAGAATGGAGGTGAGTGAAGTCAGAATGGCGGTGTGTGAACACAGAATGATGTTGTGTGAAGTCACAATGGAGGTGTGTGAAGTCATAGAATGGAGGTTTTTGAAGTCACAGAATGGAAGCGTGTGAAGTCATAGAATGGAGGTGTGTGATGTCAGATTGGAGGTGTGTGAAGTCATAGAATGGAGGTGTGTCAACTCAGAAAGGAGGTGTGTGAAGTCATAGAATGGAGGTGTGTGAAGTCATAGAATGGAGGTGTGTGAATTCAGAATGCATTTGTGTGAACTCATAGAATGGAGGTCTGTGAGGTCACAATGTAGATGTGTGAAGTCACAGAATGGAGGTGTGTGAAGTCATAGAATGGAGGTGTCTGAAGTCACAGAATGGAGTTGTGTGAAGTCATATAATGGAGGTGTGTGAAGTCACAGAATCAATGTGTGTGAATTCAGAATGGAGTTGTGTGAAGTCATAGAATGGAGGTGTGTGAAGTCAGAATGGAGGTGTGTGAAGTCATAGAATGGAACTGTGTGAAGTTACAAAGGAGGTGTGTGAAGTCATAGAATGGAGGTGTGTGAAGTCACAGAATGGAGGTGTGTGAAGTCATAGAATGGAGCTGTGTGAAGTCATATTGGAGGTGTGTGAAGTCACAGATGGAGGTGTGTGAACTCAGAATGGAGGTGTGTGAAATCACAGAATGGAGGTGTTTGAAGTCATAGACTGGAGGTGTGTGAAGTATAGATTGGATGTGTGTGAAGTCATAATGGAGGTGTGTGAAGTCACAGAATTGAGGTGTGTGAAGTCACAGAATGGAGGTGTGTGAAGTCATTTAATGGAGGTGTGTGAAGTCATAGAGTGGAGGTGTGTGAAGTCATAGAATGGAGGTGTGTGAAGTCATAGAATGGATGTTTGTTAAGTAAGAATGAAGGTGTGTTAAGTCATAGAATGGAGGTGTGTGAAGGCACAGAATGGAGTTGTGTGAAGTCATAGAATGGAGCTGTGTGAAGTCATAATGGAGGTGTGTGAAGTCACAGAATGGAGGTGTGTGAACTCAGAATGGAGGTGTGTGAAGTCACAGAATGGAGGTGTGTTAAGTCACAGAGTGGAGGTGTGTGAACTCAGATGGAGGCGTGTGAAGTCACAGAATTGAGGTGTGTGAAGTCACAGAACGAAGGTGTTTGAAGTCATAGAATGGAAGTGTGTGAAGTCAGAACGGAGGTGTGTGAACTCAGATGGGAGGTGTGGGAAGTCACAATGGAGGTGTGTGAAGTTATAGAATGGAGGTGTGTGAAGTCACAGAATGGAGGGGTGTGAAGTCAAAGACTGGAGGTGTGTGAACTCATAGAATGGAGGTGTGTGAACTCAAAGAATGGAGGTGTGTGAAGTCACAGAATGAAGGTGCGTTACGTCACAGAATGGAGGTTTGTGAACTCAGAATGGAGGTGTGTGAAGTCACAGAATGGGGGTGTGGGAAGTCATAGAATGGAGTTGTGTGAAGTCACAGAATGGAGGTGTGTGAATTAATAGAATGGAGGTGTGAGAAATCATAGAATAGAGGTGCGTGAAGTCACAGAATGGAGGTGTGTGTAGTCACAGAGTGGAGGTGTGTGAAGTCACAGAATAGAGGTGTCTGAACTCACAATGGAGGTGTGTGAAGTCAAAGAATGGAGATGTGTGAAGTCATAGAATGGAATTGTGTGAAGTCATAGAATGGAGTGTGTGAAGTCACAACGGGGGTGTGTGAAGTTATAGAATTGGGGTGTGTGAAGTCAAATTGGAGGTGTGTGAAATCACAGAATGGATGTGTGTCAACTCAGAAATGAGGTGTGTGAAGTCATAGAATGGAGGTGTGTGAATTCATAGAATGGAAGTGTGTGAAATCATAGAATGGAGTTGTGTGAAGTCAAAGAATTGAGGCTTGTGAACTCAGAATGGAGGTGTGTGAAGTCAGGATAGAGGTGGGTGAAGTCACAGAATGGAGGTGTGGGAACTCAGAATGGAGGTGTGTGGTCACAGAACGGAGGTTTGTAAAGTCATAGAATGGAGGTGCGTGAAGTCATAGAATGGATGTTTCTGAAGTGAGAATAAAGGTGTATGAAGTCAAAGAATGGAGGTGTGTGAAGTCAAAATGGAGGTGTGTGAACTCATATAATGGAGGTGCGTGAACTCATAGAATGGAGGTGTGTGAGGTCATGGAACGTAGGTGTGTGAAGTCAAAGAATGGAGGTGTGTGAAGTCAAACAATAAAGGTGTGTGAAGTCACAGAATGGAGGTGTGTGAACTCATAGAATGGAGGTGCATGAAGACAAAGAATGGAGGTGTGTGAATTCATCCAATGGAAGTGTGTGAATTCATGGAATGGAGTGTGTGAAGTCACAATGGGGGTGTGTGAAGTCATAGAATGGAGGTGTGTGAATTCATAGAATGGAAGTGTGTGAAATCATAGAATGGAGGTGTGTGAAGTCAAAGAATTGAGGTTTGTGAAGTCAGAATGGAGGTGTGTGAAGTCAGATGGAGTTGTGTGAAGTCATAGAATGGAGGTGTGTGAAGTCAGAATGGAGGGGTGTGAAGTCATAGAATGGAGGTGTGTGAAGTCAGAATGGAGGTGTGTGAACTCATAGAATGGAGGTGTGTGAAGTCACAATGCAGGTGTGCGAAGTCATAGAATGGAGGTGTGTGAGGTCATAGAATGCAGGTGTGTGAAGTCACAGAATGGAGGTGTGTGAAGTCATAGAATGGAGGTGTGTGAAGTCACAGAATGGAGGTGTGTGAAGTCATAGAATGGAGGTTTGTGAAGTCATAGAATTTAGGTGTGTGAAGTCATAGAATGGAGGTGTGTGAAGTCACAGAATGGAGGTGTGTGAAATTAC
Source organism: Megascapheus bottae (assembly GCA_024803745.1). Taxonomy (NCBI): domain Eukaryota; kingdom Metazoa; phylum Chordata; class Mammalia; order Rodentia; family Geomyidae; genus Megascapheus; species Megascapheus bottae. The sequence continues at coordinate 261,444 of JANJXV010000847.1, read as the reverse complement.
AAAATGGAGGTGTGTGAAGTCATAGAATGGAGGGGTGTGAAGTCACAGAATGGAGGTGTGTGAAGTCATAGAATGGAGGTGTGTGAAGTCATAGAATGGACGTGTGTGAAGTCACAGAATGGAAGTGTTTGACGTCAGAGAATGGAGGTGTGTGAAATCAGAATGGAGGTGTGTGAAGTCACAGAATGGAGGTGTGTGAAGTCAGAATAGATGTGTGGGACGTCATAGAATGGAGCTGTGTGTAGTCAGAATGGAGCTGTGTGAAGTCATAGAATGGAGGTTTTTGAAGTCACAGAATGGAAGTGTGTGAAGTCATAAAATGGAGGTGTGTGAAGTCAGATTGGAGGTGTGTGAAGTCACAGATGGAGGTGTGTGAACTCAGAATGGAGGTGTGTGAAATCACAGAATGGAGGTGTGTGAAGTCATAGAATGGAGGTGTGTGAAGTCATAGAATGGATGTGTGTGAAGTCATAATGGAGGTGTGTGAAGTCACAGAATTGAGGTGTGTGAAGTCACAGAATGGAGGTGTGTGAAGTCATTTAATGGAGGTGTGTGAAGTCATAGAGTGGAGGTGTGTGAAGTCATAGAATGGAGGTGTGTGAAGTCATAGAATGGATGTTTTTTAAGTAAGAATGAAGGTGTGTTAAGTCATAGAATGGAGGTGTGTGAAGGCACAGAATGGAGGTGTGTGAAGTCACAGAATGGAGCTGTGTGAATTCAGAATGGAGGTGTGTGAAGTCACAGAATTGAGGTGTGTGAACTCAGAATGGAGGTGTGTGAAGTCACAGAATGGAGGTGTGTTAAGTCACAGAGTGGAGGTGTGTGAACTCAGAATGGAGGCGTGTGAAGTCACAGAATTGAGGTGTGTGAAGTCACAGAATGGAGGTGTGTGAAGTCATAGAATAGAAGTGTGTGAAGTCAGAACGGAGGTGTGTGAACTCAGATGGGAGGTGTGGGAAGTCACAATGGAGGTGTGTGTAGTTATACAATGGAGGTGTGTGAAGTCACAGAATGGAGGGGTGTGAAGTCAAAGACTGGAGGTGTGTGAACTCATAGAATGAAGGTGCGTTACGTCACAGATTGCAGGTTTGTGAACTCAGAATGGAGGTGTGTGAAGTCACAGAATGGAGGTGTGGGAAGTCATAGAATGGAGTTGTGTGAAGTCACAGAATGGAGGTGTGTGAATTAATAGAATGGAGGTGTGAGAAATCATAGAATAGAGGTGCGTGAAGTCACAGAATGGAGGTGTGTGAAGTCACAGAGTGGAGGTGTGTGATGTCATAGAATAGAGGTGTGTGAACTCACAATGGAGGTGTGTGAAGTCAAAGAATGGAGGTGTGTGAAGTCATAGAATGGAATTGTGTGAAGTCATAGAATGGAGGTGTGTGAAGTGAGAATTGAGGTGTGTGAAGTCACAGAATTGAGGTGTGTGAACTCAGAAAGGAGGTGAGTGAAGTCACAGAATGTAGGTGTGTGAAGTCATAGAATGGAGGTGTGTGAAGTCAAAAAGGGGGTGTGTGAACTCATAAAATGGAGATGTGTGAAGTCATGGAATGGAGGTGTGTGAAGTCCAAGAATATATGTGTGTGAAGTCAAACAATGGTGGTGTGTGAAGTCACAGAATGCAGGTTTGTTAAGTCAAAGAATGGAAGTATGTGAAGTCAAAATGGAGCTGTGTGAAGTCACAGAATGGAGGTGTGTGAAGTCACAGAATGAAGGTGTCTGAAGTCAGAATGCAGCTGTGTGAAGCCATAGAATGGAGGTGTGTGAAGTCAGAATGGAGGTGTGTGAACTCATAGAATGGAGTGTGTGAAGTCACAACGGGGGTGTGTGAAGTTATAGAATGGTGGTGTATGAAGTCAAATTGGAGGTGTGTGAAATCACAGAATGGATGTGTGTCAACTCAGAAATGAGGTGTGTGAAGTCATAGAATGGAGGTGTGTGAATTCATAGAATGGAAGTGTGTGAAATCATAGAATGGAGGTGTGTGAAGTCAAAGAATTGAGGTTTGTGAAGTCAGAATGGAGGTGTGTGAAGTCAGGATAGAGGTGGGTGAAGTCACAGAATGGAGGTGTGGGAACTCAGAATGGAGGTGTGTGGTCACAGAACGGAGGTTTGTGAAGTCACAGAATGGAGGTGTGTGAAGTCAAAATGGAGGTGTGTGAACTCATATAATGGAGGTGTGTGAACTCATAGAATGGAGGTGTGTGAAGTCATGGATCGTAGGTGTGTGAAGTCAAAGAATGGAGGTGTGTGAAGTCAAAAAATAAAGGTGTGTGAAGTCACAGAATGGAGGTGTGTGAACTCATAGATTGGAGGTGCATGAAGACAAAGAATGGAGGTGTGTGAATTCATCCAATGGAGGTGTGTGAATTCATGGAATGGAGTGTGTGAAGTCACAATTGAATTGGGGTGTGAAGTCACAGAATGGAGGTGTGTGAAGTCATGGATCGTAGGTGTGTGAAGTCAAAGAATTGAGGTTTGTGAAGTCAGAATGGAGGTGTGTGAAGTCAGATGGAGTTGTGTGAAGTCATAGAATGGAGGTGTGTGAAGTCAGAATGGAGGGGTGTGAAGTCATAGAATGGAGGTGTGTGAAGTCAGAGTGGAGGTGTGTGAACTCATAGAATGGAGGTGTTTGAAGTCACAATGCAGGTGTGCGAAGTCATAGAATGGAGGTGTGTGAGGTCATAGATTGCAGGTGTGTGAAGTCACAGAATGGAGGTGTGTGAAGTCATAGAATGGAGGTGTGTGAAGTCACAGAATGGAGGTGTGTGAAGTCATAGAATGGAGGTTTGTGAAGTCATAGAATTTAGGTGTGTGAAGTCACAGAATGGAGGTGTGTGAAGTCACAGAATGGAGGTGTGTGAAATTACAAAATGGAGGTGTGTGAAGTCATAGAATGGAGGTGTGTGAAGTCACAGAATGGAGGTGTGTGAAGTCATAGAATGGAGGTGTGTGAAGTCACATAATGGGGGTGTGTGAAGTCACAGAATGGAGGTGTGTGAAGTCATAGAATGGAGGTGTGTGAAGTCACAGAATGGAAGTGTTTGACGTCAGAGAATGGAGGTGTGTGAATTCAGAATGGAGGTGTCTGAAGTCACAGAATGGAGGTGTGTGAAGTCAGAATAGATGTGTGAGAAGTCATAGAATGGAGCTGTGTGCAGTCAGAATGGAGCTGTGTGAAGTCATAGAATGGAGGTGAGTGAAGTCAGAATTGCGGTGTGTGAACTCATAGAATGATGGTGTGTGAAGTCACAATGGAGGTGTGTGAAGTCATAGAATGGAGGTTTTTGAAGTCACAGAATGGAAGTGTGTGAAGTCATAAAATGGAGGTGTGTGAAGTCAGATTGGAGGTGTGTGAAGTCATAGAATGGAGGTGTGTCAACTCAGAAAGGAGGTGTGTGAAGTCATAGAATGGAGGTGTGTGCAGTCATAGAATGGAGGTGTGTGAAATCATAGAATGGAGTTGTGTTAAGTCACAGAATTGAGGTGTGTGAAGTCAGAATGGAGGTGTGTGAAGTCAGAATGTAGGTGTGTGAATTCACAACGCATTTGTGTGAACTCATAAAATGGAGGTCTGTGAAGTCACAATGTAGGTGTGTGAAATCACAGAATGGAGGTGTGTGAAGTCATAGAATGGAGGTGTGTGAAGTCACAGAATGGAGGTATGTAAAGTCATATAAGGGAGGTGTGTGAAGTCAAAGAATGGAGGTGTGTGAAGTGAGAATGGAGTTGTGTGAAGTCATAGAATGGAGGTGTGTGAAGTCACAATGGAGGTGTGTGAAGTCATAGTATGGAGGTGTGTGAAGTCACAGAATGGAGGTGTGTGAATCATAGAATGGAGCTGTGTGAAGTCAGATTGGAGGTGTGTGAAGTCACAGAATGGAGGTGTGTGAACTCAGAATGGAGGTGTGTGAAGTCACAGAATGGAGGTTTGTGAAGTCATAGAATGGAGGTGTGTGAAGTCATAGAATGGATGTGTGTGAAGTCATAATGGAGGTGTGTGAAGTCACAGAATTGAGGTGTGTGAAGTCACAGAATGGAGGTGTGTGAAGTCATAGAATGGAGGTGTTTGAAGTCATAGAATGGAGGTGTGTGAAGCCACAGAATGGATGTTTGTTAAGTAAGAATGAAGGTGTGTTAAATCATAGAATGGAGGTGTGAGAACGCACAAAGTGGAGGTGTGTGAAGTCACAGAATGGAGGTGTGTTAAGTCACAGAACGGAGGTTTTGGAACTCAGAATGGAGGTGTGTGAAGTCACAGAAGGGAGGTGTGTGAAGTCATTGAATGGAGGTGTGTGAAATCATAGAATGGATGTTTGGGAAGTCAGAGAATGGAGCTGTGTGAAGTCAGAATTGAGGTGTGCGCAGTCACAGAATGGAGGTGTGTGAAGTCATTTTATGGAGGTGTGTGAAGTCAGAATGGAGGTGTGTGAAGTCACAGAATGGAGGTGTGTGAACACAGAATGGAGGTGTGTGAAGTCACAGAATCTAGGTGTGTGAAGTCATAGAATGGAGGTGTGTGAAGTCATAGAATGGAGGTGTGGGAAGTCATAATGGAGGCGTGTGAAGTCACAGAATTCAGGTGTATGAAGTCACAGAATGGAGGTGTGTGAAGTCACAGAATGGAGGTGTGTGAAGTCAGAACGGAGGTGTGTGAACTCAGATTGGAGGTGTGGGAAGTCACAATGGAGGTGTGTGAAGTTATAGAATGGAGGTGTGTGAAGTCACAGAATGGAGGGGTGTGAAGTCAAAGACTGGAGTTGTGTGAAGTCATAGAATGGGGGTGTGTGAACTCATAGAATGGAGGTGTGTGAAGTCATAGAATGGAGGTGTGTGAAGTAACAGAATGAAGTTGCGTTAAGTCACAGAATGGAGGTTTGTGAACTCAGACTGGAGGTGTGTGAAGTCACAGAATGGAGGTGTGGGAAGTCATAGAATGGAGTTGTGTGAAGTCACAGAATGGAGTTGTGTGAATTAATAGAATGGAGGTGTGAGAAATCATAGAATGGAGGTGTGTGAAGTCACAGAATGGAGGTGTGTGAAGTCACAGAATGGAGGTGTGTGAAGTCACAGAATGGAGGTGTGGGAAGTCATAGAATGGAGTTGTGTGAAGTCACAGAATGGAGTTGTGTGAATTAATAGAATGGAGGTGTGAGAAATCATAGAATGGAGGTGTGTGAAGTCACAGAATGGAGGTGTGTGAAGTCACAGAATGGAGGTGTGTGAAGTCACAGAATGGAGGTGTGTGAACTCACAATGGAGGTGTGTGAAATCAGAGAATTGTGGAGTGTGAAGTCACAGAATGGAATTGTGTGAAGTCATAGAATGGAGGTGTGTGAAGGGAGAATTAAGGGGTGTGAAGTCACGGAATTGAGGTGTGTGAACTCAGAATGGAGGTGTGTGAAGTCACAGAATGGAGGTTTTTGAAGTCATAGAATGGAGGTGTGTGAAGTTATAGAGTGGATGTTTCTGAAGTAGAATGAAGGTGTGTGAAGTCATAGAATGGAGGCGTGTGAAGTCAAAATGGAGGTGTGTGAACTCATAAAATGGAGATGTGCGAAGTCATGGAATGGAGGTGTGTGAAGTCCAAGAACATAGGTTGTGAAGTCAAACAATGGTGGGGTGTGAAGTCACAGAATGCAGGTGTGTTAAGTCAAAGAATGGCAGTGTGTGAAGTCAAAATGGAGGTGTGTGAAGTCACAAAATGGAGGTGTGTGAAGTCACAGAATGAAGGTGTTTGAAGTCAAAATTGTGGTGTGTGAAGTCACAAATGGAAGTGTCTGAAGTCAGAATGCAGCTGTGTGAAACCATAGAATGGAGGTGTGTGAAGTCAGAATGGAGGTGTGTGAACTCATAGAATGGAGTGTGTGAAGTCACAATGGGGGTGTGTGAAGTCATAGAATGGGGGTGTGTGAAGTTAAATTGGATGTGTGTGAAATCACAGAATGGAGGTGTGTCAACTCAGAAATGAGGTGTGTGAAGTAGTAGAATGGAAGGGTGTGAAATCATAGAATGGAGGTGTGTGAAGTCAAAGAATTGAGGTTTGTGAAGTCAGAATGGAGGTGTGTGAAGTCAGGATGGAGGTGGGTGAAGTCACAGAATGGAGGTGTGGGAACTCAGAATGGAGGTGTGTGGTCACAGAACGGAAGTTTGTGAAGTCATAGAATGGAGGTGCATGAAGTCATAGAATGGATGTTTCTGAAGTGAGAACGAAGGTGTATGGAGTCAAAGAATGGATGTGTGTGAAGTCAAAATGGAGGTGTGTGAATCATAGAATGGAGGTGTGTGAAGTCATGGAATGGAGGTGTGTGTAGTCAAAGAATGGAAGTGTGTGAAGTCAAACAATAAAGGTGTGTGAAGTCACAGAATGGAGGTGTGTGAACACATAGAATGGAGGTACATGCAGTCAAAGAATGGAGGTGTGTGAATTCATCGAATGGAGGTGTGTGAAGTCATGGAATGGAGGTGTGTGAAGTCAGATGGAGTTGTGTGAAGTCATAGAATGGAGGTGTGTGAAGTCAGAATGGAGGTGTGTGAAGTCATAGAATGGAGTTGTGTGAAGTCAGAATGGAGGTGTGTGAAATCATAGAATGGAGGTGTGTGAATTCATCGAATTGAGGTGTGTGAAGTCATGGAATGGAGGTGTGTGAAGTCAGATGGAGTTGTGTGAAGTCATAGAATGGAGGTGTGTGAAGTCAGAATGGAAGTGTGTGAAGTCATAGAATGGAGGTGTGTGAAGTCAGAATGGAGGTGTGTGAAATCATAGAATGGAGGTGTGTGAAGTCACAATGCTGGTGTGCGAAGTCATAGAATGGAGGTGTGTGAGGTCATAGAATGGAGGTGTGTGAAGTCACAGAATGGAGGTGTGTGAAGTCATAGAATGGAGGTGTGTGAAGTCACAGAATGGAGGTGTGGGAAGTCATAGAATGGAGTTGTGTGAAGTCACAGAATAGAGGTGTGTGAATTAATAGAATGGAGGTGTGAGAAATCATAGAATGGAGATGCGTGAAGTCACAGAATGGAGGTGTGTGAACTCAGAATGGAGGTGTGTGCAGTCACAGAATGGAGGTGTGTGAACTCACAATGGAGGTGTGTGAATTCAAAGAATGGAGGTGTGTGAAGTCGTAGAATGGAATTGTGTGAAGTCATAGAATGGAGGTGTGTGAAGTGAGAATTGAGGTGTGTGAAGTCACGGAATTGAGGTTTGTGAACTCAGAATGGAGGTGTGTGATGTCACAGAATGGAGGTTTGTGAAGTCATAGAATGGATGTGTGTGAAGTCATAGAATGGATGTTTCTGAAGTAGAATGAAGGTGTGTGAAGTCATAGAATGGAGGTGTGTGAAGTCAAAATGGAGGTGTGTGAACTCATAAAATGGAGATGTGTGAAGTCATGGAATGGAGGTGTGTGAAGTCAAAGAATATAGGTGTGTGAAGTCAAACAATGGTGGTGTGTGAAGTCACAGAATGCAGGTGTGTTAAGTCAAAGAATGGAAGTGTGTGAAGTCAAAATGGAGGTGTGTGATGTCAGATTGGAGGTGTGTGAAGTCATAGAATGGAGGTGTGTCAACTCAGAAAGGAGGTGTGTGAAGTCATAGAATGGAGGTGTGTGAAGTCATAGAATGGAGGTGTGTGAATTCAGAATGCATTTGTGTGAACTCATAGAATGGAGGTCTGTGAGGTCACAATGTAGATGTGTGAAGTCACAGAATGGAGGTGTGTGAAGTCATAGAATGGAGGTGTCTGAAGTCACAGAATGGAGTTGTGTGAAGTCATATAATGGAGGTGTGTGAAGTCACAGAATCAATGTGTGTGAATTCAGAATGGAGTTGTGTGAAGTCATAGAATGGAGGTGTGTGAAGTCAGAATGGAGGTGTGTGAAGTCATAGAATGGAACTGTGTGAAGTTACAAAGGAGGTGTGTGAAGTCATAGAATGGAGGTGTGTGAAGTCACAGAATGGAGGTGTGTGAAGTCATAGAATGGAGCTGTGTGAAGTCATATTGGAGGTGTGTGAAGTCACAGATGGAGGTGTGTGAACTCAGAATGGAGGTGTGTGAAATCACAGAATGGAGGTGTTTGAAGTCATAGACTGGAGGTGTGTGAAGTATAGATTGGATGTGTGTGAAGTCATAATGGAGGTGTGTGAAGTCACAGAATTGAGGTGTGTGAAGTCACAGAATGGAGGTGTGTGAAGTCATTTAATGGAGGTGTGTGAAGTCATAGAGTGGAGGTGTGTGAAGTCATAGAATGGAGGTGTGTGAAGTCATAGAATGGATGTTTGTTAAGTAAGAATGAAGGTGTGTTAAGTCATAGAATGGAGGTGTGTGAAGGCACAGAATGGAGTTGTGTGAAGTCATAGAATGGAGCTGTGTGAAGTCATAATGGAGGTGTGTGAAGTCACAGAATGGAGGTGTGTGAACTCAGAATGGAGGTGTGTGAAGTCACAGAATGGAGGTGTGTGAACTCAGATGGAGGCGTGTGAAGTCACAGAATTGAGGTGTGTGAAGTCACAGAACGAAGGTGTTTGAAGTCATAGAATGGAAGTGTGTGAAGTCAGAACGGAGGTGTGTGAACTCAGATGGGAGGTGTGGGAAGTCACAATGGAGGTGTGTGAAGTTATAGAATGGAGGTGTGTGAAGTCACAGAATGGAGGGGTGTGAAGTCAAAGACTGGAGGTGTGTGAACTCATAGAATGGAGGTGTGTGAACTCAAAGAATGGAGGTGTGTGAAGTCACAGAATGAAGGTGCGTTACGTCACAGAATGGAGGTTTGTGAACTCAGAATGGAGGTGTGTGAAGTCACAGAATGGGGGTGTGGGAAGTCATAGAATGGAGTTGTGTGAAGTCACAGAATGGAGGTGTGTGAATTAATAGAATGGAGGTGTGAGAAATCATAGAATAGAGGTGCGTGAAGTCACAGAATGGAGGTGTGTGTAGTCACAGAGTGGAGGTGTGTGAAGTCACAGAATAGAGGTGTCTGAACTCACAATGGAGGTGTGTGAAGTCAAAGAATGGAGATGTGTGAAGTCATAGAATGGAATTGTGTGAAGTCATAGAATGGAGTGTGTGAAGTCACAACGGGGGTGTGTGAAGTTATAGAATTGGGGTGTGTGAAGTCAAATTGGAGGTGTGTGAAATCACAGAATGGATGTGTGTCAACTCAGAAATGAGGTGTGTGAAGTCATAGAATGGAGGTGTGTGAATTCATAGAATGGAAGTGTGTGAAATCATAGAATGGAGGTGTGTGAAGTCAAAGAATTGAGGCTTGTGAACTCAGAATGGAGGTGTGTGAAGTCAGGATAGAGGTGGGTGAAGTCACAGAATGGAGGTGTGGGAACTCAGAATGGAGGTGTGTGGTCACAGAACGGAGGTTTGTGAAGTCATAGAATGGAGGTGCGTGAAGTCATAGAATGGATGTTTCTGAAGTGAGAATAAAGGTGTATGAAGTCAAAGAATGGAGGTGTGTGAAGTCAAAATGGAGGTGTGTGAACTCATATAATGGAGGTGCGTGAACTCATAGAATGGAGGTGTGTGAGTCATGGAACGTAGGTGTGTGAAGTCAAAGAATGGAGGTGTGTGAAGTCAAACAATAAAGGTGTGTGAAGTCACAGAATGGAGGTGTGTGAACTCATAGAATGGAGGTGCATGAAGACAATGAATGGAGGTGTGTGAATTCATCCAATGGAGGAGTGTGAATTCATGGAATGGAGTGTGTGAAGTCACAATGGGGGTGTGTGAAGTCATAGAATGGAGGTGTGTGAATTCATAGAATGGAAGTGTGTGAAATCATAGAATGGAGGTGTGTGAAGTCAAAGAATTGAGGTTTGTGAAGTCAGAATGGAGGTGTGTGAAGTCAGATGGAGTTGTGTGAAGTCATAGAATGGAGGTGTGTGAAGTCAGAATGGAGGGGTGTGAAGTCATAGAATGGAGGTGTGTGAAGTCAGAATGGAGGTGTGTGAACTCATAGAATGGAGTTGTGTGAAGTCACAATGCAGGTGTGCGAAGTCATAGAATGGAGGTGTGTGAGGTCATAGAATGCAGGTGTGTGAAGTCACAGAATGGAGGTGTGTGAAGTCATAGAATGGAGGTGTGTGAAGTCACAGAATGGAGGTGTGTGAGGTCATGGAATGGAGGTTTGTGAAGTCATAGAATTTAGGTGTGTGAAGTCATAGAATGGAGGTGTGTGAAGTCACAGAATGGAGGTGTGTGAAATTACAAAATGGAGGTGTGTGAAGTCATAGAATGGAGGGGTGTGAAGTCACAGAATGGAGGTGTGTGAAGTCATAGAATGGAGGTGTGTGCAGTCATAGAATGGAGGTGTGTGAAATCATAGAATGGAGTTGTGTTAAGTCACAGAATTGAGGTGTGTGAAGTCAGAATGGAGGTGTGTGAAGTCAGAATGTAGGTGTGTGAATTCACAACGCATTTGTGTGAACTCATAAAATGGAGGTCTGTGAAGTCACAATGTAGGTGTGTGAAATCACAGAATGGAGGTGTGTGAAGTCATAGAATGGAGGTGTGTGAAGTCACAGAATGGAGGTATGTAAAGTCATATAAGGGAGGTGTGTGAAGTCAAAGAATGGAGGTGTGTGAAGTGAGAATGGAGTTGTGTGAAGTCATAGAATGGAGGTGTGTGAAGTCACAATGGAGGTGTGTGAAGTCATAGTATGGAGGTGTGTGAAGTCACAGAATGGAGGTGTGTGAATCATAGAATGGAGCTGTGTGAAGTCAGATTGGAGGTGTGTGAAGTCACAGAATGGAGGTGTGTGAACTCAGAATGGAGGTGTGTGAAGTCACAGAATGGAGGTGTGTGAAGTCATAGAATGGAGGTGTGTGAAGTCATAGAATGGATGTGTGTGAAGTCATAATGGAGGTGTGTGAAGTCACAGAATTGAGGTGTGTGAAGTCACAGAATGGAGGTGTGTGAAGTCATAGAATGGAGGTGTTTGAAGTCATAGAATGGAGGTGTGTGAAGCCACAGAATGGATGTTTGTTAAGTAAGAATGAAGGTGTGTTAAATCATAGAATGGAGGTGTGAGAACGCACAAAGTGGAGGTGTGTGAAGTCACAGAATGGAGGTGTGTTAAGTCACAGAACGGAGGTTTTGGAACTCAGAATGGAGGTGTGTGAAGTCACAGAAGGGAGGTGTGTGAAGTCATTGAATGGAGGTGTGTGAAATCATAGAATGGATGTTTGGGAAGTCAGAGAATGGAGCTGTGTGAAGTCAGAATTGAGGTGTGCGCAGTCACAGAATGGAGGTGTGTGAAGTCATTTTATGGAGGTGTGTGAAGTCAGAATGGAGGTGTGTGAAGTCACAGAATGGAGGTGTGTGAACACAGAATGGAGGTGTGTGAAGTCACAGAATCTAGGTGTGTGAAGTCATAGAATGGAGGTGTGTGAAGTCATAGAATGGAGGTGTGGGAAGTCATAATGGAGGCGTGTGAAGTCACAGAATTCAGGTGTATGAAGTCACAGAATGGAGGTGTGTGAAGTCATAGAATGGGGGTGTGTGAACTCATAGAATGGAGGTGTGTGAAGTCATAGAATGGAGGTGTGTGAAGTAACAGAATGAAGTTGCGTTAAGTCACAGAATGGAGGTTTGTGAACTCAGACTGGAGGTGTGTGAAGTCACAGAATGGAGGTGTGGGAAGTCATAGAATGGAGTTGTGTGAAGTCACAGAATGGAGTTGTGTGAATTAATAGAATGGAGGTGTGAGAAATCATAGAATGGAGGTGTGTGAAGTCACAGAATGGAGGTGTGTGAAGTCACAGAATGGAGGTGTGTGAAGTCACAGAATGGAGGTGTGGGAAGTCATAGAATGGAGTTGTGTGAAGTCACAGAATGGAGTTGTGTGAATTAATAGAATGGAGGTGTGAGAAATCATAGAATGGAGGTGTGTGAAGTCACAGAATGGAGGTGTGTGAAGTCACAGAATGGAGGTGTGTGAAGTCACAGAATGGAGGTGTGTGAACTCACAATGGAGGTGTGTGAAATCAGAGAATTGTGGAGTGTGAAGTCACAGAATGGAATTGTGTGAAGTCATAGAATGGAGGTGTGTGAAGGGAGAATTAAGGGGTGTGAAGTCACGGAATTGAGGTGTGTGAACTCAGAATGGAGGTGTGTGAAGTCACAGAATGGAGGTTTTTGAAGTCATAGAATGGAGGTGTGTGAAGTTATAGAGTGGATGTTTCTGAAGTAGAATGAAGGTGTGTGAAGTCATAGAATGGAGGCGTGTGAAGTCAAAATGGAGGTGTGTGAACTCATAAAATGGAGATGTGCGAAGTCATGGAATGGAGGTGTGTGAAGTCCAAGAACATAGGTTGTGAAGTCAAACAATGGTGGGGTGTGAAGTCACAGAATGCAGGTGTGTTAAGTCAAAGAATGGCAGTGTGTGAAGTCAAAATGGAGGTGTGTGAAGTCACAAAATGGAGGTGTGTGAAGTCACAGAATGAAGGTGTTTGAAGTCAAAATTGTGGTGTGTGAAGTCACAAATGGAAGTGTCTGAAGTCAGAATGCAGCTGTGTGAAACCATAGAATGGAGGTGTGTGAAGTCAGAATGGAGGTGTGTGAACTCATAGAATGGAGTGTGTGAAGTCACAATGGGGGTGTGTGAAGTCATAGAATGGGGGTGTGTGAAGTTAAATTGGATGTGTGTGAAATCACAGAATGGAGGTGTGTCAACTCAGAAATGAGGTGTGTGAAGTAGTAGAATGGAAGGGTGTGAAATCATAGAATGGAGGTGTGTGAAGTCAAAGAATTGAGGTTTGTGAAGTCAGAATGGAGGTGTGTGAAGTCAGGATGGAGGTGGGTGAAGTCACAGAATGGAGGTGTGGGAACTCAGAATGGAGGTGTGTGGTCACAGAACGGAAGTTTGTGAAGTCATAGAATGGAGGTGCATGAAGTCATAGAATGGATGTTTCTGAAGTGAGAACGAAGGTGTATGGAGTCAAAGAATGGATGTGTGTGAAGTCAAAATGGAGGTGTGTGAATCATAGAATGGAGGTGTGTGAAGTCATGGAATGGAGGTGTGTGTAGTCAAAGAATGGAAGTGTGTGAAGTCAAACAATAAAGGTGTGTGAAGTCACAGAATGGAGGTGTGTGAACACATAGAATGGAGGTACATGCAGTCAAAGAATGGAGGTGTGTGAATTCATCGAATGGAGGTGTGTGAAGTCATGGAATGGAGGTGTGTGAAGTCAGATGGAGTTGTGTGAAGTCATAGAATGGAGGTGTGTGAAGTCAGAATGGAGGTGTGTGAAGTCATAGAATGGAGTTGTGTGAAGTCAGAATGGAGGTGTGTGAAATCATAGAATGGAGGTGTGTGAATTCATCGAATTGAGGTGTGTGAAGTCATGGAATGGAGGTGTGTGAAGTCAGATGGAGTTGTGTGAAGTCATAGAATGGAGGTGTGTGAAGTCAGAATGGAAGTGTGTGAAGTCATAGAATGGAGGTGTGTGAAGTCAGAATGGAGGTGTGTGAAATCATAGAATGGAGGTGTGTGAAGTCACAATGCTGGTGTGCGAAGTCATAGAATGGAGGTGTGTGAGGTCATAGAATGGAGGTGTGTGAAGTCACAGAATGGAGGTGTGTGAAGTCATAGAATGGAGGTGTGTGAAGTCACAGAATGGAGGTGTGGGAAGTCATAGAATGGAGTTGTGTGAAGTCACAGAATAGAGGTGTGTGAATTAATAGAATGGAGGTGTGAGAAATCATAGAATGGAGATGCGTGAAGTCACAGAATGGAGGTGTGTGAACTCAGAATGGAGGTGTGTGCAGTCACAGAATGGAGGTGTGTGAACTCACAATGGAGGTGTGTGAATTCAAAGAATGGAGGTGTGTGAAGTCGTAGAATGGAATTGTGTGAAGTCATAGAATGGAGGTGTGTGAAGTGAGAATTGAGGTGTGTGAAGTCACGGAATTGAGGTTTGTGAACTCAGAATGGAGGTGTGTGATGTCACAGAATGGAGGTTTGTGAAGTCATAGAATGGATGTGTGTGAAGTCATAGAATGGATGTTTCTGAAGTAGAATGAAGGTGTGTGAAGTCATAGAATGGAGGTGTGTGAAGTCAAAATGGAGGTGTGTGAACTCATAAAATGGAGATGTGTGAAGTCATGGAATGGAGGTGTGTGAAGTCAAAGAATATAGGTGTGTGAAGTCAAACAATGGTGGTGTGTGAAGTCACAGAATGCAGGTGTGTTAAGTCAAAGAATGGAAGTGTGTGAAGTCAAAATGGAGGTGTGTGATGTCAGATTGGAGGTGTGTGAAGTCATAGAATGGAGGTGTGTCAACTCAGAAAGGAGGTGTGTGAAGTCATAGAATGGAGGTGTGTGAAGTCATAGAATGGAGGTGTGTGAATTCAGAATGCATTTGTGTGAACTCATAGAATGGAGGTCTGTGAGGTCACAATGTAGATGTGTGAAGTCACAGAATGGAGGTGTGTGAAGTCATAGAATGGAGGTGTCTGAAGTCACAGAATGGAGTTGTGTGAAGTCATATAATGGAGGTGTGTGAAGTCACAGAATCAATGTGTGTGAATTCAGAATGGAGTTGTGTGAAGTCATAGAATGGAGGTGTGTGAAGTCAGAATGGAGGTGTGTGAAGTCATAGAATGGAACTGTGTGAAGTTACAAAGGAGGTGTGTGAAGTCATAGAATGGAGGTGTGTGAAGTCACAGAATGGAGGTGTGTGAAGTCATAGAATGGAGCTGTGTGAAGTCATATTGGAGGTGTGTGAAGTCACAGATGGAGGTGTGTGAACTCAGAATGAGGTTTGTGAAATCACAGAATGGAGGTGTTTGAAGTCATAGACTGGAGGTGTGTGAAGTATAGATTGGATGTGTGTGAAGTCATAATGGAGGTGTGTGAAGTCACAGAATTGAGGTGTGTGAAGTCACAGAATGGAGGTGTGTGAAGTCATTTAATGGAGGTGTGTGAAGTCATAGAGTGGAGGTGTGTGAAGTCATAGAATGGAGGTGTGTGAAGTCATAGAATGGATGTTTGTTAAGTAAGAATGAAGGTGTGTTAAGTCATAGAATGGAGGTGTTGTGAAGGCACAGAATGGAGTTGTGTGAAGTCATAGAATGGAGCTGTGTGAAGTCATAATGGAGGTGTGTGAAGTCACAGAATGGAGGTGTGTGAACTCAGAATGGAGGTGTGTGAAGTCACAGAATGGAGGTGTGTTAAGTCACAGAGTGGAGGTGTGTGAACTCAGATGGAGGCGTGTGAAGTCACAGAATTGAGGTGTGTGAAGTCACAGAACGAAGGTGTTTGAAGTCATAGAATGGAAGTGTGTGAAGTCAGAACGGAGGTGTGTGAACTCAGATGGAGGTGTGGGAAGTCACAATGGAGGTGTGTGAAGTTATAGAATGGAGGTGTGTGAAGTCACAGAATGGAGGGGTGTGAAGTCAAAGACTGGAGGTGTGTGAACTCATAGAATGGAGGTGTGTGAACTCAAAGAATGGAGGTGTGTGAAGTCACAGAATGAAGGTGCGTTACGTCACAGAATGGAGGTTTGTGAACTCAGAATGGAGGTGTGTGAAGTCACAGAATGGGGGTGTGGGAAGTCATAGAATGGAGTTGTGTGAAGTCACAGAATGGAGGTGTGTGAATTAATAGAATGGAGGTGTGAGAAATCATAGAATAGAGGTGCGTGAAGTCACAGAATGGAGGTGTGTGTAGTCACAGAGTGGAGGTGTGTGAAGTCACAGAATAGAGGTGTCTGAACTCACAATGGAGGTGTGTGAAGTCAAAGAATGGAGATGTGTGAAGTCATAGAATGGAATTGTGTGAAGTCATAGAATGGAGTGTGTGAAGTCACAACGGGGGTGTGTGAAGTTATAGAATTGGGGTGTGTGAAGTCAAATTGGAGGTGTGTGAAATCACAGAATGGATGTGTGTCAACTCAGAAATGAGGTGTGTGAAGTCATAGAATGGAGGTGTGTGAATTCATAGAATGGAAGTGTGTGAAATCATAGAATGGAGGTGTGTGAAGTCAAAGAATTGAGGCTTGTGAACTCAGAATGGAGGTGTGTGAAGTCAGGATAGAGGTGGGTGAAGTCACAGAATGGAGGTGTGGGAACTCAGAATGGAGGTGTGTGGTCACAGAACGGAGGTTTGTGAAGTCATAGAATGGAGGTGCGTGAAGTCATAGAATGGATGTTTCTGAAGTGAGAATAAAGGTGTATGAAGTCAAAGAATGGAGGTGTGTGAAGTCAAAATGGAGGTGTGTGAACTCATATAATGGAGGTGCGTGAACTCATAGAATGGAGGTGTGTGAAGTCATGGAACGTAGGTGTGTGAAGTCAAAGAATGGAGGTGTGTGAAGTCAAACAATAAAGGTGTGTGAAGTCACAGAATGGAGGTGTGTGAACTCATAGAATGGAGGTGCATGAAGACAATGAATGGAGGTGTGTGAATTCATCCAATGGAGGAGTGTGAATTCATGGAATGGAGTGTGTGAAGTCACAATGGGGGTGTGTGAAGTCATAGAATGGAGGTGTGTGAATTCATAGAATGGAAGTGTGTGAAATCATAGAATGGAGGTGTGTGAAGTCAAAGAATTGAGGTTTGTGAAGTCAGAATGGAGGTGTGTGAAGTCAGATGGAGTTGTGTGAAGTCATAGAATGGAGGTGTGTGAAGTCAGAATGGAGGGGTGTGAAGTCATAGAATGGAGGTGTGTGAAGTCAGAATGGAGGTGTGTGAACTCATAGAATGGAGTTGTGTGAAGTCACAATGCAGGTGTGCGAAGTCATAGAATGGAGGTGTGTGAGGTCATAGAATGCAGGTGTGTGAAGTCACAGAATGGAGGTGTGTGAAGTCATAGAATGGAGGTGTGTGAAGTCACAGAATGGAGGTGTGTGAAGTCATAGAATGGAGGTTTGTGAAGTCATAGAATTTAGGTGTGTGAAGTCATAGAATGGAGGTGTGTGAAGTCACAGAATGGAGGTGTGTGAAATTACAAAATGGAGGTGTGTGAAGTCATAGAATGGAGGGGTGTGAAGTCACAGAATGGAGGTGTGTGAAGTCATAGAATGGAGGTGTGTGAAGTCATAGAATGGACGTGTGTGAAGTCACAGAATGGAAGTGTTTGACGTCAGAGAATGGAGGTGTGTGAAATCAGAATGGAGGTGTGTGAAGTCACAGAATGGAGGTGTGTGAAGTCAGAATAGATGTGTGGGACGTCATAGAATGGAGCTGTGTGTAGTCAGAATGGAGCTGTGTGAAGTCATAGAATGGAGGTGAGTGAAGTCAGAATTGCGGTGCGTGAACTCATAGAATGATGGTGTGTGAAGTCACAATGGAGGTGTGTGAAGTCATAGAATGGAGGTTTTTGAAGTCACAGAATGGAAGTGTGTGAAGTCATAAAATGGAGGTGTGTGAAGTCAGATTGGAGGTGTGTGAAGTCACAGATGGAGGTGTGTGAACTCAGAATGGAGGTGTGTGAAATCACAGAATGGAGGTGTGTGAAGTCATAGAATGGAGGTGTGTGAAGTCATAGAATGGATGTGTGTGAAGTCATAATGGAGGTGTGTGAAGTCACAGAATTGAGGTGTGTGAAGTCACAGAATGGAGGTGTGTGAAGTCATTTAATGGAGGTGTGTGAAGTCATAGAGTGGAGGTGTGTGAAGTCATAGAATGGAGGTGTGTGAAGTCATAGAATGGATGTTTGTTAAGTAAGAATGAAGGTGTGTTAAGTCATAGAATGGAGGTGTGTGAAGGCACAGAATGGAGGTGTGTGAAGTCACAGAATGGAGCTGTGTGAAGTCAGAATGGAGGTGTGTGAAGTCACAGAATGGAGGTGTGTGAACTCAGAATGGAGGTGTGTGAAGTCACAGAATGGAGGTGTGTTAAGTCACAGAGTGGAGGTGTGTGAACTCAGAATGGAGGCGTGTGAAGTCACAGAATTGAGGTGTGTGAAGTCACAGAATGGAGGTGTGTGAAGTCATAGAATAGAAGTGTGTGAAGTCAGAACGGAGGTGTGTGAACTCAGATGGGAGGTGTGGGAAGTCACAATGGAGGTGTGTGTAGTTATAGAATGGAGGTGTGTGAAGTCACAGAATGGAGGGGTGTGAAGTCAAAGACTGGAGGTGTGTGAACTCATAGAATGGAGGTGTGTGAAGTCATAGAATGGAGGTGTGTGAAGTCAAAGAATGAAGGTGCGTTACGTCACAGAATGCAGGTTTGTGAACTCAGAATGGAGGTGTGTGAAGTCACAGAATGGAGGTGTGGGAAGTCATAGAATGGAGTTGTGTGAAGTCATAGAATGGAGGTGTGTGAAGTCATAGAATGGAGGTGTGTGAAGTCACACAATGGGGGTGTGTGACGTCATAGAATGGAGGTGTGTGAAGTCATAGAATGGAGGTGTGTGAAGTCACAGAATGGAGGTTTTTGACGTCAGAGAATAGAGGTGTGTGAAATCAGAATGGAGGTGTGTTAAGTCACAGAATGGAGGTGTGTGAAGTCAGAATAGATGTGTGCGATGTCATAGAATGGAGGTTTTTGAAGTCACAGAATGGAATTCTGTGAAGTCATAGAATGGAGGTGTGTGATGTCAGATTGGAGGTGGGTGAAGTCATAGAATGGAGGTGTGTCAACTCAGAAAGGAGGTGTGTGAAGTCATAGAATGGAGGTGTGTGAAGTCATAGAATGGAGGTGTGTGAATTCAGAATGCATTTGTGTGAACTCATAGAATGGACGTCTGTGAAGTCACAATGTAGGTGTGTGAAGTCACAGAATGGAGGTGTGTGAAGTCATAGAATGGAGGTGTCTGAAGTCACAGAATGGAGGTGTGTGAAGTCATATAATGGAGGTGTGTGAAGTCAAAATGGAGGTGTGTGAAGTCATAGAATGGAGGTGTGTGAAGTCACAGAATGGAGGTGTGTGAAGTCATAGAATGGAGGTGTGTGAATTCAGAATGCATTTGTGTGAACTCATAGAATGGACGTCGGTGAAGTCACAGAATCAAGGTGTGTGAAGTCAGAATGGAGTTGTGTGAAGTCATAGAATGGAGGTGTGTGAAGTCAGAATGGAGTTGTGTGAAGTCATAGAATGGAGGTGTGTGAAGTCACAATGGAGGTGTGTGAAGTCATAGAATGGAGGTATGTGAAGTCACAGAATGGAGGTGTGTGAAGTCATAGAATGGAGCTGTGTGAAGTCAGATTGGAGGTGTGTGATGTCAGAGATGGAGGTGTGTGAACTCAGAATGGAGGTGTGTGAAATCACAGAATGGAGGTGTGTGAAGTCATAGAATGGAGGTGTGTGAAGTCATAGAATGGATGTGTGTGAAGTCATAATGGAGGTGTGTGAAGTCACAGAATTGAGGTGTGTGAAGTCACAGAATGGAGGTGTGTGAACTCATAGAATGGAGGTGTGTGAAGTCATAGAATGGAGGTGTGTGAAGTCACAGAATGAAGGTGCGTTAAGTCACAGAATGGAGGTTTGTGAACTCAGAATGGAGGTGTGTGAAGTCACAGAATGGAAGTGTGGGAAGTCATAGAATGGAGTTGTGTGAAGTCACAGAATGGAGGTGTGTGAATTAATAGAATGGAGGTGTGAGAAATCATAGAATAGAGGTGCGTGAAGTCACAGAATGGAGGTGTGTGAAGTCACAGAGTGGATGTGTGTGAAGTCACAGAGTAGAGGTGTGTGAACTCACAATGGAGGTGTGTGAAGTCAAAGAATGGAGGTGTGTGAAGTCATAGAATAGAATTGTGTGAAGTCATAGAATGGAGGTGTGTGAAGTGAGAATTGAGGTGTGTGAAGTCACGGAATTGAGGTGTGTGAACTCAGAATGGAGGTGTGTGAAGTCACAGAATGGAGGTGTGTGAAGTCAAAAAGGAGGTGTGTGAACTCATAAAATGGAGATGTGTGAAGTCATGGAATGGAGGTGTGTGAAGTCCAAGAATATATGTGTGTGAAGTCAAACAATGGTGGTGTGTGAAGTCAAAGAATGCAGGTTTGTTAAGTCAAAGAATGGAAGTATGTGAAGTCAAAATGGAGGTGTGTGAAGTCACAGAATGGAGGTGTGTGAAGTCACAGAATGAAGGTGTCTGAAGTCAGAATGCAGCTGTGTGTAGCCATAGAATGGAGGTGTGTGACGTCAGAATGGAGGTGTGTGAACTCATCGAATGGAGGTGTGTGAAGTCATGGAATGGAGGTGTGTGAAGTCAGATGGAGTTGTGTGAAGTCATAGAATGGAGGTGTGTGAAGTCAGAATGGATTTGTGTGAAGTAATAGAATGGAGGTGTGTGAAGTCAGAATGGAGGTGTGTGAACTCATAGAATGGAGGTGTGTGAAGTCACAATGCAGGTCTGTGAAGTCATAGAATGGAGGTGTGTGAGGTCATAGAATGGAGGTGTGTGAAGTCACAGAATGGAGGTGTGTGAAGTCATAGAATGGAGGTGTGTGAAGTCACAGAATGGAGGTGTGTGCAGTCATAGAATGGAGGTTTGTGAAGTCATAGAATTTAGCTGTGTGAAGTCATAGAATCGAGGTGTGTGAAGTCACAGAATGGAGGTGTGTGAAATCACAAAATGGGGGCGTGTGAACTCAGAATGGAGGTGTGTGAGGTAACAGAATGGAGGTCTGTGAAGTCATATAATGGAGGTGTGTGAAGTCACACAATGGGGGTGTGTGACGTCATAGAATGGAGGTGTGTGAAGTCATAGAATTGAGGTGTTTGAAGTCACAGAATGGAGGTGTTTGACGTCAGAGAATGGAGGTGTGTGAAATCAGAATGGAGGTGTGTGAAGTCACAGAATGGAGGTGTGTGAAGTCAGAATAGATGTGTGCGAAGTCATAGAATGGAGCTGTGTGAAGTCAGAATGAAGCTGTGTGAAGTCATAGAATGGAGGTGAGTGATGTCAGAATGGCGGTGTGTGAACACAGAATGATGTTGTGTGAAGTCACAATGGAGGTGTGTGAAGTCATAGAATGGAGGTTTTTGAAGTCACAGAATGGAAGTGTGTGAAGTCATAGAATGGAGGTGTGTGATGTCAGATTGGAGGTGTGTGAAGTCATAGAATGGAGGTGTGTCAACTCAGAAAGGAGGTGTGTGAAGTCATAGAATGGAGGTGTGTGAAGTCATAGAATGGAGGTGTGTGAATTCAGAATGCATTTGTGTGAACTCATAGAATGGAGGTCTGTGAGGTCACAATGTAGATGTGTGAAGTCACAGAATGGAGGTGTGTGAAGTCATAGAATGGAGGTGTCTGAAGTCACAGAATGGAGTTGTGTGAAGTCATATAATGGAGGTGTGTGAAGTCACAGAATCAATGTGTGTGAATTCAGAATGGAGTTGTGTGAAGTCATAGAATGGAGGTGTGTGAAGTCAGAATGGAGGTGTGTGAAGTCATAGAATGGAACTGTGTGAAGTTACAAAGGAGGTGTGTGAAGTCATAGAATGGAGGTGTGTGAAGTCACAGAATGGAGGTGTGTGAAGTCATAGAATGGAGCTGTGTGAAGTCATATTGGAGGTGTGTGAAGTCACAGATGGAGGTGTGTGAACTCAGAATGGAGGTGTGTGAAATCACAGAATGGAGGTGTTTGAAGTCATAGACTGGAGGTGTGTGAAGTATAGATTGGATGTGTCTGAAGTCATAACGGAGGTGTGTGAAGTCACAGAATTGAGGTGTGTGAAGTCACAGAATGGAGGTGTGTGAAGTCATTTAATGGAGGTGTGTGAAGTCATAGAGTGGAGGTGTGTGAAGTCATAGAATGGAGGTGTGTGAAGTCATAGAATGGATGTTTGTTAAGTAAGAATGAAGGTGTGTTAAGTCATAGAATGGAGGTGTGTGAAGGCACAGAATGGAGTTGTGTGAAGTCATAGAATGGAGCTGTGTGAAGTCATAATGGAGGTGTGTGAAGTCACAGAATGGAGGTGTGTGAACTCAGAATGGAGGTGTGTGAAGTCACAGAATGGAGGTGTGTTAAGTCACAGAGTGGAGGTGTGTGAACTCAGATGGAGGCGTGTGAAGTCACAGAATTGAGGTGTGTGAAGTCACAGAACGAAGGTGTTTGAAGTCATAGAATGGAAGTGTGTGAAGTCAGAACGGAGGTGTGTGAACTCAGATGGGAGGTGTGGGAAGTCACAATGGAGGTGTGTGAAGTTATAGAATGGAGGTGTGTGAAGTCACAGAATGGAGGGGTGTGAAGTCAAAGACTGGAGGTGTGTGAACTCATAGAATGGAGGTGTGTGAACTCAAAGAATGGAGGTGTGTGAAGTCACAGAATGAAGGTGCGTTACGTCACAGAATGGAGGTTTGTGAACTCAGAATGGAGGTGTGTGAAGTCACAGAATGGGGGTGTGGGAAGTCATAGAATGGAGTTGTGTGAAGTCACAGAATGGAGGTGTGTGAATTAATAGAATGGAGGTGTGAGAAATCATAGAATAGAGGTGCGTGAAGTCACAGAATGGAGGTGTGTGTAGTCACAGAGTGGAGGTGTGTGAAGTCACAGAATAGAGGTGTCTGAACTCACAATGGAGGTGTGTGAAGTCAAAGAATGGAGATGTGTGAAGTCATAGAATGGAATTGTGTGAAGTCATAGAATGGAGTGTGTGAAGTCACAACGGGGGTGTGTGAAGTTATAGAATTGGGGTGTGTGAAGTCAAATTGGAGGTGTGTGAAATCACAGAATGGATGTGTGTCAACTCAGAAATGAGGTGTGTGAAGTCATAGAATGGAGGTGTGTGAATTCATAGAATGGAAGTGTGTGAAATCATAGAATGGAGGTGTGTGAAGTCAAAGAATTGAGGCTTGTGAACTCAGAATGGAGGTGTGTGAAGTCAGGATAGAGGTGGGTGAAGTCACAGAATGGAGGTGTGGGAACTCAGAATGGAGGTGTGTGGTCACAGAACGGAGGTTTGTGAAGTCATAGAATGGAGGTGCGTGAAGTCATAGAATGGATGTTTCTGAAGTGAGAATAAAGGTGTATGAAGTCAAAGAATGGAGGTGTGTGAAGTCAAAATGGAGGTGTGTGAACTCATATAATGGAGGTGCGTGAACTCATAGAATGGAGGTGTGTGAAGTCATGGAACGTAGGTGTGTGAAGTCAAAGAATGGAGGTGTGTGAAGTCAAACAATAAAGGTGTGTGAAGTCACAGAATGGAGGTGTGTGAACTCATAGAATGGAGGTGCATGAAGACAATGAATGGAGGTGTGTGAATTCATCCAATGGAGGAGTGTGAATTCATGGAATGGAGTGTGTGAAGTCACAATGGGGGTGTGTGAAGTCATAGAATGGAGGTGTGTGAATTCATAGAATGGAAGTGTGTGAAATCATAGAATGGAGGTGTGTGAAGTCAAAGAATTGAGGTTTGTGAAGTCAGAATGGAGGTGTGTGAAGTCAGATGGAGTTGTGTGAAGTCATAGAATGGAGGTGTGTGAAGTCAGAATGGAGGGGTGTGAAGTCATAGAATGGAGGTGTGTGAAGTCAGAATGGAGGTGTGTGAACTCATAGAATGGAGTTGTGTGAAGTCACAATGCAGGTGTGCGAAGTCATAGAATGGAGGTGTGTGAGGTCATAGAATGCAGGTGTGTGAAGTCACAGAATGGAGGTGTGTGAAGTCATAGAATGGAGGTGTGTGAAGTCACAGAATGGAGGTGTGTGAGGTCATAGAATGGAGGTTTGTGAAGTCATAGAATTTAGGTGTGTGAAGTCATAGAATGGAGGTGTGTGAAGTCACAGAATGGAGGTGTGTGAAATTACAAAATGGAGGTGTGTGAAGTCATAGAATGGAGGGGTGTGAAGTCACAGAATGGAGGTGTGTGAAGTCATAGAATGGAGGTGTGTGAAGTCATAGAATGGACGTGTGTGAAGTCACAGAATGGAAGTGTTTGACGTCAGAGAATGGAGGTGTGTGAAATCAGAATGGAGGTGTGTGAAGTCACAGAATGGAGGTGTGTGAAGTCAGAATAGATGTGTGGGACGTCATAGAATGGAGCTGTGTGTAGTCAGAATGGAGCTGTGTGAAGTCATAGAATGGAGGTGAGTGAAGTCAGAATTGCGGTGCGTGAACTCATAGAATGATGGTGTGTGAAGTCACAATGGAGGTGTGTGAAGTCATAGAATGGAGGTTTTTGAAGTCACAGAATGGAAGTGTGTGAAGTCATAAAATGGAGGTGTGTGAAGTCAGATTGGAGGTGTGTGAAGTCACAGATGGAGGTGTGTGAACTCAGAATGGAGGTGTGTGAAATCACAGAATGGAGGTGTGTGAAGTCATAGAATGGAGGTGTGTGAAGTCATAGAATGGATGTGTGTGAAGTCATAATGGAGGTGTGTGAAGTCACAGAATTGAGGTGTGTGAAGTCACAGAATGGAGGTGTGTGAAGTCATTTAATGGAGGTGTGTGAAGTCATAGAGTGGAGGTGTGTGAAGTCATAGAATGGAGGTGTGTGAAGTCATAGAATGGATGTTTGTTAAGTAAGAATGAAGGTGTGTTAAGTCATAGAATGGAGGTGTGTGAAGGCACAGAATGGAGGTGTGTGAAGTCACAGAATTTAGCTGTGTGAAGTCAGAATGGAGGTGTGTGAAGTCACAGAATGGAGGTGTGTGAACTCAGAATGGAGGTGTGTGAAGTCACAGAATGGAGGTGTGTTAAGTCACAGAGTGGAGGTGTGTGAACTCAGAATGGAGGCGTGTGAAGTCACAGAATTGAGGTGTGTGAAGTCACAGAATGGAGGTGTGTGAAGTCATAGAATAGAAGTGTGTGAAGTCAGAACGGAGGTGTGTGAACTCAGATGGGAGGTGTGGGAAGTCACAATGGAGGTGTGTGTAGTTATAGAATGGAGGTGTGTGAAGTCACAGAATGGAGGGGTGTGAAGTCAAAGACTGGAGGTGTGTGAACTCATAGAATGAAGGTGCGTTATGTCACAGATTGCAGGTTTGTGAACTCAGAATGGAGGTGTGTGAAGTCACAGAATGGAGGTGTGGGAAGTCATAGAATGGAGTTGTGTGAAGTCACAGAATGGAGGTGTGTGAATTAATAGAATGGAGGTGTGAGAAATCATAGAATAGAGGTGCGTGAAGTCACAGAATGGAGGTGTGTGAAGTCACAGAGTGGAGGTGTGTGATGTCATAGAATAGAGGTGTGTGAACTCACAATGGAGGTGTGTGAAGTCAAAGAATGGAGGTGTGTGAAGTCATAGAATGGAATTGTGTGAAGTCATAGAATGGAGGTGTGTGAAGTGAGAATTGAGGTGTGTGAAGTCACAGAATTGAGGTGTGTGAACTCAGAAAGGAGGTGAGTGAAGTCACAGAATGTAGGTGTGTGAAGTCATAGAATGGAGGTGTGTGAAGTCAAAAAGGGGGTGTGTGAACTCATAAAATGGAGATGTGTGAAGTCATGGAATGGAGGTGTGTGAAGTCCAAGAATATATGTGTGTGAAGTCAAACAATGGTGGTGTGTGAAGTCACAGAATGCAGGTTTGTTAAGTCAAAGAATGGAAGTATGTGAAGTCAAAATGGAGCTGTGTGAAGTCACAGAATGGAGTTGTGTGAAGTCACAGAATGAAGGTGTCTGAAGTCAGAATGCAGCTGTGTGAAGCCATAGAATGGAGGTGTGTGAAGTCAGAATGGAGGTGTGTGAACTCATAGAATGGAGTGTGTGAAGTCACAACGGGGGTGTGTGAAGTTATAGAATGGTGGTGTATGAAGTCAAATTGGAGGTGTGTGAAATCACAGAATGGATGTGTGTCAACTCAGAAATGAGGTGTGTGAAGTCATAGAATGGAGGTGTGTGAATTCATAGAATGGAAGTGTGTGAAATCATAGAATGGAGGTGTGTGAAGTCAAAGAATTGAGGTTTGTGAAGTCAGAATGGAGGTGTGTGAAGTCAGGATAGAGGTGGGTGAAGTCACAGAATGGAGGTGTGGGAACTCAGAATGGAGGTGTGTGGTCACAGAACGGAGGTTTGTGAAGTCACAGAATGGAGGTGTGTGAAGTCAAAATGGAGGTGTGTGAACTCATATAATGGAGGTGTGTGAACTCATAGAATGGAGGTGTGTGAAGTCATGGATCGTAGGTGTGTGAAGTCAAAGAATGGAGGTGTGTGAAGTCAAAAAATAAAGGTGTGTGAAGTCACAGAATGGAGGTGTGTGAACTCATAGATTGGAGGTGCATGAAGACAAAGAATGGAGGTGTGTGAATTCATCCAATGGAGGTGTGTGAATTCATGGAATGGAGTGTGTGAAGTCACAATTGAATTGGGGTGTGAAGTCATAGAATGGAGGTGTGTGAAGTCATGGATCGTAGGTGTGTGAAGTCAAAGAATTGAGGTTTGTGAAGTCAGAATGGAGGTGTGTGAAGTCAGATGGAGTTGTGTGAAGTCATAGAATGGAGGTGTGTGAAGTCAGAATGGAGGGGTGTGAAGTCATAGAATGGAGGTGTGTGAAGTCAGAGTGGAGGTGTGTGAACTCATAGAATGGAGGTGTTTGAAGTCACAATGCAGGTGTGCGAAGTCATAGAATGGAGGTGTGTGAGGTCATAGATTGCAGGTGTGTGAAGTCACAGAATGGAGGTGTGTGAAGTCATAGAATGGAGGTGTGTGAAGTCACAGAATGGAGGTGTGTGAAGTCATAGAATGGAGGTTTGTGAAGTCATAGAATTTAGGTGTGTGAAGTCACAGAATGGAGGTGTGTGAAGTCACAGAATGGAGGTGTGTGAAATTACAAAATGGAGGTGTGTGAAGTCATAGAATGGAGGTGTGTGAAGTCACAGAATGGAGGTGTGTGAAATCATAGAATGGAGGTGTGTGAAGTCACATAATGGGGGTGTGTGAAGTCACAGAATGGAGGTGTGTGAAGTCATAGAATGGAGGTGTGTGAAGTCACAGAATGGAAGTGTTTGACGTCAGAGAATGGAGGTGTGTGAATTCAGAATGGAGGTGTCTGAAGTCACAGAATGGAGGTGTGTGAAGTCAGAATAGATGTGTGAGAAGTCATAGAATGGAGCTGTGTGCAGTCAGAATGGAGCTGTGTGAAGTCATAGAATGGAGGTGAGTGAAGTCAGAATTGCGGTGTGTGAACTCATAGAATGATGGTGTGTGAAGTTACAATGGAGGTGTGTGAAGTCATAGAATGGAGGTTTTTGAAGTCACAGAATGGAAGTGTGTGAAGTCATAAAATGGAGGTGTGTGAAGTCAGATTGGAGGTGTGTGAAGTCATAGAATGGAGGTGTGTCAACTCAGAAAGGAGGTGTGTGAAGTCATAGAATGGAGGTGTGTGCAGTCATAGAATGGAGGTGTGTGAAATCATAGAATGGAGTTGTGTTAAGTCACAGAATTGAGGTGTGTGAAGTCAGAATGGAGGTGTGTGAAGTCAGAATGTAGGTGTGTGAATTCACAATGCATTTGTGTGAACTCATAGAATGGAGGTCTGTGAAGTCACAATGTAGGTGTGTGAAATCACAGAATGGAGGTGTGTGAAGTCATAGAATGGAGGTGTGTGAAGTCACAGAATGGAGGTATGTAAAGTCATATAAGGGAGGTGTGTGAAGTCAAAGAATGGAGGTGTGTGAAGTGAGAATGGAGTTGTGTGAAGTCATAGAATGGAGGTGTGTGAAGTCACAATGGAGGTGTGTGAAGTCATAGTATGGAGGTGTGTGAAGTCACAGAATGGAGGTGTGTGAATCATAGAATGGAGCTGTGTGAAGTCAGATTGGAGGTGTGTGAAGTCACAGAATGGAGGTGTGTGAACTCAGAATGGAGGTGTGTGAAGTCACAGAATGGAGGTTTGTGAAGTCATAGAATGGAGGTGTGTGAAGTCATAGAATGGATGTGTGTGAAGTCATAATGGAGGTGTGTGAAGTCACAGAATTGAGGTGTGTGAAGTCACAGAATGGAGGTGTGTGAAGTCATAGAATGGAGGTGTTTGAAGTCATAGAATGGAGGTGTGTGAAGCCACAGAATGGATGTTTGTTAAGTAAGAATGAAGGTGTGTTAAATCATAGAATGGAGGTGTGAGAACGCACAAAGTGGAGGTGTGTGAAGTCACAGAATGGAGGTGTGTTAAGTTACAGAACGGAGGTTTTGGAACTCAGAATGGAGGTGTGTGAAGTCACAGAATGGAGGTGTGTGAAGTCATTGAATGGAGGTGTGTGAAATCATAGAATGGATGTTTGGGAAGTCAGAGAATGGAGCTGTGTGAAGTCAGAATTGAGGTGTGCGCAGTCACAGAATGGAGGTGTGTGAAGTCATTTTATGGAGGTGTGTGAAGTCAGAATGGAGGTGTGTGAAGTCACAGAATGGAGGTGTGTGAACTCAGAATGGAGGTGTGTGAAGTCACAGAATCTAGGTGTGTGAAGTCATAGAATGGAGGTGTGTGAAGTCATAGAATGGAGGTGTGGGAAGTCATAATGGAGGCGTGTGAAGTCACAGAATTCAGGTGTATGAAGTCACAGAATGGAGGTGTGTGAAGTCACAGAATGGAGGTGTGTGAAGTCAGAACGGAGGTGTGTGAACTCAGATTGGAGGTGTGGGAAGTCACAATGGAGGTGTGTGAAGTTATAGAATGGAGGTGTGTGAAGTCACAGAATGGAGGGGTGTGAAGTCAAAGACTGGAGTTGTGTGAAGTCATAGAATGGGGGTGTGTGAACTCATAGAATGGAGGTGTGTGAAGTCATAGAATGGAGGTGTGTGAAGTAACAGAATGAAGTTGCGTTAAGTCACAGAATGGAGGTTTGTGAACTCAGACTGGAGGTGTGTGAAGTCACAGAATGGAGGTGTGGGAAGTCATAGAATGGAGTTGTGTGAAGTCACAGAATGGAGTTGTGTGAATTAATAGAATGGAGGTGTGAGAAATCATAGAATGGAGGTGTGTGAAGTCACAGAATGGAGGTGTGTGAAGTCACAGAATGGAGGTGTGTGAAGTCATAGAATGGAGGTGTGTGAAGTCATAGAATGGATGTGTGTGAAGTCATAATGGAGGTGTGTGAAGTCACAGAATTGAGGTGTGTGAAGTCACAGAATGGAGGTGTGTGAACTCATAGAATGGAGGTGTGTGAAGTCATAGAATGGAGGTGTGTGAAGTCACAGAATGAAGGTGCGTTAAGTCACAGAATGGAGGTTTGTGAACTCAGAATGGAGGTGTGTGAAGTCACAGAATGGAAGTGTGGGAAGTCATAGAATGGAGTTGTGTGAAGTCACAGAATGGAGGTGTGTGAATTAATAGAATGGAGGTGTGAGAAATCATAGAATAGAGGTGCGTGAAGTCACAGAATGGAGGTG
Organism: Megascapheus bottae; assembly: GCA_024803745.1. Classification (NCBI taxonomy): domain Eukaryota; kingdom Metazoa; phylum Chordata; class Mammalia; order Rodentia; family Geomyidae; genus Megascapheus; species Megascapheus bottae. The sequence continues at coordinate 232,221 of JANJXV010000847.1, read as the reverse complement.
TGTGAAGTCACAGAGTGGATGTGTGTGAAGTCACAGAGTAGAGGTGTGTGAACTCACAATGGAGGTGTGTGAAGTCAAAGAATGGAGGTGTGTGAAGTCATAGAATGGAATTGTGTGAAGTCATAGAATGGAGGTGTGTGAAGTGAGAATTGAGGTGTGTGAAGTCACGGAATTGAGGTGTGTGAACTCAGAATGGAGGTGTGTGAAGTCACAGAATGGAGGTGTGTGAAGTCAAAAAGGAGGTGTGTGAACTCATAAAATGGAGATGTGTGAAGTCATGGAATGGAGGTGTGTGAAGTCCAAGAATATATGTGTGTGAAGTCAAACAATGGTGGTGTGTGAAGTCAAAGAATGCAGGTTTGTTAAGTCAAAGAATGGAAGTATGTGAAGTCAAAATGGAGGTGTGTGAAGTCACAGAATGGAGGTGTGTGAAGTCACAGAATGAAGGTGTCTGAAGTCAGAATGCAGCTGTGTGAAGCCATAGAATGGAGGTGTGTGACGTCAGAATGGAGGTGTGTGAACTCATCGAATGGAGGTGTGTGAAGTCATGGAATGGAGGTGTGTGAAGTCAGATGGAGTTGTGTGAAGTCATAGAATGGAGGTGTGTGAAGTCAGAATGGATTTGTGTGAAGTAATAGAATGGAGGTGTGTGAAGTCAGAATGGAGGTGTGTGAACTCATAGAATGGAGGTGTGTGAAGTCACAATGCAGGTCTGTGAAGTCATAGAATGGAGGTGTGTGAGGTCATAGAATGGAGGTGTGTGAAGTCACAGAATGGAGGTGTGTGAAGTCATAGAATGGAGGTGTGTGAAGTCACAGAATGGAGGTGTGTGGAGTCATAGAATGGAGGTTTGTGAAGTCATAGAATTTAGCTGTGTGAAGTCATAGAATCGAGGTGTGTGAAGTCACAGAATGGAGGTGTGTGAAATCACAAAATGGGGGCGTGTGAACTCAGAATGGAGGTGTGTGAGGTAACAGAATGGAGGTCTGTGAAGTCATATAATGGAGGTGTGTGAAGTCACACAATGGGGGTGTGTGACGTCATAGAATGGAGGTGTGTGAAGTCATAGAATTGAGGTGTTTGAAGTCACAGAATGGAGGTGTTTGACGTCAGAGAATGGAGGTGTGTGAAATCAGAATGGAGGTGTGTGAAGTCACAGAATGGAGGTGTGTGAAGTCAGAATAGATGTGTGCGAAGTCATAGAATGGAGCTGTGTGAAGTCAGAATGAAGCTGTGTGAAGTCATAGAATGGAGGTGAGTGAAGTCAGAATGGCGGTGTGTGAACACAGAATGATGTTGTGTGAAGTCACAATGGAGGTGTGTGAAGTCATAGAATGGAGGTTTTTGAAGTCACAGAATGGAAGCGTGTGAAGTCATAGAATGGAGGTGTGTGATGTCAGATTGGAGGTGTGTGAAGTCATAGAATGGAGGTGTGTCAACTCAGAAAGGAGGTGTGTGAAGTCATAGAATGGAGGTGTGTGAAGTCATAGAATGGAGGTGTGTGAATTCAGAATGCATTTGTGTGAACTCATAGAATGGAGGTCTGTGAGGTCACAATGTAGATGTGTGAAGTCACAGAATGGAGGTGTGTGAAGTCATAGAATGGAGGTGTCTGAAGTCACAGAATGGAGTTGTGTGAAGTCATATAATGGAGGTGTGTGAAGTCACAGAATCAATGTGTGTGAATTCAGAATGGAGTTGTGTGAAGTCATAGAATGGAGGTGTGTGAAGTCAGAATGGAGGTGTGTGAAGTCATAGAATGGAACTGTGTGAAGTTACAAAGGAGGTGTGTGAAGTCATAGAATGGAGGTGTGTGAAGTCACAGAATGGAGGTGTGTGAAGTCATAGAATGGAGCTGTGTGAAGTCATATTGGAGGTGTGTGAAGTCACAGATGGAGGTGTGTGAACTCAGAATGGAGGTGTGTGAAATCACAGAATGGAGGTGTTTGAAGTCATAGACTGGAGGTTTGTGAAGTATAGATTGGATGTGTGTGAAGTCATAATGGAGGTGTGTGAAGTCACAGAATTGAGGTGTGTGAAGTCACAGAATGGAGGTGTGTGAAGTCATTTAATGGAGGTGTGTGAAGTCATAGAGTGGAGGTGTGTGAAGTCATAGAATGGAGGTGTGTGAAGTCATAGAATGGATGTTTGTTAAGTAAGAATGAAGGTGTGTTAAGTCATAGAATGGAGGTGTGTGAAGGCACAGAATGGAGTTGTGTGAAGTCATAGAATGGAGCTGTGTGAAGTCATAATGGAGGTGTGTGAAGTCACAGAATGGAGGTGTGTGAACTCAGAATGGAGGTGTGTGAAGTCACAGAATGGAGGTGTGTTAAGTCACAGAGTGGAGGTGTGTGAACTCAGATGGAGGCGTGTGAAGTCACAGAATTGAGGTGTGTGAAGTCACAGAACGAAGGTGTTTGAAGTCATAGAATGGAAGTGTGTGAAGTCAGAACGGAGGTGTGTGAACTCAGATGGGAGGTGTGGGAAGTCACAATGGAGGTGTGTGAAGTTATAGAATGGAGGTGTGTGAAGTCACAGAATGGAGGGGTGTGAAGTCAAAGACTGGAGGTGTGTGAACTCATAGAATGGAGGTGTGTGAACTCAAAGAATGGAGGTGTGTGAAGTCACAGAATGAAGGTGCGTTACGTCACAGAATGGAGGTTTGTGAACTCAGAATGGAGGTGTGTGAAGTCACAGAATGGGGGTGTGGGAAGTCATAGAATGGAGTTGTGTGAAGTCACAGAATGGAGGTGTGTGAATTAATAGAATGGAGGTGTGAGAAATCATAGAATAGAGGTGCGTGAAGTCACAGAATGGAGGTGTGTGTAGTCACAGAGTGGAGGTGTGTGAAGTCACAGAATAGAGGTGTCTGAACTCACAATGGAGGTGTGTGAAGTCAAAGAATGGAGATGTGTGAAGTCATAGAATGGAATTGTGTGAAGTCATAGAATGGAGTGTGTGAAGTCACAACGGGGGTGTGTGAAGTTATAGAATTGGGGTGTGTGAAGTCAAATTGGAGGTGTGTGAAATCACAGAATGGATGTGTGTCAACTCAGAAATGAGGTGTGTGAAGTCATAGAATGGAGGTGTGTGAATTCATAGAATGGAAGTGTGTGAAATCATAGAATGGAGTTGTGTGAAGTCAAAGAATTGAGGCTTGTGAACTCAGAATGGAGGTGTGTGAAGTCAGGATAGAGGTGGGTGAAGTCACAGAATGGAGGTGTGGGAACTCAGAATGGAGGTGTGTGGTCACAGAACGGAGGTTTGTGAAGTCATAGAATGGAGGTGCGTGAAGTCATAGAATGGATGTTTCTGAAGTGAGAATAAAGGTGTATGAAGTCAAAGAATGGAGGTGTGTGAAGTCAAAATGGAGGTGTGTGAACTCATATAATGGAGGTGCGTGAACTCATAGAATGGAGGTGTGTGAAGTCATGGAACGTAGGTGTGTGAAGTCAAAGAATGGAGGTGTGTGAAGTCAAACAATAAAGGTGTGTGAAGTCACAGAATGGAGGTGTGTGAACTCATAGAATGGAGGTGCATGAAGACAAAGAATGGAGGTGTGTGAATTCATCCAATGGAAGTGTGTGAATTCATGGAATGGAGTGTGTGAAGTCACAATGGGGGTGTGTGAAGTCATAGAATGGAGGTGTGTGAATTCATAGAATGGAAGTGTGTGAAATCATAGAATGGAGGTGTGTGAAGTCAAAGAATTGAGGTTTGTGAAGTCAGAATGGAGGTGTGTGAAGTCAGATGGAGTTGTGTGAAGTCATAGAATGGAGGTGTGTGAAGTCAGAATGGAGGGGTGTGAAGTCATAGAATGGAGGTGTGTGAAGTCAGAATGGAGGTGTGTGAACTCATAGAATGGAGGTGTGTGAAGTCACAATGCAGGTGTGCGAAGTCATAGAATGGAGGTGTGTGAGGTCATAGAATGCAGGTGTGTGAAGTCACAGAATGGAGGTGTGTGAAGTCATAGAATGGAGGTGTGTGAAGTCACAGAATGGAGGTGTGTGAAGTCATAGAATGGAGGTTTGTGAAGTCATAGAATTTAGGTGTGTGAAGTCATAGAATGGAGGTGTGTGAAGTCACAGAATGGAGGTGTGTGAAATTACAAAATGGAGGTGTGTGAAGTCATAGAATGGAGGTGTGTGAAGTCACAGAATGGAGGTGTGTGAAGTCATAGAATGGAGGTGTGTGAAGTCATAGAATGGACGTGTGTGAAGTCACAGAATGGAAGTGTTTGACGTCAGAGAATGGAGGTGTGTGAAATCAGAATGGAGGTGTGTGAAGTCACAGAATGGAGGTGTGTGAAGTCAGAATAGATGTGTGGGACGTCATAGAATGGAGCTGTGTGTAGTCAGAATGGAGCTGTGTGAAGTCATAGAATGGAGGTTTTTGAAGTCACAGAATGGAAGTGTGTGAAGTCATAAAATGGAGGTGTGTGAAGTCAGATTGGAGGTGTGTGATGTCACAGATGGAGGTGTGTGAACTCAGAATGGAGGTGTGTGAAATCACAGAATGGAGGTGTGTGAAGTCATAGAATGGAGGTGTGTGAAGTCATAGAATGGATGTGTGTGAAGTCATAATGGAGGTGTGTGAAGTCACAGTATTGAGGTGTGTGAAGTCACAGAATGGAGGTGTGTGAAGTCATTTAATGGAGGTGTGTGAAGTCATAGAGTGGAGGTGTGTGAAGTCATAGAATGGAGGTGTGTGAAGTCATAGAATGGATGTTTTTTAAGTAAGAATGAAGGTGTGTTAAGTCATAGAATGGAGGTGTGTGAAGGCACAGAATGGAGGTGTGTGAAGTCACAGAATGGAGCTGTGTGAATTCAGAATGGAGGTGTGTGAAGTCACAGAATGGAGGTGTGTGAACTCAGAATGGAGGTGTGTGAAGTCACAGAATGGAGGTGTGTGAAGTCACAGAGTGGAGGTGTGTGAACTCAGAATGGAGGCGTGTGAAGTCACAGAATTGAGGTGTGTGAAGTCACAGAATGGAGGTGTGTGAAGTCATAGAATAGAAGTGTGTGAAGTCAGAACGGAGGTGTGTGAACTCAGATGGGAGGTGTGGGAAGTCACAATGGAGGTGTGTGTAGTTATACAATGGAGGTGTGTGAAGTCACAGAATGGAGGGGTGTGAAGTCAAAGACTGGAGGTGTGTGAACTCATAGAATGAAGGTGCGTTACGTCACAGATTGCAGGTTTGTGAACTCAGAATGGAGGTGTGTGAAGTCACAGAATGGAGGTGTGGGAAGTCATAGAATGGAGTTGTGTGAAGTCACAGAATGGAGGTGTGTGAATTAATAGAATGGAGGTGTGAGAAATCATAGAATAGAGGTGCGTGAAGTCACAGAATGGAGGTGTGTGAAGTCACAGAGTGGAGGTGTGTGATGTCATAGAATAGAGGTGTGTGAACTCACAATGGAGGTGTGTGAAGTCAAAGAATGGAGGTGTGTGAAGTCATAGAATGGAATTGTGTGAAGTCATAGAATGGAGGTGTGTGAAGTGAGAATTGAGGTGTGTGAAGTCACAGAATTGAGGTGTGTGAACTCAGAAAGGAGGTGAGTGAAGTCACAGAATGTAGGTGTGTGAAGTCATAGAATGGAGGTGTGTGAAGTCAAAAAGGGGGTGTGTGAACTCATAAAATGGAGATGTGTGAAGTCATGGAATGGAGGTGTGTGAAGTCCAAGAATATATGTGTGTGAAGTCAAACAATGGTGGTGTGTGAAGTCACAGAATGCAGGTTTGTTAAGTCAAAGAATGGAAGTATGTGAAGTCAAAATGGAGCTGTGTGAAGTCACAGAATGGAGGTGTGTGAAGTCACAGAATGAAGGTGTCTGAAGTCAGAATGCAGCTGTGTGAAGCCATAGAATGGAGGTGTGTGAAGTCAGAATGGAGGTGTGTGAACTCATAGAATGGAGTGTGTGAAGTCACAACGGGGGTGTGTGAAGTTATAGAATGGTGGTGTATGAAGTCAAATTGGAGGTGTGTGAAATCACAGAATGGATGTGTGTCAACTCAGAAATGAGGTGTGTGAAGTCATAGAATGGAGGTGTGTGAATTCATAGAATGGAAGTGTGTGAAATCATAGAATGGAGGTGTGTGAAATCAAAGAATTGAGGTTTGTGAAGTCAGAATGGAGGTGTGTGAAGTCAGGATAGAGGTGGGTGAAGTCACAGAATGGAGGTGTGGGAACTCAGAATGGAGGTGTGTGGTCACAGAACGGAGGTTTGTGAAGTCACAGAATGGAGGTGTGTGAAGTCAAAATGGAGGTGTGTGAACTCATATAATGGAGGTGTGTGAACTCATAGAATGGAGGTGTGTGAAGTCATGGATCGTAGGTGTGTGAAGTCAAAGAATGGAGGTGTGTGAAGTCAAAAAATAAAGGTGTGTGAAGTCACAGAATGGAGGTGTGTGAACTCATAGATTGGAGGTGCATGAAGACAAAGAATGGAGGTGTGTGAATTCATCCAATGGAGGTGTGTGAATTCATGGAATGGAGTGTGTGAAGTCACAATTGAATTGGGGTGTGAAGTCATAGAATGGAGGTGTGTGAAGTCATGGATCGTAGGTGTGTGAAGTCAAAGAATTGAGGTTTGTGAAGTCAGAATGGAGGTGTGTGAAGTCAGATGGAGTTGTGTGAAGTCATAGAATGGAGGTGTGTGAAGTCAGAATGGAGGGGTGTGAAGTCATAGAATGGAGGTGTGTGAAGTCAGAGTGGAGGTGTGTGAACTCATAGAATGGAGGTGTTTGAAGTCACAATGCAGGTGTGCGAAGTCATAGAATGGAGGTGTGTGAAGTCACAGAATGGAGGTGTGTGAAGTCATAGAATGGAGGTTTGTGAAGTCATAGAATTTAGGTGTGTGAAGTCACAGAATGGAGGTGTGTGAAGTCACAGAATGGAGGTGTGTGAAATTACAAAATGGAGGTGTGTGAAGTCATAGAATGGAGGTGTGTGAAGTCATAGAATGGAGGTGTGTGAAGTCACAGAATGGAGGTGTGTGAAGTCATAGAATGGAGGTTTGTGAAGTCATAGAATTTAGGTGTGTGAAGTCACAGAATGGAGGTGTGTGAAGTCATAGAATGGAGGTGTGTGAAGTCACAGAATGGAGGTGTGTGAAGTCATAGAATGGAGGTTTGTGAAGTCATAGAATTTAGGTGTGTGAAGTCACAGAATGGAGGTGTGTGAAGTCACAGAATGGAGGTGTGTGAAATTACAAAATGGAGGTGTGTGAAGTCATAGAATGGAGGTGTGTGAAGTCACAGAATGGAGGTGTGTGAAGTCATAGAATGGAGGTGTGTGAAGTCACATAATGGGGGTGTGTGAAGTCACAGAATGGAGGTGTGTGAAGTCATAGAATGGAGGTGTGTGAAGTCACAGAATGGAAGTGTTTGACGTCAGAGAATGGAGGTGTGTGAATTCAGAATGGAGGTGTCTGAAGTCACAGAATGGAGGTGTGTGAAGTCAGAATAGATGTGTGAGAAGTCATAGAATGGAGCTGTGTGCAGTCAGAATGGAGCTGTGTGAAGTCATAGAATGGAGGTGAGTGAAGTCAGAATTGCGGTGTGTGAACTCATAGAATGATGGTGTGTGAAGTCACAATGGAGGTGTGTGAAGTCATAGAATGGAGGTTTTTGAAGTCACAGAATGGAAGTGTGTGAAGTCATAAAATGGAGGTGTGTGAAGTCAGATTGGAGGTGTGTGAAGTCATAGAATGGAGGTGTGTCAACTCAGAAAGGAGGTGTGTGAAGTCATAGAATGGAGGTGTGTGCAGTCATAGAATGGAGGTGTGTGAAATCATAGAATGGAGTTGTGTTAAGTCACAGAATTGAGGTGTGTGAAGTCAGAATGGAGGTGTGTGAAGTCAGAATGTAGGTGTGTGAATTCACAATGCATTTGTGTGAACTCATAAAATGGAGGTCTGTGAAGTCACAATGTAGGTGTGTGAAATCACAGAATGGAGGTGTGTGAAGTCATAGAATGGAGGTGTGTGAAGTCACAGAATGGAGGTATGTAAAGTCATATAAGGGAGGTGTGTGAAGTCAAAGAATGGAGGTGTGTGAAGTGAGAATGGAGTTGTGTGAAGTCATAGAATGGAGGTGTGTGAAGTCACAATGGAGGTGTGTGAAGTCATAGTATGGAGGTGTGTGAAGTCACAGAATGGAGGTGTGTGAATCATAGAATGGAGCTGTGTGAAGTCAGATTGGAGGTGTGTGAAGTCACAGAATGGAGGTGTGTGAACTCAGAATGGAGGTGTGTGAAGTCACAGAATGGAGGTGTGTGAAGTCATAGAATGGAGGTGTGTGAAGTCATAGAATGGATGTGTGTGAAGTCATAATGGAGGTGTGTGAAGTCACAGAATTGAGGTGTGTGAAGTCACAGAATGGAGGTGTGTGAAGTCATAGAATGGAGGTGTTTGAAGTCATAGAATGGAGGTGTGTGAAGCCACAGAATGGATGTTTGTTAAGTAAGAATGAAGGTGTGTTAAATCATAGAATGGAGGTGTGAGAACGCACAAAGTGGAGGTGTGTGAAGTCACAGAATGGAGGTGTGTTAAGTCACAGAACGGAGGTTTTGGAACTCAGAATGGAGGTGTGTGAAGTCACAGAATGGAGGTGTGTGAAGTCATTGAATGGAGGTGTGTGAAATCATAGAATGGATGTTTGGGAAGTCAGAGAATGGAGCTGTGTGAAGTCAGAATTGAGGTGTGCGCAGTCACAGAATGGAGGTGTGTGAAGTCATTTTATGGAGGTGTGTGAAGTCAGAATGGAGGTGTGTGAAGTCACAGAATGGAGGTGTGTGAACACAGAATGGAGGTGTGTGAAGTCACAGAATCTAGGTGTGTGAAGTCATAGAATGGAGGTGTGTGAAGTCATAGAATGGAGGTGTGGGAAGTCATAATGGAGGCGTGTGAAGTCACAGAATTCAGGTGTATGAAGTCACAGAATGGAGGTGTGTGAAGTCACAGAATGGAGGTGTGTGAAGTCAGAACGGAGGTGTGTGAACTCAGATTGGAGGTGTGGGAAGTCACAATGGAGGTGTGTGAAGTTATAGAATGGAGGTGTGTGAAGTCACAGAATGGAGGGGTGTGAAGTCAAAGACTGGAGTTGTGTGAAGTCATAGAATGGGGGTGTGTGAACTCATAGAATGGAGGTGTGTGAAGTCATAGAATGGAGGTGTGTGAAGTAACAGAATGAAGTTGCGTTAAGTCACAGAATGGAGGTTTGTGAACTCAGACTGGAGGTGTGTGAAGTCACAGAATGGAGGTGTGGGAAGTCATAGAATGGAGTTGTGTGAAGTCACAGAATGGAGTTGTGTGAATTAATAGAATGGAGGTGTGAGAAATCATAGAATGGAGGTGTGTGAAGTCACAGAATGGAGGTGTGTGAAGTCACAGAATGGAGGTGTGTGAAGTCACAGAATGGAGGTGTGTGAACTCACAATGGAGGTGTGTGAAATCAGAGAATTGTGGAGTGTGAAGTCACAGAATGGAATTGTGTGAAGTCATAGAATGGAGGTGTGTGAAGGGAGAATTAAGGGGTGTGAAGTCACGGAATTGAGGTGTGTGAACTCAGAATGGAGGTGTGTGAAGTCACAGAATGGAGGTTTTTGAAGTCATAGAATGGAGGTGTGTGAAGTTATAGAGTGGATGTTTCTGAAGTAGAATGAAGGTGTGTGAAGTCATAGAATGGAGGCGTGTGAAGTCAAAATGGAGGTGTGTGAACTCATAAAATGGAGATGTGCGAAGTCATGGAATGGAGGTGTGTGAAGTCCAAGAACATAGGTTGTGAAGTCAAACAATGGTGGGGTGTGAAGTCACAGAATGCAGGTGTGTTAAGTCAAAGAATGGCAGTGTGTGAAGTCAAAATGGAGGTGTGTGAAGTCACAAAATGGAGGTGTGTGAAGTCACAGAATGAAGGTGTTTGAAGTCAAAATTGTGGTGTGTGAAGTCACAAATGGAAGTGTCTGAAGTCAGAATGCAGCTGTGTGAAACCATAGAATGGAGGTGTGTGAAGTCAGAATGGAGGTGTGTGAACTCATAGAATGGAGTGTGTGAAGTCACAATGGGGGTGTGTGAAGTCATAGAATGGGGGTGTGTGAAGTTAAATTGGATGTGTGTGAAATCACAGAATGGAGGTGTGTCAACTCAGAAATGAGGTGTGTGAAGTAGTAGAATGGAAGGGTGTGAAATCATAGAATGGAGGTGTGTGAAGTCAAAGAATTGAGGTTTGTGAAGTCAGAATGGAGGTGTGTGAAGTCAGGATGGAGGTGGGTGAAGTCACAGAATGGAGGTGTGGGAACTCAGAATGGAGGTGTGTGGTCACAGAACGGAGTTTGTGAAGTCATAGAATGGAGGTGCATGAAGTCATAGAATGGATGTTTCTGAAGTGAGAACGAAGGTGTATGGAGTCAAAGAATGGATGTGTGTGAAGTCAAAATGGAGGTGTGTGAATCATAGAATGGAGGTGTGTGAAGTCATGGAATGGAGGTGTGTGTAGTCAAAGAATGGAAGTGTGTGAAGTCAAACAATAAAGGTGTGTGAAGTCACAGAATGGAGGTGTGTGAACACATAGAATGGAGGTACATGCAGTCAAAGAATGGAGGTGTGTGAATTCATCGAATGGAGGTGTGTGAAGTCATGGAATGGAGGTGTGTGAAGTCAGATGGAGTTGTGTGAAGTCATAGAATGGAGGTGTGTGAAGTCAGAATGGAGGTGTGTGAAGTCATAGAATGGAGTTGTGTGAAGTCAGAATGGAGGTGTGTGAAATCATAGAATGGAGGTGTGTGAATTCATCGAATTGAGGTGTGTGAAGTCATGGAATGGAGGTGTGTGAAGTCAGATGGAGTTGTGTGAAGTCATAGAATGGAGGTGTGTGAAGTCAGAATGGAAGTGTGTGAAGTCATAGAATGGAGGTGTGTGAAGTCAGAATGGAGGTGTGTGAAATCATAGAATGGAGGTGTGTGAAGTCACAATGCTGGTGTGCGAAGTCATAGAATGGAGGTGTGTGAGGTCATAGAATGGAGGTGTGTGAAGTCACAGAATGGAGGTGTGTGAAGTCATAGAATGGAGGTGTGTGAAGTCACAGAATGGAGGTATGTGAGGTCATAGAATGGAGCTGTGTGAAGTCACAGAATAGAGGTGTGTGAATTAATAGAATGGAGGTGTGAGAAATCATAGAATGGAGATGCGTGAAGTCACAGAATGGAGGTGTGTGAACTCAGAATGGAGGTGTGTGCAGTCACAGAATGGAGGTGTGTGAACTCACAATGGAGGTGTGTGAATTCAAAGAATGGACGTGTGTGAAGTCGTAGAATGGAATTGTGTGAAGTCATAGAATGGAGGTGTGTGAAGTGAGAATTGAGGTGTGTGAAGTCACGGAATTGAGGTTTGTGAACTCAGAATGGAGGTGTGTGATGTCACAGAATGGAGGTTTGTGAAGTCATAGAATGGATGTGTGTGAAGTCATAGAATGGATGTTTCTGAAGTAGAATGAAGGTGTGTGAAGTCATAGAATGGAGGTGTGTGAAGTCAAAATGGAGGTGTGTGAACTCATAAAATGGAGATGTGTGAAGTCATGGAATGGAGGTGTGTGAAGTCAAAGAATATAGGTGTGTGAAGTCAAACAATGGTGGTGTGTGAAGTCACAGAATGCAGGTGTGTTAAGTCAAAGAATGGAAGTGTGTGAAGTCAAAATGGAGGTGTGTGAAGTCACAGAATGGAGGTGTGTGAAGTCACAGAATGAAGGTGTCTGAAGTCAGAATTCAGCTGTGTGAAGCCATAGAATGGAGGTGTGTGAAGTCAGAATGGAGGTGTGTGAACTCATAGAATGGAGTGTGTGAAGTCACAATGGGGGTGTGTGAAGTCATAGAATGGGGGTGTGTGAAGTCAAATTGGAGGTGTGTGAAATCAGAGAATGGAGGTGTGTCAACTCAGAAATGAGGTGTGTGAAGTCATAGAATGGAGATGTGTGAATTCATAGAATGGAAGTGTGTGAAATCATAGAATGGAGGTGTGTGAAGTCAAAGAATTGAGGTTTTGAGGTCAGAATGGAGGTGTGTGAAGTCAGGATGGAGGTGGGTGAAGTCACAGAATGGAGGTGTGTGAGGTCATAGAATGGAGGTGTGTGAAGTCACAGAATGGAGGTGTGTGAAGTCATAGAATGGAGGTGTGTGAAGTCATAGAATTTAGGTGTGTGAAGTCATAGAATGGAGGTGTTTGAAGTCAGAGAATGGAGGTGTGTGAAATCACAAAATGGAGATGTGTGAACTCAGAATGGAGGTGTGTGAAGTCATAGAATGGAGTTGTGTGAAGTCACACAATGGGGGTGTGTGAAGTCATAGAATGGAGGTGTGTGAAGTCATAGAATGGAGGTGTGTGAAGTCACAGAATGGAGGTGTGTGAAGTCAGAATAGATGTGTGCGAAGTCATAGAATGGAGCTGTGTGAAGTCAGAATGGAGCTGTGTGAAGTCATAGAATGGAGGTGAGTGAAGTCAGAATGGCGGTGTGTGAACTCATAGAATGATGGTGTGTGAATTCACAATGGAGGTGTGTGAGGTCATAGAATGGAGGTTTCTGAAGTCACAGAATGGAGGTGTGTGAAGTCATAGAATGGAGGTGTGTGAAGTCAGATTGGAGGTGTGTGAAGTCATAGAATGGATGTGTGTCAACTCAAAAGGAGGTGTGTGAAGGCATAGAATGTAGGTGTGTGAAGTCATAGAATGGAGGTGTGTGAAATCATAGAATGGAGGTGTGTGAAGTCACAGAAGTGAGGTGTGTGAAGTCAGAATGGCGGTTTGTGAAGTCAGAATGGAGGTGTGTGGAGTCATAGAATGGAGGTGTGTGAATTCACAATGCATTTGTGTGAACTCATAGAATGGAGGTCTCTGAAGTCAAAATGTAGGTGTGTGAAGTCACAGAATGGAGGGGTGTGAAGTCATAGAATAGAGGTGTGTGAAGTCACAGAATGGAGGTGTGTGAAGTCATATATTGGAGGTTTGTGAAGTCATAGAATGGAGGTGTGTGAAGTAATAGAATGGAGGTGTGTCAAGTCACAGATTGAAGGTGTGTGAAGTCACAGAATGGGGGTGTGTGAACTCAGAAAGGAGGTGTGTGAAGTCACAGAATGGAGGTGTGTGAAGTCATAGAATGGAAGTGTGTGAAGTCAGAACGAAGGTGTGTGAACTCAGATTGGAGGTGTGGGAAGTCACAATGGAGGTGTGTGAAGTTATAGAATGGAGGTGTGTGAAGTCACAGAATGGAGGGGTGTGAAGTCAAAGACTGGAGGTGTGTGAACTCATAGAATGGAGGTGTGTGAAGTCATAGAATGGAGGTGTGTGAAGTCACAGAATGAAGGTGTGTTACGTCACAGAATGGAGGTTTGTGAACCCAGAATGGAGGTGTGTGAAGTCACAGAATGGAGATGTGTGAAGTCATAGAATGGTGTTGTGTGAAGTCACACAATGGGGGTGTGTGAAGTCATAGAATGGAGGTGTGTGAAGTCATAGAATGGAGGTGTGTGAAGTCACAGAGTGGAGGTGTGTGAAGTCAGAATAGATGTGTGCAAAGTCATAGAATGGAGCTGTGTGAAGTCAGAATGGAGCTGTGTGAAGTCATAGAATGGAGGTGAGTTAAGTCAGAATGGCAGTGTGTGAACTCATAGAATGATGGTGTGTGAATTCACAATGGAGGTGCGTGAAGTCATAGAATGGAGGTTTCTGAAGTCACAGAATGGAGGTGTGTGAAGTCATAGAATGGAGGTGTGTGAAGTCAGATTGGAGGTGTGTGAAGTCATAGAATGGAGGTGTGTCAACTCAAAAGGAGGTGTGTGAAGGCATAGAATGTAGGTGTGTGAAGTCATAGAATGGAGGTGTGTGAAATCATAGAATGGAGGTGTGTGAAGTCACAGAAGTGAGGTGTGTGAAGTCAGAATGGAGGTGTGTGAAGTCATAATGGAGGTGTGTGGAGTCATAGAATGGAGGTGTGTGAATTCACAATGCATTTGTGTGAACTCATAGAATGGAGGTCTGTGAAGTCACAATGTAGGTGTGTTAAGTCACAGAATAGAGGTGTGTGAAGTCATAGAATAGAGGTGTGTGAAGTCACAGAATGGAGGTGTGTGAAGTCATATATTGGAGGTTTGTGAAGTCATAGAATGGAGGTGTGTGAAGTAATAGAATGGCGGATTGTCAAGGCACAGATTGAAGGTGTGTGAAGTCACAGAATGGGGGTGTGTGAACTCAGAAACGAGGTGTGTGAAGTCACAGAATGGAGGTGTGTGAAGTCATAGAATTGAAATGTGTGAAGTCAGAACGAAGGTGTGTGAACTCAGATTGGAGGTGTGGGAAGTCACAATGGAGGTGTGTGAAGTTATAGAATGGAGGTGTGTGAAGTCAAAGAATGGAGGGGTGTGAAGTCAAAGACTGGAGGTGTGTGAAGTCATAGAATGGAGATGTGTGAACTCATAGAGTGGAGGTGTGTGAACTCAAAGAATGGAGGTGTGTGAAGTCACAGAAAGAAGGTGCGTTAAGTCACAGAATGGAGGTTTGTGAACTCAGAATGGAGGTGTGTGAAGTCACAGAATGGAGGTGTGGGAAGTCATAGAATGGAGTTGTGTGAAGTCACAGAATGGAGGTGTGTGAATTAATAGAATGGAGGTGTGAGAAATCATAGAATGGAGGTGCATGAAGTCACAGAATGGAGGTGTGTGAACTCAGAATGGAGGTGTGTGAAGTCACAGAATGGAGGTATGTGAACTCACAATGGAGGTGTGTGAAGTCAAAGAATGGAGGTGTGTGAAGTCATAGAATGGAATTGTGTGAAGTCATAGAATGGAGGTGTGTGAAGTGAGAATTGAGGTGTGTGAAGTCACGGAATTGAGGTGTGTGAACTCAGAGTGGAGGTGTGTGAAGTCACAGAATGGAGGTTTGTGAAGTCATAGAATGGAGGTGTGTGAAGTCATAGAATGGATTTTTCTGAAGTAGAATGAAGGTGTGTGAAGTCATAGAATGGAGGTGTGTGAAGTCAAAATGGAGGTGTGTGAACTCATAAAATGGAGATTGTGAAGTCATGGAATGTAGGTGTGTGAAGTCAAAGAATATAGGTGTGTGAAGTCAAACAATGGTGGTGTGTGAAGTCACAGAATGCAGGTGTGTTAAGTCAAAGAATGGAAGTGTGTGAAGTCAAAATGGAGGTGTATGAAGTCACAGAATGGAGGTGTGTGAAGTCACAGAATGAAGGTGTCTGAAGTCAGAATGCAGCTGTGTGAAGCCATAGAATGGAGGTGTGTGAAGTCAGAATGGAGGTCTGTGAACTAATAAAATGGAGTGTGTGAAGTCACAATGGGGGTGTGTGAAGTCATAGAATGGGGGTGTGTGAAGTCAAATTGGAGGTGTGTGAAATCAGAGAATGGAGGTGTGTCAACTCAGAAATGAGGTGTGTGAAGTCATAGAATGGAGGAGTGTGAATTCATAGAATGGAAGTGTGTGAAATCATAGAATGGAGGTGTGTGAAGTCACAGAATGGAGGGGTGTGAAGTCAAAGACTGGAGGTGTGTGAAGTCATAGAATGGAGGTGTGTGAACTCATAGAATGGAGGTGTGTGAAGTCATAGAATGGAGGTGTGTGAAGTCACAGAATGAAGGTGCGTTAAGTCACAGAATGGAGGTTTGTGAACACAGAATGGAGGAGTGTGAAGTCACAGAATGGAGGTGTGGGAAGTCATAGAATGGAGTTGTGTGAAGTCACAGAATGGAGTTTTGTGAATTAATAGACTGGAGGTGTGAGAAATCATAGAATGGAAGTGTGTGAAGTCACAGAATGGAGGTGTGTGAAGTCACAGAATGGCGGTATGTGAAGGCACAGAATGGAGGTGTGTGAACTCACAATGGAGGTGTGTGAAGTCAAAGAATGGAGTTGTGTGAAGTCATAGAATGGAATTGTGTGAAGTCATAGAATGGAGCTGTGTGAAGTCACAGAATTGAGGTGTGTGAAGTCAAGGAATTGAGGTGTGTGAACTCAGAATGGAGGTGTGTGAAGTCAGAGAATGGAGGTTTGTGAAGTCATAGAATGGAGGTGTGTGAAGTCATAGAATGGATGTTTCTGAAGTAGAATGAAGGTGTGTGAAGTCATAGAATGGAGGTGTGTGAAGTCAAAATGGAGGTGTGTGAAGTCACAGAATGGAGTTCTGTGAAGTCACAGAATGAAGGTGTTTGAAGTCAAATTTGTGGTGTGTGAAGTCACAAATGGAGGTGTCTGAAGTCAGAATGCAGCTGTGTGAAGCCATAGAAAGGAGGTGTATGAAGTCAGAATGGAGGTGTGTGAACTCATAGAATGGAGTGTGTGAAGTCACAATGGGGGTGTGTGAAGTCATAGAATGGGGGAGTGTGAAAACAAATTGGATGTGTGTGAAATCACAGAATGGAGGTGTGTCAACTCAGAAATGAGGTGTGTGAAGTCGTAGAATGGAGGTGTGTGAATTCATAGAATGGAGGAGTGTGAAATCATAGAATGGAGGTGTGTGAAGTCAAAGAATTGTGGTTTGTGAAGTCAGAATGGAGGTGTGTGAAGTCAGGATGGAGGTGGGTGAAGTCACAGAATGGAGGTCTGGGAACTCAGAATGGAGGTGTGTGGTCACAGAACGGAGGTTTGTGAAGTCATAGAATGGAGGTGCCTGAAGTCATAGAATGGATGTTTCTGAAGTGAGAACGAAGGTGTAGGAAGTCAAAGAATGGAGGTGTGTGAAGTCAAAATGGAGGTGTGTGAATCATAGAATGGAGGTGTGTGAACTCATAGAATGGAGGTGTGTGAAGTCATGGAATGGAGGTGTGTGGAGTCAAACAATGGAGGTGTGTGAAGTCAAACAATAAAGTTGTGTGAAGTCACAGAATGGAGGTGTGTGAACTCATAGAATGGAGGTGCATGCAGTCAAAGAATGGAGGTGTGTGAAGTCATCGAATGGAGGTGTGTGAAGTCATGGAATGGAGGTGTGTGAAGTCAGATGGAGTTGTGTGAAGTCATAGAATGGAGGTGTGCGAAGTCAGAATGGAGGTGTGTGAAGTCATAGAATGGAGGTGTGTGAAGTCATAATGGAGGCGTGTGAAGTCACAGAATTCAGGTGTGTGAAGTCACAGAATGGAGGTGTGTTAAGTCAGAACGGAGGTGTGTGAACTCAGATTGGAGGTGTGGGAAGTCAAAATGGATGCGTGTGAAGTTATAGAATGGAGGTGTGTGAAGTCACAGAATGGAGGGGTGTGAAGTCAAAGACTGGAGGTGTGTGAAGTCATAGAATGGAGGTGTGTGAAGTCATAGAATGGAGGTGTGTGAAGTCATAGAATGGAGGTGTGTGAAGTCACAGAATGAAGGTGCGTTAAGTCACAGAATGGAGGTTTGTGAACTCAGACTGGAGGTGTGTGAAGTCACAGAATGGAGGTGTGTGAAGTCATAGAATGGAGGTGTGTGAAGTCAAAATGGAGGTGTGTGAACTCATAAAATGGAGATGTGTGAAGTCATGGAATGGAGGTGTGTGAAGTCCAAGAATATATGTGTGTGAAGTCAAACAATGGTTGTGTGTGAAGTCACAGAATGCAGGTTTGTTAAGACAAAGAATGGAAGTGTGTGAAGTCAAAATGGAGGTGTGTGAAGTCACAGAATGGAGGTGTGTGAAGTCACAGAATGAAGGTGTCTGAAGTCAGAATGCAGCTGTGTGAAGCCATAGAATGGAGGTGTGTGAAGTCAGAATGGAGGTGTGTGAACTCATAGAATGGAGTGTGTGAAGTCACAATGGGGGTGTGTGAATTTATAGAATGGGGGTTTGTGAAGTCAAATTGGAGGTGTGTGAAATCACAGAATGGATGTGTGTCAACTCAGAAATGAGGTGTGTGAAGTCATAGAATGGAGGTGTGTGAATTCATAGAATGGAAGTGTGTGAAATCATAGAATGGAGGTGTGTGAAGTCAAAGAATTGAGGTTTGTGAAGTCAGAATGGAGGTGTGTGAAGTCATGATGGAGGTGGGTTAAGTCACAGAATGGAGGTGTGGGAACTCAGAATGGAGGTGTGTGGTCACAGAACGGAGGTTTGTGAAGTCATAGAATAGAGGTGCGTGAAGTCATAGAATGGATGTTTCTGAAGTGAGAATGTAGGTGTATGAAGTCAAAGAATGGAGGTGTGTGAAGTCAAAATGGAGGTGTGTGAACTCATAGAATGGAGGTGTGTGAACTCATAGAATGGAGGTGTGTGAAGTCATGGAACGTAGGTGTGTGAAGTCAAAGAATGGAGGTGTGTGAAGTCAAACAATAAAGGTGTGTGAAGTCACAGAAAGGAGGTGTGTGAACTCATAGAATGGAGGTGCATGAAGACAAAGAATGGAGGTGTGTGAATTCATCCAATGGAGGTGTGTGAATTCATGGAATGGAGTGTGTGAAGTCACAATGGGGGTATGTGAAGTCATAGAATGGAGGTGTGTGAATTCATAGAATGGAAGTGTGTGAAATCATAGAATGGAGGTGTGTGAAGTCAAAGAATTGAGGTTTGTGAAGTCAGAATGGAGGTGTGTGAAGTCAGATGGAGTTGTGTGAAGTCATAGAATGGAGGTGTGTGAAGTCAGAATGGAAGGGTGTGAAGTCATAGAATGGAGGTGTGTGATGTCAGAATGCAGGTGTGTGAACTCATAGAATGGAGGTGTGTGAAGTCACAATGCAGGTGTGCGAAGTCATAGAATGGAGGTGTGTGAGGTCATAGAATGCAGGTGTGTGAAGTCACAGAATGGAGGTGTGTGAAGTCATAGAATGGAGGTGTGTGAAGTCAAAGAATGGAGGTGTGTGAAGTCATAGAATGGAGGTTTGTGAAGTCATAGAATTTAGGTGTGTGAAGTCATAGAATGGAGGTTTGTGAAGTCACAGAATGGAGGTGTGTGAAATCACAAAATGGAGGTGTGTGAGCTCAGAATGGAGGTGTGTGAAGTCACAGAATGGAGGTGTGTGAAGTCATAGAATGGAGGTGTGTGAAGTCACACAATGGGGGTGTGTGAAGTCATAGAATGGAGGTGTGTGAAGTCATAGAATGGAGGTGTGTGAAGTCACAGAATGGAAGTGTTTGACGTCAGAGAATGGAGGTGTGTGAAATCAGAATGGAGGTGTGTGAAGTCACAGACTGGAGGTGTGTGAAGTCAGAATAGATGTGTGCGAAGTCATAGAATGGAGCTGTGTGTAGTCAGAATGGAGCTGTGTGAAGTCATAGAATGGAGGTGAGTGAAGTCAGAATGGCGGTGTGTGAACTCATAGAATGATGGTGTGTGAAGTCACAATGGAGGTGTGTGAAGTCATAGAATGTACGTTTTTGAAGTCACAGAATGGAAGTGGGTGAAGTCATAAAATGGAGGTGTGTGAAGTCAGATTGGAGGTGTGTGAAGTCATAGAATGGAGGTGTGTCAACTCAGAAAGGAGGTGTTTGAAGTCATAGAATGGAGGTGTGTGAAGTCATAGAATGGAGGTGTGTGAAATCATAGAATGGAGTTGTGTTAAGTCACAGAATTGAGGTGTGTGAAGTCAGAATGGAGGTGTGTGAAGTCAGAATGGAGGTGTGTGAATTCACAATGCATTTGTGTGAACTCATAGAATGGAGGTCTGTGAAGTCACAATATAGGTGTGTGAAATCACAGAATGGAGGTGTGTGAAGTCATAGAATGGAGGTGTGTGAAGTCACAGAATGGAGGTGTGTAAAGTCATATAAGGGAGGTGTGTGAAGTCAAAGAATGGAGGTGTGTGAAGTGAGAATGGTGTTGTGTGAAGTCATAAAATGGAGGTGTGTGAAGTCACAATGGAGGTGTGTGAAGTCATAGAATGGAGGTGTGTGAAGTCACAGAATGGAGGTGTGTGAAGTCATAGAATGGAGCTGTGTGAAGTCAGATTGGAGGTGTGTGAAGTCACAGAATGGAGGTGTGTGAACTCAGAATGGAGGTGTGTGAAGTCACAGAATGGACGTGTGTGAAGTCATAGAATGGAGGTGTGTGAAGTCATAGAATGGATGTCTGTGAAGCCATAATGGAGGTGTGTGAAGTCACAGAATGGAGGTGTGTGAAGTCATAGAATGGAGGTGTGTGAAGTCATAGAATGGAGGTGTGTGAAGTCATAGAATGGATGTTTTTTAAGTAAGAATGAAGGTGTGTTAAGTCATAGAATGGAGGTGTGTGAACGCACAGAGTGGAAGTGTGTGAAGTCATAGAATGGAGCTTTGTGATGTCATAATGGAGGTGTGTGAAGTCACAGAATGGAGGTGTGCGAACTCAGAATGGCGGTGTGTGAAGTCACAGAATGGAGGTGTGTTAAGTCACAGAACGGAGGTTTTGGAACTCAGAATGGAGGTGTGTGAAGTCACAGAATGCAGGTGTGAAGTCATAGAATGGAGGTGTGTGAAATCATAGAATGGAGGTGTGGGAAGTCAGAGAATGGAGCTGTGTGAAGTCAGAATAGAGGTGTGCGAAGTCACAGAATGGAGGTGTGTGAAGTCATTTTATGGAGCTGTGTGAAGTCAGAATGGAGGTGTGTGAAGTCACAGAATGGAGGTGTGTGAACTCAGAATGGAGGTGTGTGAAGTCACAGAATCTAGGTGTGTGAAGTCATAGAATGGAGGTGTGTGAAGTCATAGAATGGAGGTGTCTGACGTCATAATGGAGGCGTGTGAAGTCACAGAATTCAGTTGTGTGAAGTCACAGAATGGAGGTGTGTGAAGTCAGATTGGAGGTGTGGGAAGTCACAATGGAGGTGTGTGAAGTTATAGAATGGAGGTGTGTGAAGTCACAGAATGGAGGGGTGTGAAGTCAAAGATTGGAGGTGTGTGAAGTCATAGAATGGGGGTGTGTGAACTCATAGAATGGAGGTGTGTGAAGTCATAGAATGTAGGTGTGTGAAGTCACAGAATGAAGGTGCGTTAAGTCACAGAATGGAGGTTTGTGAACTCAGACTGTAGGTGTGTGAAGTCACAGAATGGAGGTGTGGGAAGTCATAGAATGGAGTTGTGTGAAGTCACAGAATGGAGTTGTGTGAAATAATAGAATGGAGGTGTGAGAAATCATAGAATGGAGGTGTGTGAAGTCACAGAATGGAGGTGTGTGAAGTCACAGAATGGAGGTGTGTGAACTCACAATGGAGGTGTGTGGAATCATAGAATTGTGGTGTGTGAAGTCATAGAATGGAATTGTGTGAAGTCATAGAATGGAGGTGTGTGAAGTGAGAATTGAGGTGTGTGAAGTCACGGAATTGAGGTGTGTGAACTCAGAATGGAAGTGTGTGAAGTCACAGAATGGAGGTTTGTGAAGTCATAGAATGGAGGTGTGTGAAGTCATAGAATGGATGTTTCTGAAGTAGAATGAAGGTGTGTGAAGTCATAGAATGGAGGTGTGTGAAGTCAAAATGGAGGTGTGTGAACTCATAAATGGAGATGTGCGAAGTCATGGAATGGAGGTGTGTGAAGTCCAAGAATATAGGTTGTGAAGTCAAACAATGGTGGGGTGTGAAGTCACAGAATGCAGGTGTGTTAAGTCAAAGAATGGCAGTGTGTGAAGTCAAAATGGAGGTTTGTGAAGTCACAGAATGGAGGTGTGTGAAGTCACAGAATGAAGGTGTTTGAAGTCAAAATTGTGGTGTGTGAAGTAACAAATGGAGGTGTCTGAAGTCAGAATACAGCTCTGTGAAACCATAGAATGGAGGTGTGTGAAGTCAGAATGGAGGTGTGTGAACTCATACAATGGAGTGTGTGAAGTCACAATGGGGGTGTGTGAAGTCATAGAATGGGGGTGTGTGAAGTCAAATTGGAGGTGTGTGAAATCACAGAATGGAGGTGTGTCAACTCAGATATGAGGTGTGTGAAGTCATAGAATGGAAGAGTGTGAAATCATAGTATGGAGGTGTGTGAAGTCAAAGAATTGAGGTTTGGGAATTCAGAATGGAGGTGTGTGAAGTCAAGATGGAGGTGGGTGAAGTCACAGAATGGAGGTGTGGGAACTCAGAATGGAGGTGTGTGGTCACAGAACGGAGGTTTGTGAAGTCATAGAATGGAGGTGCCTGGAAGTCATAGAATGGATGTTTCTGAAGTGAGAACGAAGGTGTATGAAGTCAAAGAATGGAGGTCTGTGAAGTCAAATCGAGGTGTGTGAATCATAGAATGGAGGTGTGTGAACTCAAAGAATGGAGCTGTGTGAAGTCATGGAATAGAGGTGTGTAAAGTCAAAGAATGGAGGTGTGTGAAGTCAAACAATAAAGGTGTGTGAAGTCACAGAATGGAGGTGTGTGAACTCATAGAATGGAGGTGCATGCAGTCAAAGAATGGAGGTGTGTGAATTCATCGAATGGAGGTGTGTGTAGTCATGGAATGGAGGTGTGTGAAGTCAGATGGAGTTGTGTGAAGTCATAGAATGGAGGTGTGTGAAGTCAGAATGGAGGTGTGTGAAGTCATAGAATGGAGGTGTGTGAAGTCAGAATGGAGGTGTGTGAAATCATAGAATGGAGGTGTGTGAAGTCACAATGCAGGTGTGCGAAGTCATAGAATGGAGGTGTGTGAGGTCATAGACTGCAGGTGTGTGAAGTCACAGAATGGAGGTGTGTGAAGTCATAGAATGGAGGTGTGTGAAGTCACAGAATGGAGATGTGTGAAGTCATAGAATGTAGGTGTGTGAAGTCATAGAATTTAGGTGTGTGAAGTCATAGAATGGAGGTGTGTGTAGTCAGAGAATGGAGGTGTGTGAAATCACAAAATGGAGGTGTGTGAACTCAGAATGGAGGTGTGTGAAGTCACAGAATGGAGATGTGTGAAGTCGTAGAATGGAGGTGTGTGAAGTCACACAATGGGGGTGTGTGAAGTCATAGAATGGAGGTGTGTGAAGTCATAGAATGGAGGTGTGTGATGTCACAGAATGGAGGTGTGTGAAGTCAGAATAGATGTGTGCGAAGACAGAGAATGGAGCTGTGTGAAGTCAGAATGGAGCTGTGTGAAGTCATAGAATGGAGGTGAGTGAAGTCAGAATGGCGGTGTGTGAACTCATAGAATGATGGTGTGTGAAGTCACAATGGAGGTGTGTGAAGTCATGAAATAGAGGTTTCTGAAGTCACAGAATGGAGGTGTGTGATGTCATAGAATGGAGGTGTGTGAAGTCAGATTGGAGGTGTGTGAAGTCATAGAATGGAGGTGTGTCAACTCAGAAAGGAGGAGTGTGAAGGCATAGAATGTAGGTGTGTGAAGTCATAGAATGGAGGTGTGTGAAATCATAGAATGGAGGTGTGTGAAGTCACAGAAGTGAGGGGTGTGAAGTCAGAATGGAGGTGTGTGAAGTCAGAATGGAGGTGTATGAAGTCATAGAATGGAGGTGTGTGAATTCACAATGCATTTGTGTGAACTCAAAGAATGGAGGTCTGTGACGTCACAATGTAGGTGTGTGAAGTCACAGAATGGAGGTGTGTGAAGTCATAGAATGGAGGTGTGTGACGTCACAGAATGGAGGTGTGTGAAGTCATATATTGGAGGTTTGTGAAGTCATAGAATGGAGGTGTGTGAAGTAATAGAAATGGAGGTGTGTCAAGTCACAGATTGAAGGTGTGTGAAGTCACAGAATGGGGGTGTGTGAACTCAGAATGGAGGTGTGTGAAGTCACAGAATGGATGTGTGAAGTCATAGAATGGATGTTTCTGAAGTAAGAATGAAGGTGTGTGAAGTCATGGAATGGAGGTGTGAAGTCATAATGGAGGCGTGTGAAGTCACAGAATTGAGGTGTGTGAAGTCACAGAATGGAGGTGTGTGAAGTCATAAAATGGAAGTGTGTGAAGTCAGAACGAAGGTGTTTGAACTCAGATTGGAGGTGTGGAAAGTCACAATGGAGGTGTGTGAAGTTATAGAATGGGGGTGTGTGAAGTCACAGAATGGAGGGGTGTGAAGTCAAAGACTGGAGGCGTGAGAATTCATAGAATGCAGGTGTGTGAACTCATAGAAAGGGAGGTGTGTGAAGTCAAAGAATGAAGGTGCGTTAAGTCACAGAATGGAGGTTTGTGAAGTCAGAATGGAGGTGTGTGAAGTCACAGAATGGAGGTGTGGGAAGTCATAGAATGGAGTTGTGTGAAGTCACAGAATGGAGGTGTGTGAATTAATAGAATCGAGGTGTGAGAAATCATGGAATGGAGGTGCGTTGAACTCACAGAATGGAGGTGTGTGAACTCAGAATGGAGGTGTGTGAACTCACAATGGAGGTGTGTGAAGTCAAAGAATGGAGGTGTGTGAAGTCATAGAATGGAATTGTGTGAAGTCATAGAATGGAGGTGTGTGAAGTGAGAATTGAGGTGTGTGAAGTCACGGAATTGAGGTGTGTGAACTCAGAATGGAGGTGTGTGAAGTCACAGAATGGAGGTTTGTGAAGTCATAGAATGGAGGTGTGTGAAGTCATAGAATGGATGTTTCTGAAGTAGAATGAAGGTGTGTGAAGTCATAGAATGGAGGTGTGTGAAGTCAAAATGGAGGTGTGTGAACTCATAAAATGGAGATGTGCGAAGTCATGGAATGGAGGTGTGTGAAGTCCAAGAATATAGGTTGTGAAGTCAAACAATGGTGGGGTGTGAAGTCACAGAATGCAGGTGTGTTAAGTCAAAGAATGGAAGTGTGTGAAGTCAAAATGGAGGTGTGTGAAGTCACAGAATGTAGGTGTGTGAAGTCACAGAATGAAGGTGTTTGAAGTCAAAATTGTGGTGTGTGAAGTCACAAATGGAGGTGTCTGAAGTCAGAATGCAGCTCTGTGAAACCAGAGAATGGAGGTGTGTGAAGGCAGAATGTAGGTGTGTGAACTCATAGAATGGAGTGTGTTAAGTCACAATGGGGGTGTGTGAAGTCATAGAATGGGGGTGTGTGAAGTCAAATTGGAGGTGTGTGAAATCACAGAATGGAGGTGTGTCAACTCAGAAATGAGGTGTGTGAAGTCATAGAATGGAAGAGTGTGAAATCATAGAATGGAGGTGTGTGAAGTCAAAGAATTAAGGTTTGTGAAGTCAGAATGGAGGTGTGTGAAGTCAGGATGGAGGTGGGTGAAGTCACAGAATGGAGGTGTGGGAACTCAGAATGGAGGTGTGTGGTCACAGAACGGAGGTTTGTGAAGTCATAGAATGGAGGTGCCTGAAGTCATAGAATGGATGTTTCTGAAGTGAGAACGAAGGTGTATGAAGTCAAAGAATGGAGGTCTGTGAAGTCAAAATGGAGGTGTGTGAATCATAGAATGGAGGTGTGTGAATTCATAGAATGGAGGTGTGTGAAGTCATGGAACGTAGGTGTGTGAAGTCAAAGAATGGAGGTGTGTGAAGTCAAACAATAAAGGTGTGTGAAGTCACAGAAAGGAGGTGTGTGAAATCATAGAATGGAGGTGTGTTAAGTCACAGAAGTGAGGTGTGTGAAGTCAGAATGGAGGTGTGTGAAGTCAGAATGGAGGTGTATGAAGTCATAGAATGGAGGTGTGTGAATTCACAATGCATTTGTGTGAACTCAAAGAATGGAGGTCTGTGAAGTCACAATGTAGGTGTGTGAAGTCACAGAATGGAGGTGTGTGAAGTCATAGAATGGAGGTGTGTGACGTCACAGAATGGAGGTGTGTGAAGTCATATATTGGAGGTTTGTGAAGTCATAGAATGGAGGTGTGTGAAGTAATAGAATGGAGGTGTGTCAAGTCACAGATTGAAGGTGTGTGAAGTCACAGAATGGGGGTGTGTGAACTCAGAATGGAGGTGTGTGAAGTCACAGAATGGATGTGTGAAGTCATAGAATGGATGTTTCTGAAGTAAGAATGAAGGTGTGTGAAGTCATAGAATGGAGGTGTGAAGTCATAATGGAGGCGTGTGAAGTCACAGAATTGAGGTGTGTGAAGTCACAGAATGGAGGTGTGTGAAGTCATAAAATGGAAGTGTGTGAAGTCAGAACGAAGGTGTTTGAACTCAGATTGGAGGTGTGGAAAGTCACAATGGAGGTGTGTGAAGTTATAGAATGGGGGTGTGTGAAGTCACAGAATGGAGGGGTGTGAAGTCAAAGACTGGAGGCGTGAGAATTCATAGAATGCAGGTGTGTGAACTCATAGAAAGGAGGTGTGTGAAGTCAAAGAATGAAGGTGCGTTAAGTCACAGAATGGAGGTTTGTGAAGTCAGAATGGAGGTGTGTGAAGTCACAGAATGGAGGTGTGGGAAGTCATAGAATGGAGTTGTGTGAAGTCACAGAATGGAGGTGTGTGAATTAATAGAATCGAGGTGTGAGAAATCATGGAATGGAGGTGCGTGAACTCACAGAATGGAGGTGTGTGAACTCAGAATGGAGGTGTGTGAACTCACAATGGAGGTGTGTGAAGTCAAAGAATGGAGGTGTGTGAAGTCATAGAATGGAATTGTGTGAAGTCATAGAATGGAGGTGTGTGAAGTGAGAATTGAGGTGTGTGAAGTCACGGAATTGAGGTGTGTGAACTCAGAATGGAGGTGTGTGAAGTCACAGAATGGAGGTTTGTGAAGTCATAGAATGGAGGTGTGTGAAGTCATAGAATGGATGTTTCTGAAGTAGAATGAAGGTGTGTGAAGTCATAGAATGGAGGTGTGTGAAGTCAAAATGGAGGTGTGTGAACTCATAAAATGGAGATGTGCGAAGTCATGGAATGGAGGTGTGTGAAGTCCAAGAATATAGGTTGTGAAGTCAAACAATGGTGGGGTGTGAAGTCACAGAATGCAGGTGTGTTAAGTCAAAGAATGGAAGTGTGTGAAGTCAAAATGGAGGTGTGTGAAGTCACAGAATGTAGGTGTGTGAAGTCACAGAATGAAGGTGTTGAAGTCAAAATTGTGGTGTGTGAAGTCACAAATGGAGGTGTCTGAAGTCAGAATGCAGCTCTGTGAAACCAGAGAATGGAGGTGTGTGAAGGCAGAATGTAGGTGTGTGAACTCATAGAATGGAGTGTGTTAAGTCACAATGGGGGTGTGTGAAGTCATAGAATGGGGGTGTGTGAAGTCAAATTGGAGGTGTGTGAAATCACAGAATGGAGGTGTGTCAACTCAGAAATGAGGTGTGTGAAGTCATAGAATGGAAGAGTGTGAAATCATAGAATGGAGGTGTGTGAAGTCAAAGAATTAAGGTTTGTGAAGTCAGAATGGAGGTGTGTGAAGTCAGGATGGAGGTGGGTGAAGTCACAGAATGGAGGTGTGGGAACTCAGAATGGAGGTGTGTGGTCACAGAACGGAGGTTTGTGAAGTCATAGAATGGAGGTGCCTGAAGTCATAGAATGGATGTTTCTGAAGTGAGAACGAAGGTGTATGAAGTCAAAGAATGGAGGTCTGTGAAGTCAAAATGGAGGTGTGTGAATCATAGAATGGAGGTGTGTGAATTCATAGAATGGAGGTGTGTGAAGTCATGGAACGTAGGTGTGTGAAGTCAAAGAATGGAGGTGTGTGAAGTCAAACAATAAAGGTGTGTGAAGTCACAGAAAGGAGGTGTGTGAAATCATAGAATGGAGGTGTGTTAAGTCACAGAAGTGAGGTGTGTGAAGTCAGAATGGAGGTGTGTGAAGTCAGAATGGAGGTGTATGAAGTCATAGAATGGAGGTGTGTGAATTCACAATGCATTTGTGTGAACTCAAAGAATGGAGGTCTGTGAAGTCACAATGTAGGTGTGTGAAGTCACAGAATGGAGGTGTGTGAAGTCATAGAATGGAGGTGTGTGACGTCACAGAATGGAGGTGTGTGAAGTCATATATTAGAGGTTTGTGAAGTCATAGAATGGAGGTGTGTGAAGTAATAGAATGGAGGTGTGTGAAGTCACAGATTGAAGATGTGTGAAGTCACAGGATGGGGGTGTGTGAACTCAGAATGGAGGTGTGTGAAGTCACAGAATGGAGGTGTGTGAAGTCATAGAATGGATGTTTCTGAAGTAAGAATGAAGGTGTGTGAAGTCATAGAATGGAGGTGTGAAGTCATAATGGAGGCGTGTGAAGTCACAGAATTGAGGTGTGTGAAGTCACAGAATGGAGGTGTGTGAAGTCATAGAATGCAAGTGTGTGAAGTCAGAACGAAGGTGTGTGAACTCAGATTGGAGGTGTGGGAAGTCACAATGGAGGTGTGTGAAGTTATAGAATGGAGGTGTGTGAAGTCACAGAATGGAGGGGTGTGAAGTCAAAGACTGGAGGTGTGTGAACTCATAGAATGGAGGTGTGTGAAGTCATAGAATGGAGGTGTGTGAAGTCACAGAATGAAGGTGTGTTACGTCACAGAATGGAGGTTTGTGAACCCAGAATGGAGGTGTGTGAAGTCACAGAATGGAGATGTGTGAAGTCATAGAATGGTGTTGTGTGAAGTCACACAATGGGGGTGTGTGAAGTCATAGAATGGAGGTGTGTGAAGTCATAGAATGGAGGTGTGTGAAGTCACAGAGTGGAGGTGTGTGAAGTCAGAATAGATGTGTGCAAAGTCATAGAATGGAGCTGTGTGAAGTCAGAATGGAGCTGTGTGAAGTCATAGAATGGAGGTGAGTTAAGTCAGAATGGCAGTGTGTGAACTCATAGAATGATGGTGTGTGAATTCACAATGGAGGTGCGTGAAGTCATAGAATGGAGGTTTCTGAAGTCACAGAATGGAGGTGTGTGAAGTCATAGAATGGAGGTGTGTGAAGTCAGATTGGAGGTGTGTGAAGTCATAGAATGGAGGTGTGTCAACTCAAAAGGAGGTGTGTGAAGGCATAGAATGTAGGTGTGTGAAGTCATAGAATGGAGGTGTGTGAAATCATAGAATGGAGGTGTGTGAAGTCACAGAAGTGAGGTGTGTGAAGTCAGAATGGAGGTGTGTGACGTCATAATGGAGGTGTGTGGAGTCATAGAATGGAGGTGTGTGAATTCACAATGCATTTGTGTGAACTCATAGAATGGAGGTCTGTGAAGTCACAATGTAGGTGTGTTAAGTCACAGAATAGAGGTGTGTGAAGTCATAGAATAGAGGTGTGTGAAGTCACAGAATGGAGGTGTGTGAAGTCATATATTGGAGGTTTGTGAAGTCATAGAATGGAGGTGTGTGAAGTAATAGAATGGCGGATTGTCAAGGCACAGATTGAAGGTGTGTGAAGTCACAGAATGGGGGTGTGTGAACTCAGAAACGAGGTGTGTGAAGTCACAGAATGGAGGTGTGTGAAGTCATAGAATTGAAATGTGTGAAGTCAGAACGAAGGTGTGTGAACTCAGATTGGAGGTGTGGGAAGTCACAATGGAGGTGTGTGAAGTTATAGAATGGAGGTGTGTGAAGTCAAAGAATGGAGGGGTGTGAAGTCAAAGACTGGAGGTGTGTGAAGTCATAGAATGGAGATGTGTGAACTCATAGAGTGGAGGTGTGTGAACTCAAAGAATGGAGGTGTGTGAAGTCACAGAAAGAAGGTGCGTTAAGTCACAGAATGGAGGTTTGTGAACTCAGAATGGAGGTGTGTGAAGTCACAGAATGGAGGGGTGTGAAGTCAAAGACTGGAGGCGTGAGAATTCATAGAATGGAGGTGTGTGAACTCATAGAAAGGAGGTGTGTGAAGTCACAGAATGAAGGTGCGTTAAGTCACAGAATGGAGGTTTGTGAACTCAGAATGGAGGTGTGTGAAGTCACAGAATGGAGGTGTGGGAAGTCATAGCATGGAGGTGTGTGAAGTCACAGAATGGAGGTGTGTGAATTAATAGAATCGAGGTGTGAGAAATCATAGAATGGAGGTGCGTGAACTCACAGAATGGAGGTGTGTAAACTCAGAATGGAGGTGTGTGAACTCACAATGGAGGTGTGTGAAGTCAAAGAATGGAGGTGTGTGAAGTCATAGAATGGAATTGTGTGAAGTCATAGAATGCAGGTGTGTGAAGTGAGAATTGAGGTGTGTGAAGTCACGGAATTGAGGTGTGTGAACTCAGAATGGAGGTGTGTGAAGTCACAGAATGGAGGTTTGTGAAGTCATAGAATGGAGGTGTGTGAAGTCATAGAATGGATGTTTCTGAAGTAGAATGAAGGTGTGTGAAGTCATAGAATGGAGGTGTGTGAAGTCAAAATGGAGGTGTGTGAACTCATAAAATGAAGATGTGCGAAGTCATGGAATGGAGGTTTGTGAAGTCCAAGAATATAGGTTGTGAAGTCAAACAATGGTGGGGTGTGAAGTCACAGAATGCAGGTGTGTTAAGTCAAAGAATGGAAGTGTGTGAAGTCAAAATGGAGGTGTGTGAAGTCACAGAATGGAGGTGTGTGAAGTCACAGAATGAAGATGTTTGAAGTCAAAATTGTGGTGTGTGAAGTCACAAATGGAGGTGTCTGAAGTCAGAATGCAGCTCTGTGAAACCATAGAATGGAGGTGTGTGAAGTCAGAATGGAGGTGTGTGAACTCATAGAATGGAGTGTGTTAAGTCACAATGGGGGTGTGTGAAGTCATAGAATGGGGGTGTGTGAAGTCAAATTGGAGGTGTGTGAAATCACAGAATGGAGGTGTGTCAACTCAGAAATGAGGTGTGTGAAGTCATAGAATGGAAGAGTGTGAAATCATAGAATGGAAGTGTGTGAAATCATAGAATAGAGGTGTGTGAAGTCAAAGAATTGAGGTTTGTGAAGTCAGAATGGAGGTGTGTGAAGTCAGGATGGAGGTGGGTGAAGTCACAGAATGGAGGTGTGGGAACTCAGAATGGAGGTGTGTGGTCACAGAACGGAGGTTTGTGAAGTCATAGAATGGAGGTGCCTGAAGTCATAGAATGGATGTTTCTGAAGTGAGAACGAAGGTGTATGAAGTCAAAGAATGGAGGTGTGTGAAGTCAAAATCGAGGTGTGTGAATCATAGAATGGAGGTGTGTGAACTCATAGAATGGAGGTGTGCGAAGTCATGGAATGGAGGTGTGTGAAGTCAAAGAATGGAGGTGTGTGAAGTCAAACAATAAAGGTGTGTGAAGTCACAGAATGGAGGTGTGTGAACTCATAGAATGGAGGTGCATGCAGTCAAAGAATGGAGGTGTGTGAATTCATCGAATGGAGGTGTGTGAAGTCATGGAATGGAGGTGTGTGAAGTCAGATGGAGTTGTGTGAAGTCATAGAATGGAGGTGTGTGAAGTCAGAATGGAGGTGTGTGAAGTCATAGAATGGAGGTGTGTGAAGTCAGAATGGAGGTGTGTGAAATCATAGAATGGAGGTGTGTGAAGTCACAATGCAGGTGTGCGAAGTCATAGAATGGAGGTGTGTGAAGTCACAGAATGGAGATGTGTGAAGTCATAGAATGTAGGTGTGTGAAGTCATAGAATTTAGGTGTGTGAAGTCATAGAATGGAGGTGTGTGTAGTCAGAGAATGGAGGTGTGTGAAATCACAAAATGGAGGTGTGTGAACCCAGAATGGAGGTGTGTGAAGTCACAGAATGGAGATGTGTGAAGTCATAGAAGGGAGGTGTGTGAAGTCACACAATGGGGGTGTGTGAAGTCATGGAATGGAGGTGTGTGAAGTCATAGAATGGAGGTGTGTGATGTCACAGAATGGAGGTGTGTGAAGTCAGAATAGATGTGTGCGAAGACAGAGAATGGAGCTGTGTGAAGTCAGAATGGAGCTGTGTGAAGTCATAGAATGGATCTGAGTGAAGTCAGAATGGCGGTGTGTGAACTCATAGAATGATGGTGTGTGAAGTCACAATGGAGGTGTGTGAAGTCATAGAATAGAGGTTTCTGAAGTCACAGAATGGAGGTGTGTGAAGTCATAGAATGGAGGTGTGTGAAGTCAGATTGGAGGTGTGTGAAGTCATAGAATGGAGGTGTGTCAACTCAAAAGGAGGTGTGTGAAGTCATAGAATGTAGGTGTGTGAAGTCATAGAATGGAGGTGTGTGAAATCATAGAATGGAGGTGTGTGAAGTCACAGAAGTGAGGTGTGTGAAGTCAGAATGGAGGTGTGTGAAGTCAGAATGGTGGTGTATGAAGTCATCGAATGGAGGTGTGTGAATTCAAAATGCATTTGTGTGAACTCAAAGAATGGAGGTCTGTGAAGTCACAATGTAGGTGTGTGAAGTCACAGAATGGAGGTGTGTGAAGTCATAGAATGGAGGTGTGTGACGTCACAGAATGGAGGTGTGTGAAGTCATATATTGGAGGTTTGTGAAGTCATAGAATGGAGGTGTGTGAAGTAATAGAATGGAGGTGTGTCAAGTCACAGATTGAAGGTGTGTGAAGTCACAAAATGGGGGTATGTGAACTCAGAATGGAGGTGTGTGAAGTCACAGAATGGATGTGTGAAGTCATAGAATGGATGTTTCTGAAGTAAGAATGAAGGTGTGTGAAGTCATAGAATGGAGGTGTGTGAAGTCATAATGGAGGCGTGTGAAGTCACAGAATTGAGGTGTGTGAAGTCACAGAATGGAGGTGTGTGAAGTCATAGAATGGAAGTGTGTGAAGTCAGAACGAAGGTGTGTAAACTCAGATTGGAGGTGTGGGAAGTCACAATGGAGGTGTGTGAAGTTATAGAATGGGGGTGTGTGAAGTCACAGAATGGAGGGGTGTGAAGTCAAAGACTGGAGGTATGAGAATTCATAGAATAGAGGTGTGTGAACTCATAGAATGGAGGTGTGTGAAGTCACAGAATGAAGGTGCGTTACGTCACAGAATGGAGGTTTGTGAACTCAGAAAAGAGGTGTGTGAAGTCACAGAATGGAGGTGTGGGAAGTCATAGAATGGAGTTGTGTGAAGTCACAGAATGGAGGTGTGTGAATTAATAGAATGGAGGTGTGAGAAATCATAGAATGGAGGTGCGTGAACTCACAGAATGGAGGTGTGTGAACTCACAATGGAGGTGTGTGAAGTCAAAGAATGGAGGTGTGTGAAGTCATAGAATGGAATTGTGTGAAGTCATAGAATGGAGGTGTGTGAAGTGAGAATTGAGGTGTGTGAAGTCACGGAATTGAGATGTGTGAACTCAGAATGGAGGTGTGTGAAGTCACAGAATGGAGGTTTGTGAAGTCATAGAATGGAGGTGTGTGAAGTCATAGAATGGATGTTTCTGAAGTAGAATGAAGGTGTGTGAAGTCATAGAATGGAGGTGTGTGAAGTCAAAATGGAGGTGTGTGAACTCATAAAATGGAGATGTGCGAAGTCATGGAATGGAGGTGTGTGAAGTCCAAGAATATAGGTTGTGAAGTCAAACAATGGTGGGGTGTGAAGTCACAGAATGCAGGTGTGTTAAGTCAAAGAATGGAAGTGTGTGAAGTCAAAATGGAGGTGTGTGAAGTCACAGAATGCAGGTGTGTGAAGTCACAGAATGAAGATTTTTGAAGTCAAAATTGTGGTATGTGAAGTCACACATGGAGGTGTCTGAAGTCAGAATGCAGCTCTGTGAAACCATAGAATGGAGGTGTGTGAAGTCAGAATGGAGGTGTGTGAACTCATACAATGGAGTGTGTAAAGTCACAATGGGGGTGTGTGAAGTCATAGAATGGGGGTGTGTGAAGTCAAATTGGAGGTGTGTGAAGTCAGGATGGAGGTGGGTGAAGTCACAGAATGAAGGTCTGTTAAGTCACAGAATGGAGGTTTGTGAACTCAGACTGGAGGTGTGTGAAGTCACAGAATGGAGGTGTGTGAAGTCATAGAATGGAGGTGTGTGAAGTCACAGAATGGAGATGTGTGAAGTCATAGAATGTAGGTGTGTGAAGTCATAGAATTTAGGTGTGTGAAGTCATAGAATGGAGGTGTGTGTAGTCAGAGAATGGAGGTGTGTGAAATCACAAAATGGAGGTGTGTGAACCCAGAATGGAGGTGTGTGAAGTCACAGAATGGAGATGTGTGAAGTCATAGAAGGGAGGTGTGTGAAGTCACACAATGGGGGTGTGTGAAGTCATGGAATGGAGGTGTGTGAAGTCATAGAATGGAGGTGTGTGATGTCACAGAATGGAGGTGTGTGAAGTCAGAATAGATGTGTGCGAAGACAGAGAATGGAGCTGTGTGAAGTCAGAATGGAGCTGTGTGAAGTCATAGAATGGATCTGAGTGAAGTCAGAATGGCGGTGTGTGAACTCATAGAATGATGGTGTGTGAAGTCACAATGGAGGTGTGTGAAGTCATAGAATAGAGGTTTCTGAAGTCACAGAATGGAGGTGTGTGAAGTCATAGAATGGAGGTGTGTGAAGTCAGATTGGAGGTGTGTGAAGTCATAGAATGGAGGTGTGTCAACTCAAAAGGAGGTGTGTGAAGTCATAGAATGTAGGTGTGTGAAGTCATAGAATGGAGGTGTGTGAAATCATAGAATGGAGGTGTGTGAAGTCACAGAAGTGAGGTGTGTGAAGTCAGAATGGAGGTGTGTGAAGTCAGAATGGTGGTGTATGAAGTCATCGAATGGAGGTGTGTGAATTCAAAATGCATTTGTGTGAACTCAAAGAATGGAGGTCTGTGAAGTCACAATGTAGGTGTGTGAAGTCACAGAATGGAGGTGTGTGAAGTCATAGAATGGAGGTGTGTGACGTCACAGAATGGAGGTGTGTGAAGTCATATATTGGAGGTTTGTGAAGTCATAGAATGGAGGTGTGTGAAGTAATAGAATGGAGGTGTGTCAAGTCACAGATTGAAGGTGTGTGAAGTCACAAAATGGGGGTATGTGAACTCAGAATGGAGGTGTGTGAAGTCACAGAATGGATGTGTGAAGTCATAGAATGGATGTTTCTGAAGTAAGAATGAAGGTGTGTGAAGTCATAGAATGGAGGTGTGTGAAGTCATAATGGAGGCGTGTGAAGTCACAGAATTGAGGTGTGTGAAGTCACAGAATGGAGGTGTGTGAAGTCATAGAATGGAAGTGTGTGAAGTCAGAACGAAGGTGTGTAAACTCAGATTGGAGGTGTGGGAAGTCACAATGGAGGTGTGTGAAGTTATAGAATGGGGGTGTGTGAAGTCACAGAATGGAGGGGTGTGAAGTCAAAGACTGGAGGTATGAGAATTCATAGAATAGAGGTGTGTGAACTCATAGAATGGAGGTGTGTGAAGTCACAGAATGAAGGTGCGTTACGTCACAGAATGGAGGTTTGTGAACTCAGAAAAGAGGTGTGTGAAGTCACAGAATGGAGGTGTGGGAAGTCATAGAATGGAGTTGTGTGAAGTCACAGAATGGAGGTGTGTGAATTAATAGAATGGAGGTGTGAGAAATCATAGAATGGAGGTGCGTGAACTCACAGAATGGAGGTGTGTGAACTCACAATGGAGGTGTGTGAAGTCAAAGAATGGAGGTGTGTGAAGTCATAGAATGGAATTGTGTGAAGTCATAGAATGGAGGTGTGTGAAGTGAGAATTGAGGTGTGTGAAGTCACGGAATTGAGATGTGTGAACTCAGAATGGAGGTGTGTGAAGTCACAGAATGGAGGTTTGTGAAGTCATAGAATGGAGGTGTGTGAAGTCATAGAATGGATGTTTCTGAAGTAGAATGAAGGTGTGTGAAGTCATAGAATGGAGGTGTGTGAAGTCAAAATGGAGGTGTGTGAACTCATAAAATGGAGATGTGCGAAGTCATGGAATGGAGGTGTGTGAAGTCCAAGAATATAGGTTGTGAAGTCAAACAATGGTGGGGTGTGAAGTCACAGAATGCAGGTGTGTTAAGTCAAAGAATGGAAGTGTGTGAAGTCAAAATGGAGGTGTGTGAAGTCACAGAATGCAGGTGTGTGAAGTCACAGAATGAAGATTTTTGAAGTCAAAATTGTGGTATGTGAAGTCACACATGGAGGTGTCTGAAGTCAGAATGCAGCTCTGTGAAACCATAGAATGGAGGTGTGTGAAGTCAGAATGGAGGTGTGTGAACTCATACAATGGAGTGTGTAAAGTCACAATGGGGGTGTGTGAAGTCATAGAATGGGGGTGTGTGAAGTCAAATTGGAGGTGTGTGAAGTCAGGATGGAGGTGGGTGAAGTCACAGAATGAAGGTCTGTTAAGTCACAGAATGGAGGTTTGTGAACTCAGACTGGAGGTGTGTGAAGTCACAGAATGGAGGTGTGTGAAGTCATAGAATGGAGGTGTGTGAAG
This sequence comes from Megascapheus bottae, assembly GCA_024803745.1. NCBI lineage: Eukaryota > Metazoa > Chordata > Mammalia > Rodentia > Geomyidae > Megascapheus > Megascapheus bottae. The sequence goes on along the minus strand of JANJXV010000847.1, from coordinate 196,222 downwards.
TCACAGAATGGAGATGTGTGAAGTCATAGAATGTAGGTGTGTGAAGTCATAGAATTTAGGTGTGTGAAGTCATAGAATGGAGGTGTGTGTAGTCAGAGAATGGAGGTGTGTGAAATCACAAAATGGAGGTGTGTGAACTCAGAATGGAGGTGTGTGAAGTCACAGAATGGAGATGTGTGTAATCATAGAATGGAGGTGTGTGAAGTCACACAATGGGGGTGTGTGAAGTCATAGAATGGAGGTGTGTGAAGTCATAGAATGGAGGTGTGTGAAGTCACAGAATGGAGGTGTGTGAAGTCAGAATAGATGTGTGGGAAGACATAGAATGGAGCTGTGTGAAGTCAGAATGGATCTGTGTGAAGTCATAGAATGGAGGTGAGTGAAGTCAGAATGGCGGTGTGTGAACTCATAGAATGATGGTGGGTGAAGTCACAATGGAGGTGTGTGAAGTCATAGAATGGAGTTTTCTGAAGTCACAGAGTGGAGGTGTGTGAAGTCATAGAATGGAGCTGTGTGAAGACAGATTGGAGGTGTGTGAAGTCATAGAATGGAGGTGTGTGAAGTCAGATTGGAGGTGTGTGAAGTCATAGAATGGAGGTGTGTGAAGTCATAGAATGGAGGTGTGTGAAATCATAGAATGGAGGTGTGTGAAGTCACAGAAGTGAGGTGTGTGAAATCAGAATGGAGGTGTGTGAAGTCAGAATGGAGGTGTGTGAAGTCATAGAATGGAGGTGTGTGAATTCACAATGCATTTGTGTGAACTCAAAGAATGGAGGTCTGTGAAGTCACAATGTAGAATGGAGGTGTGTGAAGTCACAGAATGGAGGTGTGTGAAGTCATATATTGGAGGTTTGTGAAGTCATAGAATGGAGGTGTGTGAAGTAATAGAATGGAGGTGTGTCAAGTCACAGATTGAAGGTCTGTGAAGTCACAGAATGGGGGTGTGTGAACTCAGAAAGGAGGTCTGTGAAGTCACAGAATGGAGGTGTGTGAAGTCATAGAATGGATGTTTCTGAAGTAAGAATGAAGGTGTGTGAAGTCATAGAATGGAGGTGTGTGAATTCATAATGGAGGCGTGTGAAGTCACAGAATTGAGGTGTGTGAAGTCACAGAATGGAAGTGTGTGAAGTCATAGAATGGAAGTGTGTGAAGTCAGAACGAAGGTGTGTGAACTCAGATTGGAGGTGTGGGAAGTCACAATGGAGGTGTGTGAAGTTATAGAATGGAGGTGTGTGAAGTCACAGAATGGAGGGATGTGAAGTCAAAGACTGGAGGTGTGTGAAGTCATAGAATGGAGATGTGTGAACTCATAGAGTGGAGGTGTGTGAAGTCACAGAATGAAGGTGCGTTAAGTCACAGAATGGAGGTTTGTGAACTCAGAATGGAGGTGTGTGAAGTCACAGAATGGAGGTGTGGGAAGTCATAGAATGGAGTTGTGTGAAGTCACAGAATGGAGGTGTGTGAATTAATAGAATGGAGGTGTGAGAAATCATAGAATGGAGGTGCGTGAAGTCACAGAATGGAGGTGTGTGAAGTCAGAATGGAGGTGTGTGAAGTCACAGAATGGAGGTGTGTGAACACACAATGGAGGTGTGTGAAGTCAAAGCATGGAGGTGTGTGAAGTCATAGAATGTAATTGTGTGAAGTCATAGAATGGAGGTGTGTGAAATGAGAATTGAGGTGTGTGAAGTCACGGAATTGAGGTGTGTGAACTCAGAATGGAGGTGTGTGATGTCACAGAATGGAGGTTTGTGAAGTCATAGAATGGAGGTGTGTGAAGTCATAGAATGGATGTTTCTGAAGTAGAAGGAAGGTGTGTGAAGTCATAGAATGGAGGTGTGTGAAGTCAAAATGGAGGTGTGTGAACTCATAAAATGGAGATGTGTGAAGTCATGGAATGGAGGTGTGGGAAGTCCAAGAATAGAGGTGTGTGAAGTCAAACAATGCTGGTGTGTGAAGTCACAAAATGCAGGTGTGTTAAGTCAAAGAATGGAACTGTGTGAAGACAAAATGGAGGTGTGTGAAGTCACAGAATGGAGGTGTGTGAAGTCACAGAATGAAGGTGTCTGAAGTCAGAATGCAGCTGTGTGAAGCCATAGAATGGAGGTGTGTGAAGTCAGAATGGAGGTGTGTGAACTCATAGAATGGAGTGTGTGAAGTCACAATGGGGGTGTGTGAAGTCATAGAATGGGGGTGTGTGAAGTCAAATTGGAGGTGTGTGAAATCACAGAATGGAGGTGTGTCAACTCAGAAATGAGGTGTGTGAAGTCATAGAATGGAGGAGTGTGAATTCATAGAATGGAAGTGTGTGAAATCATAGAATGGAGGTGTGTGAAGTCAAACAATTGAGGTTTGTGAGGTCAGAATGGAGGTGTGTGAAGTCAGGATGGAGGTGGGTGAAGTCACAGAATGGAGGTGTGTGAGGTCATAGAATGGAGGTGTGTGAAGTCACAGAATGGAGGTGTGTGAAGTCATAGAATGGAGGTGTGTGAAGTCACAGAATGGAGGTGTGTGAACTCATAGAATGGAGGTGTGTGAAGTCATAGAATTTAGGTGTGTGAAGTCATAGAATGGAGGTGTGTGAAGTCAGAGAATGGAGGTGTGTGAAATCACAAAATGGAGGTATGTGAACTCAAAATGGAGGTGTGTGAAGTCACAGAATGGAGATGTGTGAAGTATTAGAATGGAGTTGTGTGAAGTCACACAATGGGGGTGTGTGAAGTCATAGAATGGAGGTGTGTGAAGTCATAGAATGGAGGTGTGTGAAGTCACAGAATGGAGGTGTGTGAAGTCAGAATAGATGTGTGCGAAGTCATAGAATGGAGCTGTGTGAAGTCAGAATGGATCTGTGTGAAGTCATAGAATGGAGGTGAGTGAAGTCAGAATGGCGGTGTGTGAACTCATAGAATGATGGTGTGTGAAGTCACAATGGAGGTGTGTGAAGTCATAGAATGGAGGTTTGTGAAGTCACAGAATGGAGGTGTGTGAAGTCATAGAATGAAGGTGTGTGAAGTCAGATTGGAGGTGTGTGAAGTCATAGAATGGATGTGTGTCAACTCAAAAGGAGGTGCGTGAAGTCATAGAATGTAGGTGTGTGAAGTCATAGAATGGAGGTGTGTGAAATCATAGAATGGAAGTGTGTGAAGTCACAGAAGTGAGGTGTGTGAAGTCAGAATGGAGGTGTGTGAAGTCAGAATGGAGGTGTGTGGAGTCATAGAATGGAGGTGTGTGAATTCACAATGCATTTGTGCGAACTCATAGAATGGATGTCTGTGAAGTCACAATGTAGGTGTGTGAAGTCACAGAATGGAGGTGTGTGAAGTCATAGAATAGAGGTGTGTGAAGTCAAACAATGGTGGTGTGTGAAGTCACAAAATGCTGGTGTGTTAAGTCAAAGAATGGAAGTGTGTGAAGACAAAATGGAGGTGTGTGAAGTCACAGAATGGAGGTGTGTGAAGTCACAGAATGAAGGTGTCTGAAGTCAGAATGCAGCTGTGTGAAGCCATAGAATGGAGGTGTGTGAAGTCAGAGTGGAGGTGTGTGAACTCATAGAATGGAGTGTGTGAAGTCACAATGGGGGTGTGTGAAGTCATAGAATGGGGGTGTGTGAAGTCAAATTGGAGGTGTGTGAAATCACAGAATGGAGGTGTGTCAACTCAGAAATGAGGTGTGTGAAGTCATAGAATGGAGGAGTGTGAATTCATAGAATGGAAGTGTGTGAAATCATAGAATGGAGGTGTGTGAAGTCAAACAATTGAGGTTTGTGAGGTCAGAATGGAGGTGTGTGAAGTCAGGATGGAGGTGGGTGAAGTCACAGAATGGAGGTGTGTGAGGTCATAGAATGGAGGTGTGTGAAGTCACAGAATGGAGGTGTGTGAAGTCATAGAATGGAGGTGTGTGAAGTCACAGAATGGAGGTGTGTGAAGTCATAAAATGGAGGTGTGTGAAGTCATAGAATTTAGGTGTGTGAAGTCATAGAATGGAGGTGTGTGAAGTCAGAGAATGGAGGTGTGTGAAATCACAAAATGGAGGTAAGTGAACTCAGAATGGAGGTGTGCAAAGTCACAGAATGGAGATGTGTGAAGTATTAGAATGGAGTTGTGTGAAGTCACACAATGGGGGTGTGTGAAGTCATAGAATGGAGGTGTGTGAAGTCATAGAATGGAGGTGTGTGAAGTCACAGAATGGAGGTGTGTGAAGTCAGAATAGATGTGTGCGAAGTCATAGAATGGAGCTGTGTGAAGTCAGAATGGATCTGTGTGAAGTCATAGAATGGAGGTGAGTGAAGTCAGAATGGCGGTGTGTGAACTCATAGAATGATGGTGTGTGAAGTCACAATGGAGGTGTGTGAAGTCATAGAATGGAGGTTTCTGAAGTCACAGAATGGAGGTGTGTGAAGTCATAGAATGAAGGTGTGTGAAGTCAGATTGGAGGTGTGTGAAGTCATAGAATGGATGTGTGTCAACTCAAAAGGAGGTGCGTGAAGTCATAGAATGTAGGTGTGTGAAGTCATAGAATGGAGGTGTGTGAAATCATAGAATGGAGGTATTTGAAGTCACAGAAGTGAGCTGTGTGAAGTCAGAATGGAGCTGTGTGAAGTCAGAATGGAGGTGTGTGGAGTCATAGAATGGAGGTGTGTGAATTCACAATGCATTTGTGTGAACTCATAGAATGGATGTCTGTGAAGTCACAATGTAGGTGTGTGAAGTCACAGAATGGAGGTGTGTGAAGTCATAGAATAGAGGTGTGTGAAGTCACAGAATAGAGGTGTGTGAAGTCATATATTGGAGGTTTGTGAAGTCATAGAATGGAGGTGTGTGAAGTAATAGAATGGAGGTGTGTCAAGTCACAGGTTGAAGGTGTGTGAAGTCACAGAATGGGGGTGTGTGAACTCAGAATGGAGGTGTGTGAACTCATAGAATGGAGTTGTGTGAAGTCACACAATGGGTGTGTGTGAAGTCATAGAAAGGAGGTGTGTGAACTCATAGAATGGAGGTGTGTGAAGTCACAGAATGGTGTGTGAAGTCAGAATAGATGTATACGAAGTCATAGAATGGAGCTGTGTGAAGTCAGAATGGAGCTGTGTGAAGTCATAGAATGGAGGTGAGTGAAGTCAGAATGGCGGTGTGTGAACTCGTAGAATGATGGTGTGTGAAGTCACAATGGAGGTGTGTGAAGTCATAGAATGGAGGTTTCAGAAGTCACAGAATGGAGGTGTGTGAAGTCATAGAATGAAGGTGTGTGAAGTCAGATTGGAGGTGTGTGAAGTCATAGAATGGAGGTGTGTCAACTCAAAAGGAGGTGTGTGAAGGCATAGAATGTAGGTGTGTGAAGTCATATAATGGAGGTGTGTGAAATCATAGAATGGAGGTGTGTGAACTCACAGAAGTGAGGTGTGTGAAGTCGGAATGGAGGTGTGTGAAGTCAGAATGGAGGTGTGTGGAGTCATAGAATGGAGGTGTGTGAATTCACAATGCATTTGTGTGAACTCATAGAATGGAGGTCTGTGAAGTCACAATGTATTTGTGTGAAGTCTCAGAATGGAGGTGTGTGAAGTCATAGAATAGAGGTGTGTGAAGTCACAGAATGGAGGTGTGTGAAGTCATATATTGGAGGTTTGTGAAGTCATAGAATGGAGGTGTGAGAAGTAATAGAATGGAGGTGTGTCAAGTCACAGATTGAAGGTGTGTGAAGTCACAGAATGGGGGTGTGTGAACTAAGAATGGAGGTGTGTGAAGTCACAGAATGGAGGTGTGTGAAGTCATAGAATGGATGTTTCTGAAGTAAGAATGAAGGTGTTTGAAGTCCTAGAATGGAGGTGTGTGAAGTCATAATGGAGGCGTGTGAAATCACAGAATTGAGGTGTGTGAAGTCACAGAATGTAGGTGTGTGAAGTCATAGAATGGAAGTGTGTGAAGTCAGAACGAAGGTGTGTGAATTCAGATTGGAGGTGTGGGAAGTCAAAATGGACGTGTGTGAAGTTATAGAGGGAGGTGTGTGAAGTCACAGAATGGACGGGTGTGAAGTCAAAGACTGGAGGTGTGTGAAGTCATAGAATGGAGGTGTGTGAACTCATAGAATGGAGGTGTGTGAAGTCACAGAAAGAAGGTGCGTTAAGTCACAGAATGGAGGTTTGTGAACTCAGAATGGAGGTGTGTGAAGTCACAGAATGGAGGTGTGGGAAGTCATAGAATGGAGTTGTGTGAAGTCACAGAATGGAGGTGTGTGAATTAATAGAATGGAGGTGTGAGAAATCATAGAATGGAGGTGCGTGAAGTCACAGAATGGAGGTGTGTGAACTCAGAATGGAGGTGTGTGAAGTCACAGAATGGAGGTGTGTGAACTCACAATGGAGGTGTGTGAAGTCAAAGAATGGAGGTGTGTGAAGTCGTAGAATGGAATTGTGTGAAGTCATAGAATGGAGGTGTGTGAAGTGAGAATTGAGGTGTGTGAAGTCACGGAATTGAGGTTTGTGAACTCAGAATGGAGGTGTGTGATGTCACAGAATGGAGGTTTGTGGAGTCATAGAATGGATGTGTGTGAAGTCATAGAATGGATGTTTCTGAAGTAGAATGAAGGTGTGTGAAGTCATAGAATGGAGGTGTGTGAAGTCAAAATGGATTTGTGTGAACTCATAAAATGGAGATGTGTGAAGTCATGGAATGGAGGTGTGTGAAGTCCAAGAATATAGGTGTGTGAAGTCAACCAATGGTGGTGTGTGAAGTCACAGAATGCAGGTGTGTTAAGTCAAAGAATGGAAGTGTGTGAAGTCAAAATGGAGGTGTGTGAAGTCACAGAATGGAGGTGTGTGAAGTCACAGAATGAAGGTGTCTGAAGTCAGAATGCAGCTGTGTGAAGCCATAGAATGGAGGTGTGTGAAGTCAGAATGGAGGTGTGTGAACTCATAAAATGGAGTGTGTGAAGTCGCAATGGGGGTGTGTGAAGTCATAGAATGGGGTGTGTGAACTCAAATTGGAGGTGTGTGAAATCAGAGAATGGAGGTGTTTCAACTCAGAAATGAGGTGTGTGAAGTCATAGAATGGAGGAGTGTGAATTCATAGAATGGAAGTGTGTGAAATCATAGAATGGAGGTGTGTGAAGTCAAACAATTGAGGTTTGTGAGGTCAGAATGGAGGTGTGTGAAGTCAGGATGGAGGTGGGTGAAGTCACAGAATGTAGGTGTGTGAGGTCATAGAATGGAGGTGTGTGAAGTCACAGAATTGAGGTGTGTGAAGTCACAGAATGGAGGTGTGTGAAGTCATAGAATGGAAGTGTGTGAAGTCAGAACGAAGGTGTGTAAACTCAGATTGGAGGTGTGGGAAGTCACAATGGAGGTGTGTGAAGTTATAGAATGGGGGTGTGTGAAGTCACAGAATGGAGGGGTGTGAAGTCAAAGACTGGAGGTATGAGAATTCATAGAATAGAGGTGTGTGAACTCATAGAATGGAGGTGTGTGAAGTCACAGAATGAAGGTGCGTTACGTCACAGAATGGAGGTTTGTGAACTCAGAAAAGAGGTGTGTGAAGTCACAGAATGGAGGTGTGGGAAGTCATAGAATGGAGTTGTGTGAAGTCACAGAATGGAGGTGTGTGAATTAATAGAATGGAGGTGTGAGAAATCATAGAATGGAGGTGCGTGAACTCACAGAATGGAGGTGTGTGAACTCACAATGGAGGTGTGTGAAGTCAAAGAATGGAGGTGTGTGAAGTCATAGAATGGAATTGTGTGAAGTCATAGAATGGAGGTGTGTGAAGTGAGAATTGAGGTGTGTGAAGTCACGGAATTGAGATGTGTGAACTCAGAATGGAGGTGTGTGAAGTCACAGAATGGAGGTTTGTGAAGTCATAGAATGGAGGTGTGTGAAGTCATAGAATGGATGTTTCTGAAGTAGAATGAAGGTGTGTGAAGTCATAGAATGGAGGTGTGTGAAGTCAAAATGGAGGTGTGTGAACTCATAAAATGGAGATGTGCGAAGTCATGGAATGGAGGTGTGTGAAGTCCAAGAATATAGGTTGTGAAGTCAAACAATGGTGGGGTGTGAAGTCACAGAATGCAGGTGTGTTAAGTCAAAGAATGGAAGTGTGTGAAGTCAAAATGGAGGTGTGTGAAGTCACAGAATGCAGGTGTGTGAAGTCACAGAATGAAGATTTTTGAAGTCAAAATTGTGGTATGTGAAGTCACACATGGAGGTGTCTGAAGTCAGAATGCAGCTCTGTGAAACCATAGAATGGAGGTGTGTGAAGTCAGAATGGAGGTGTGTGAACTCATACAATGGAGTGTGTAAAGTCACAATGGGGGTGTGTGAAGTCATAGAATGGGGGTGTGTGAAGTCAAATTGGAGGTGTGTGAAGTCAGGATGGAGGTGGGTGAAGTCACAGAATGAAGGTCTGTTAAGTCACAGAATGGAGGTTTGTGAACTCAGACTGGAGGTGTGTGAAGTCACAGAATGGAGGTGTGTGAAGTCATAGAATGGAGGTGTGTGAAGTCACAGAATGGAGATGTGTGAAGTCATAGAATGTAGGTGTGTGAAGTCATAGAATTTAGGTGTGTGAAGTCATAGAATGGAGGTGTGTGTAGTCAGAGAATGGAGGTGTGTGAAATCACAAAATGGAGGTGTGTGAACTCAGAATGGAGTTGTGTGAAGTCACAGAATGGAGATGTGTGTAATCATAGAATGGAGGTGTGTGAAGTCACACAATGGGGGTGTGTGAAGTCATAGAATGGAGGTGTGTGAAGTCATAGAATGGAGGTGTGTGAAGTCACAGAATGGAGGTGTGTGAAGTCAGAATAGATGTGTGGGAAGACATAGAATGGAGCTGTGTGAAGTCAGAATGGATCTGTGTGAAGTCATAGAATGGAGGTGAGTGAAGTCAGAATGGCGGTGTGTGAACTCATAGAATGATGGTGTGTGAAGTCACAATGGAGGTGTGTGAAGTCATAGAATGGAGTTTTCTGAAGTCACAGAGTGGAGGTGTGTGAAGTCATAGAATGGAGCTGTGTGAAGACAGATTGGAGGTGTGTGAAGTCATAGAATGGAGGTGTGTGAAGTCAGATTGGAGGTGTGTGAAGTCATAGAATGGAGGTGTGTGAAGTCATAGAATGGAGGTGTGTGAAATCATAGAATGGAGGTGTGTGAAGTCACAGAAGTGAGGTGTGTGAAATCAGAATGGAGGTGTGTGAAGTCAGAATGGAGGTGTGTGAAGTCATAGAATGGAGGTGTGTGAATTCACAATGCATTTGTGTGAACTCAAAGAATGGAGGTCTGTGAAGTCACAATGTAGAATGGAGGTGTGTGAAGTCACAGAATGGAGGTGTGTGAAGTCATATATTGGAGGTTTGTGAAGTCATAGAATGGAGGTGTGTGAAGTAATAGAATGGAGGTGTGTCAAGTCACAGATTGAAGGTCTGTGAAGTCACAGAATGGGGGTGTGTGAACTCAGAAAGGAGGTCTGTGAAGTCACAGAATGGAGGTGTGTGAAGTCATAGAATGGATGTTTCTGAAGTAAGAATGAAAGGTGTGTGAAGTCATAGAATGGAGGTGTGTGAATTCATAATGGAGGCGTGTGAAGTCACAGAATTGAGGTGTGTGAAGTCACAGAATGGAAGTGTGTGAAGTCATAGAATGGAAGTGTGTGAAGTCAGAACGAAGGTGTGTGAACTCAGATTGGAGGTGTGGGATGTCACAATGGAGGTGTGTGAAGTTATAGAATGGAGGTGTGTGAAGTCACAGAATGGAGGGATGTGAAGTCAAAGACTGGAGGTGTGTGAAGTCATAGAATGGAGATGTGTGAACTCATAGAGTGGAGGTGTGTGAAGTCACAGAATGAAGGTGCGTTAAGTCACAGAATGGAGGTTTGTGAACTCAGAATGGAGGTGTGTGAAGTCACAGAATGGAGGTGTGGGAAGTCATAGAATGGAGTTGTGTGAAGTCACAGAATGTAGGTGTGTGAATTAATAGAATGGAGGTGTGAGAAATCATAGAATGGAGGTGCGTGAAGTCACAGAATGGAGGTGTGTGAACTCAGAATGGAGGTGTGTGAAGTCACAGAATGGAGGTGTGTGAACACACAATGGAGGTGTGTGAAGTCAAAGCATGGAGGTGTGTGAAGTCATAGAATGGAATTGTGTGAAGTCATAGAATGGAGGTGTGTGAAATGAGAATTGAGGTGTGTGAAGTCACGGAATTGAGGTGTGTGAACTCAGAATGGAGGTGTGTGATGTCACAGAATGGAGGTTTGTGAAGTCATAGAATGGAGGTGTGTGAAGTCATAGAATGGATGTTTCTGAAGTAGAAGGAAGGTGTGTGAAGTCATAGAATGGAGGTGTGTGAAGTCAAAATGGAGGTGTGTGAACTCATAAAATGGAGATGTGTGAAGTCATGGAATGGAGGTGTGGGAAGTCCAAGAATAGAGGTGTGTGAAGTCAAACAATGCTGGTGTGTGAAGTCACAAAATGCAGGTGTGTTAAGTCAAAGAATGGAACTGTGTGAAGACAAAATGGAGGTGTGTGAAGTCACAGAATGGAGGTGTGTGAAGTCACAGAATGAAGGTGTCTGAAGTCAGAATGCAGCTGTGTGAAGCCATAGAATGGAGGTGTGTGAAGTCAGAATGGAGGTGTGTGAACTCATAGAATGGAGTGTGTGAAGTCACAATGGGGGTGTGTGAAGTCATAGAATGGGGGTGTGTGAAGTCAAATTGGAGGTGTGTGAAATCACAGAATGGAGGTGTGTCAACTCAGAAATGAGGTGTGTGAAGTCATAGAATGGAGGAGTGTGAATTCATAGAATGGAAGTGTGTGAAATCATAGAATGGAGGTGTGTGAAGTCAAACAATTGAGGTTTGTGAGGTCAGAATGGAGGTGTGTGAAGTCAGGATGGAGGTGGGTGAAGTCACAGAATGGAGGTGTGTGAGGTCATAGAATGGAGGTGTGTGAAGTCACAGAATGGAGGTGTGTGAAGTCATAGAATGGAGGTGTGTGAAGTCACAGTATGGAGGTGTGTGAACTCATAGAATGGAGGTGTGTGAAGTCATAGAATTTAGGTGTGTGAAGTCATAGAATGGAGGTGTGTGAAGTCAGAGAATGGAGGTGTGTGAAATCACAAAATGGAGGTATGTGAACTCAAAATGGAGGTGTGTGAAGTCACAGAATGGAGATGTGTGAAGTATTAGAATGGAGTTGTGTGAAGTCACACAATGGGGGTGTGTGAAGTCATAGAATGGAGGTGTGTGAAGTCATAGAATGGAGGTGTGTGAAGTCACAGAATGGAGGTGTGTGAAGTCATAGAATGGAGGTTTGTGAAGTCACAGAATGGAGGTGTGTGAAGTCATAGAATGAAGGTGTGTGAAGTCATATTGGAGGTGTGTGAAGTCATAGAATGGATGTGTGTCAACTCAAAAGGAGGTGCGTGAAGTCATAGAATGTAGGTGTGTGAAGTCATAGAATGGAGGTGTGTGAAATCATAGAATGGAAGTGTGTGAAGTCACAGAAGTGAGGTGTGTGAAGTCAGAATGGAGGTGTGTGAAGTCAGAATGGAGGTGTGTGGAGTCATAGAATGGAGGTGTGTGAATTAACAATGCATTTGTGCGAACTCATAGAATGGATGTCTGTGAAGTCACAATGTAGGTGAGTGAAGTCACAGAATGGAGGTGTGTGAAGTCATAGAATAGAGGTGTGTGAAGTCAAACAATGGTGGTGTGTGAAGTCACAAAATGCAGGTGTGTTAAGTCAAAGAATGGAAGTGTGTGAAGACAAAATGGAGGTGTGTGAAGTCACAGAATGGAGGTGTGTGAAGTCACAGAATGGAGGTGTGTGAACTCATAGAATGGAGGTGTGTGAAGTCACAGAATGGTGTGTGAAGTCAGAATAGATGTATACGAAGTCATAGAATGGAGCTGTGTGAAGTCAGAATGGAGCTGTGTGAAGTCATAGAATGGAGGTGAGTGAAGTCAGAATGGCGGTGTGTGAACTCGTAGAATGATGGTGTGTGAAGTCACAATGGAGGTGTGTGAAGTCATAGAATGGAGATTTCAGAAGTCACAGAATGGAGGTGTGTGAAGTCATAGAATGAAGGTGTGTGAAGTCAGATTGGAGGTGTGTGAAGTCATAGAATGGAGGTGTGTCAACTCAAAAGGAGGTGTGTGAAGGCATAGAATGTAGGTGTGTGAAGTCATATAATGGAGGTGTGTGAAATCATAGAATGGAGGTGTGTGAACTCACAGAAGTGAGGTGTGTGAAGTCGGAATGGAGGTGTGTGAAGTCAGAATGGAGGTGTGTGGAGTCATAGAATGGAGGTGTGTGAATTCACAATGCATTTGTGTGAACTCATAGAATGGAGGTCTGTGAAGTCACAATGTATTTGTGTGAAGTCTCAGAATGGAGGTGTGTGAAGTCATAGAATAGAGGTGTGTGAAGTCACAGAATGGAGGTGTGTGAAGTCATATATTGGAGGTTTGTGAAGTCATAGAATGGAGGTGTGAGAAGTAATAGAATGGAGGTGTGTCAAGTCACAGATTGAAGGTGTGTGAAGTCACAGAATGGGGGTGTGTGAACTAAGAATGGAGGTGTGTGAAGTCACAGAATGGAGGTGTGTGAAGTCATAGAATGGATGTTTCTGAAGTAAGAATGAAGGTGTTTGAAGTCCTAGAATGGAGGTGTGTGAAGTCATAATGGAGGCGTGTGAAATCACAGAATTGAGGTGTGTGAAGTCACAGAATGTAGGTGTGTGAAGTCATAGAATGGAAGTGTGTGAAGTCAGAACGAAGGTGTGTGAATTCAGATTGGAGGTGTGGGAAGTCAAAATGGACGTGTGTGAAGTTATAGAGGGAGGTGTGTGAAGTCACAGAATGGACGGGTGTGAAGTCAAAGACTGGAGGTGTGTGAAGTCATAGAATGGAGGTGTGTGAACTCATAGAATGGAGGTGTGTGAAGTCACAGAAAGAAGGTGCGTTAAGTCACAGAATGGAGGTTTGTGAACTCAGAATGGAGGTGTGTGAAGTCACAGAATGGAGGTGTGGGAAGTCATAGAATGGAGTTGTGTGAAGTCACAGAATGGAGGTGTGTGAATTAATAGAATGGAGGTGTGAGAAATCATAGAATGGAGGTGCGTGAAGTCACAGAATGGAGGTGTGTGAACTCAGAATGGAGGTGTGTGAAGTCACAGAATGGAGGTGTGTGAACTCACAATGGAGGTGTGTGAAGTCAAAGAATGGAGGTGTGTGAAGTCGTAGAATGGAATTGTGTGAAGTCATAGAATGGAGGTGTGTGAAGTGAGAATTGAGGTGTGTGAAGTCACGGAATTGAGGTTTGTGAACTCAGAATGGAGGTGTGTGATGTCACAGAATGGAGGTTTGTGGAGTCATAGAATGGATGTGTGTGAAGTCATAGAATGGATGTTTCTGAAGTAGAATGAAGGTGTGTGAAGTCATAGAATGGAGGTGTGTGAAGTCAAAATGGATTTGTGTGAACTCATAAAATGGAGATGTGTGAAGTCATGGAATGGAGGTGTGTGAAGTCCAAGAATATAGGTGTGTGAAGTCAACCAATGGTGGTGTGTGAAGTCACAGAATGCAGGTGTGTTAAGTCAAAGAATGGAAGTGTGTGAAGTCAAAATGGAGGTGTGTGAAGTCACAGAATGGAGGTGTGTGAAGTCACAGAATGAAGGTGTCTGAAGTCAGAATGCAGCTGTGTGAAGCCATAGAATGGAGGTGTGTGAAGTCAGAATGGAGGTGTGTGAACTCATAAAATGGAGTGTGTGAAGTCGCAATGGGGGTGTGTGAAGTCATAGAATGGGGTGTGTGAACTCAAATTGGAGGTGTGTGAAATCAGAGAATGGAGGTGTTTCAACTCAGAAATGAGGTGTGTGAAGTCATAGAATGGAGGAATGTGAATTCATAGAATGGAAGTGTGTGAAATCATAGAATGGAGGTGTGTGAAGTCAAACAATTGAGGTTTGTGAGGTCAGAATGGAGGTGTGTGAAGTCAGGATGGAGGTGGGTGAAGTCACAGAATGTAGGTGTGTGAGGTCATAGAATGGAGGTGTGTGAAGTCACAGAATTGAGGTGTGTGAAGTCACAGAATGGAGGTGTGTGAAGTCATAGAATGGAAGTGTGTGAAGTCAGAACGAAGGTGTGTAAACTCAGATTGGAGGTGTGGGAAGTCACAATGGAGGTGTGTGAAGTTATAGAATGGGGGTGTGTGAAGTCACAGAATGGAGGGGTGTGAAGTCAAAGACTGGAGGTATGAGAATTCATAGAATAGAGGTGTGTGAACTCATAGAATGGAGGTGTGTGAAGTCACAGAATGAAGGTGCGTTACGTCACAGAATGGAGGTTTGTGAACTCAGAAAAGAGGTGTGTGAAGTCACAGAATGGAGGTGTGGGAAGTCATAGAATGGAGTTGTGTGAAGTCACAGAATGGAGGTGTGTGAATTAATAGAATGGAGGTGTGAGAAATCATAGAATGGAGGTGCGTGAACTCACAGAATGGAGGTGTGTGAACTCACAATGGAGGTGTGTGAAGTCAAAGAATGGAGGTGTGTGAAGTCATAGAATGGAATTGTGTGAAGTCATAGAATGGAGGTGTGTGAAGTGAGAATTGAGGTGTGTGAAGTCACGGAATTGAGATGTGTGAACTCAGAATGGAGGTGTGTGAAGTCACAGAATGGAGGTTTGTGAAGTCATAGAATGGAGGTGTGTGAAGTCATAGAATGGATGTTTCTGAAGTAGAATGAAGGTGTGTGAAGTCATAGAATGGAGGTGTGTGAAGTCAAAATGGAGGTGTGTGAACTCATAAAATGGAGATGTGCGAAGTCATGGAATGGAGGTGTGTGAAGTCCAAGAATATAGGTTGTGAAGTCAAACAATGGTGGGGTGTGAAGTCACAGAATGCAGGTGTGTTAAGTCAAAGAATGGAAGTGTGTGAAGTCAAAATGGAGGTGTGTGAAGTCACAGAATGCAGGTGTGTGAAGTCACAGAATGAAGATTTTTGAAGTCAAAATTGTGGTATGTGAAGTCACACATGGAGGTGTCTGAAGTCAGAATGCAGCTCTGTGAAACCATAGAATGGAGGTGTGTGAAGTCAGAATGGAGGTGTGTGAACTCATACAATGGAGTGTGTAAAGTCACAATGGGGGTGTGTGAAGTCATAGAATGGGGGTGTGTGAAGTCAAATTGGAGGTGTGTGAAGTCAGGATGGAGGTGGGTGAAGTCACAGAATGAAGGTCTGTTAAGTCACAGAATGGAGGTTTGTGAACTCAGACTGGAGGTGTGTGAAGTCACAGAATGGAGGTGTGTGAAGTCATAGAATGGAGGTGTGTGAAGTCACAGAATGGAGATGTGTGAAGTCATAGAATGTAGGTGTGTGAAGTCATAGAATTTAGGTGTGTGAAGTCATAGAATGGAGGTGTGTGTAGTCAGAGAATGGAGGTGTGTGAAATCACAAAATGGAGGTGTGTGAACTCAGAATGGAGTTGTGTGAAGTCACAGAATGGAGATGTGTGTAATCATAGAATGGAGGTGTGTGAAGTCACACAATGGGGGTGTGTGAAGTCATAGAATGGAGGTGTGTGAAGTCATAGAATGGAGGTGTGTGAAGTCACAGAATGGAGGTGTGTGAAGTCAGAATAGATGTGTGGGAAGACATAGAATGGAGCTGTGTGAAGTCAGAATGGATCTGTGTGAAGTCATAGAATGGAGGTGAGTGAAGTCAGAATGGCGGTGTGTGAACTCATAGAATGATGGTGTGTGAAGTCACAATGGAGGTGTGTGAAGTCATAGAATGGAGTTTTCTGAAGTCACAGAGTGGAGGTGTGTGAAGTCATAGAATGGAGCTGTGTGAAGACAGATTGGAGGTGTGTGAAGTCATAGAATGGAGGTGTGTGAAGTCAGATTGGAGGTGTGTGAAGTCATAGAATGGAGGTGTGTGAAGTCATAGAATGGAGGTGTGTGAAATCATAGAATGGAGGTGTGTGAAGTCACAGAAGTGAGGTGTGTGAAATCAGAATGGAGGTGTGTGAAGTCAGAATGGAGGTGTGTGAAGTCATAGAATGGAGGTGTGTGAATTCACAATGCATTTGTGTGAACTCAAAGAATGGAGGTCTGTGAAGTCACAATGTAGAATGGAGGTGTGTGAAGTCACAGAATGGAGGTGTGTGAAGTCATATATTGGAGGTTTGTGAAGTCATAGAATGGAGGTGTGTGAAGTAATAGAATGGAGGTGTGTCAAGTCACAGATTGAAGGTCTGTGAAGTCACAGAATGGGGGTGTGTGAACTCAGAAAGGAGGTCTGTGAAGTCACAGAATGGAGGTGTGTGAAGTCATAGAATGGATGTTTCTGAAGTAAGAATGAAGGTGTGTGAAGTCATAGAATGGAGGTGTGTGAATTCATAATGGAGGCGTGTGAAGTCACAGAATTGAGGTGTGTGAAGTCACAGAATGGAAGTGTGTGAAGTCATAGAATGGAAGTGTGTGAAGTCAGAACGAAGGTGTGTGAACTCAGATTGGAGGTGTGGGAAGTCACAATGGAGGTGTGTGAAGTTATAGAATGGAGGTGTGTGAAGTCACAGAATGGAGGGATGTGAAGTCAAAGACTGGAGGTGTGTGAAGTCATAGAATGGAGATGTGTGAACTCATAGAGTGGAGGTGTGTGAAGTCACAGAATGAAGGTGCGTTAAGTCACAGAATGGAGGTTTGTGAACTCAGAATGGAGGTGTGTGAAGTCACAGAATGGAGGTGTGGGAAGTCATAGAATGGAGTTGTGTGAAGTCACAGAATGGAGGTGTGTGAATTAATAGAATGGAGGTGTGAGAAATCATAGAATGGAGGTGCGTGAAGTCACAGAATGGAGGTGTGTGAACTCAGAATGGAGGTGTGTGAAGTCACAGAATGGAGGTGTGTGAACACACAATGGAGGTGTGTGAAGTCAAAGCATGGAGGTGTGTGAAGTCATAGAATGGAATTGTGTGAAGTCATAGAATGGAGGTGTGTGAAATGAGAATTGAGGTGTGTGAAGTCACGGAATTGAGGTGTGTGAACTCAGAATGGAGGTGTGTGATGTCACAGAATGGAGGTTTGTGAAGTCATAGAATGGAGGTGTGTGAAGTCATAGAATGGATGTTTCTGAAGTAGAAGGAAGGTGTGTGAAGTCATAGAATGGAGGTGTGTGAAGTCAAAATGGAGGTGTGTGAACTCATAAAATGGAGATGTGTGAAGTCATGGAATGGAGGTGTGGGAAGTCCAAGAATAGAGGTGTGTGAAGTCAAACAATGCTGGTGTTTGAAGTCACAAAATGCAGGTGTGTTAAGTCAAAGAATGGAACTGTGTGAAGACAAAATGGAGGTGTGTGAAGTCACAGAATGGAGGTGTGTGAAGTCACAGAATGAAGGTGTCTGAAGTCAGAATGCAGCTGTGTGAAGCCATAGAATGGAGGTGTGTGAAGTCAGAATGGAGGTGTGTGAACTCATAGAATGGAGTGTGTGAAGTCACAATGGGGGTGTGTGAAGTCATAGAATGGGGGTGTGTGAAGTCAAATTGGAGGTGTGTGAAATCACAGAATGGAGGTGTGTCAACTCAGAAATGAGGTGTGTGAAGTCATAGAATGGAGGAGTGTGAATTCATAGAATGGAAGTGTGTGAAATCATAGAATGGAGGTGTGTGAAGTCAAACAATTGAGGTTTGTGAGGTCAGAATGGAGGTGTGTGAAGTCAGGATGGAGGTGGGTGAAGTCACAGAATGGAGGTGTGTGAGGTCATAGAATGGAGGTGTGTGAAGTCACAGAATGGAGGTGTGTGAAGTCATAGAATGGAGGTGTGTGAAGTCACAGAATGGAGGTGTGTGAACTCATAGAATGGAGGTGTGTGAAGTCATAGAATTTAGGTGTGTGAAGTCATAGAATGGAGGTGTGTGAAGTCAGAGAATGGAGGTGTGTGAAATCACAAAATGGAGGTATGTGAACTCAAAATGGAGGTGTGTGAAGTCACAGAATGGAGATGTGTGAAGTATTAGAATGGAGTTGTGTGAAGTCACACAATGGGGGTGTGTGAAGTCATAGAATGGAGGTGTGTGAAGTCATAGAATGGAGGTGTGTGAAGTCACAGAATGGAGGTGTGTGAAGTCAGAATAGATGTGTGCGAAGTCATAGAATGGAGCTGTGTGAAGTCAGAATGGATCTGTGTGAAGTCATAGAATGGAGGTGAGTGAAGTCAGAATGGCGGTGTGTGAACTCATAGAATGATGGTGTGTGAAGTCACAATGGAGGTGTGTGAAGTCATAGAATGGAGGTTTGTGAAGTCACAGAATGGAGGTGTGTGAAGTCATAGAATGAAGGTGTGTGAAGTCAGATTGGAGGTGTGTGAAGTCATAGAATGGATGTGTGTCAACTCAAAAGGAGGTGCGTGAAGTCATAGAATGTAGGTGTGTGAAGTCATAGAATGGAGGTGTGTGAAATCATAGAATGGAAGTGTGTGAAGTCACAGAAGTGAGGTGTGTGAAGTCAGAATGGAGGTGTGTGAAGTCAGAATGGAGGTGTGTGGAGTCATAGAATGGAGGTGTGTGAATTCACAATGCATTTGTGCGAACTCATAGAATGGATGTCTGTGAAGTCACAATGTAGGTGTGTGAAGTCACAGAATGGAGGTGTGTGAAGTCATAGAATAGAGGTGTGTGAAGTCAAACAATGGTGGTGTGTGAAGTCACAAAATGCAGGTGTGTTAAGTCAAAGAATGGAAGTGTGTGAAGACAAAATGGAGGTGTGTGAAGTCACAGAATGGAGGTGTGTGAAGTCACAGAATGAAGGTGTCTGAAGTCAGAATGCAGCTGTGTGAAGCCATAGAATGGAGGTGTGTGAAGTCAGAGTGGAGGTGTGTGAACTCATAGAATGGAGTGTGTGAAGTCACAATGGGGGTGTGTGAAGTCATAGAATGGGGGTGTGTGAAGTCAAATTGGAGGTGTGTGAAATCACAGAATGGAGGTGTGTCAACTCAGAAATGAGGTGTGTGAAGTCATAGAATGGAGGAGTGTGAATTCATAGAATGGAAGTGTGTGAAATCATAGAATGGAGGTGTGTGAAGTCAAACAATTGAGGTTTGTGAGGTCAGAATGGAGGTGTGTGAAGTCAGGATGGAGGTGGGTGAAGTCACAGAATGGAGGTGTGTGAGGTCATAGAATGGAGGTGTGTGAAGTCACAGAATGGAGGTGTGTGAAGTCATAGAATGGAGGTGTGTGAAGTCACAGAATGGAGGTGTGTGAAGTCATAAAATGGAGGTGTGTGAAGTCATAGAATTTAGGTGTGTGAAGTCATAGAATGGAGGTGTGTGAAGTCAGAGAATGGAGGTGTGTGAAATCACAAAATGGAGGTAAGTGAACTCAGAATGGAGGTGTGTGAAGTCACAGAATGGAGATGTGTGAAGTATTAGAATGGAGTTGTGTGAA
This sequence comes from Megascapheus bottae, assembly GCA_024803745.1. Classification (NCBI taxonomy): domain Eukaryota; kingdom Metazoa; phylum Chordata; class Mammalia; order Rodentia; family Geomyidae; genus Megascapheus; species Megascapheus bottae. The sequence continues at coordinate 176,798 of JANJXV010000847.1, read as the reverse complement.
GTCACACAATGGGGGTGTGTGAAGTCATAGAATGGAGGTGTGTGAAGTCATAGAATGGAGGTGTGTGAAGTCACAGAATGGAGGTGTGTGAAGTCAGAATAGATGTGTGCGAAGTCATAGAATGGAGCTGTGTGAAGTCAGAATGGATCTGTGTGAAGTCATAGAATGGAGGTGAGTGAAGTCAGAATGGCGGTGTGTGAACTCATAGAATGATGGTGTGTGAAGTCACAATGGAGGTGTGTGAAGTCATAGAATGGAGGTTTCTGAAGTCACAGAATGGAGGTGTGTGAAGTCATAGAATGAAGGTGTGTGAAGTCAGATTGGAGGTGTGTGAAGTCATAGAATGGATGTGTGTCAACTCAAAAGGAGGTGCGTGAAGTCATAGAATGTAGGTGTGTGAAGTCATAGAATGGAGGTGTGTGAAATCATAGAATGGAGGTATTTGAAGTCACAGAAGTGAGCTGTGTGAAGTCAGAATGGAGCTGTGTGAAGTCAGAATGGAGGTGTGTGGAGTCATAGAATGGAGGTGTGTGAATTCACAATGCATTTGTGTGAACTCATAGAATGGATGTCTGTGAAGTCACAATGTAGGTGTGTGAAGTCACAGAATGGAGGTGTGTGAAGTCATAGAATAGAGGTGTGTGAAGTCACAGAATAGAGGTGTGTGAAGTCATATATTGGAGGTTTGTGAAGTCATAGAATGGAGGTGTGTGAAGTAATAGAATGGAGGTGTGTCAAGTCACAGGTTGAAGGTGTGTGAAGTCACAGAATGGGGGTGTGTGAACTCAGAATGGAGGTGTGTGAACTCATAGAATGGAGTTGTGTGAAGTCACACAATGGGTGTGTGTGAAGTCATAGAATGGAGGTGTGTGAACTCATAGAATGGAGGTGTGTGAAGTCACAGAATGGTGTGTGAAGTCAGAATAGATGTATACGAAGTCATAGAATGGAGCTGTGTGAAGTCAGAATGGAGCTGTGTGAAGTCATAGAATGGAGGTGAGTGAAGTCAGAATGGCGGTGTGTGAACTCGTAGAATGATGGTGTGTGAAGTCACAATGGAGGTGTGTGAAGTCATAGAATGGAGGTTTCAGAAGTCACAGAATGGAGGTGTGTGAAGTCATAGAATGAAGGTGTGTGAAGTCAGATTGGAGGTGTGTGAAGTCATAGAATGGAGGTGTGTCAACTCAAAAGGAGGTGTGTGAAGGCATAGAATGTAGGTGTGTGAAGTCATATAATGGAGGTGTGTGAAATCATAGAATGGAGGTGTGTGAACTCACAGAAGTGAGGTGTGTGAAGTCGGAATGGAGGTGTGTGAAGTCAGAATGGAGGTGTGTGGAGTCATAGAATGGAGGTGTGTGAATTCACAATGCATTTGTGTGAACTCATAGAATGGAGGTCTGTGAAGTCACAATGTATTTGTGTGAAGTCTCAGAATGGAGGTGTGTGAAGTCATAGAATAGAGGTGTGTGAAGTCACAGAATGGAGGTGTGTGAAGTCATATATTGGAGGTTTGTGAAGTCATAGAATGGAGGTGTGAGAAGTAATAGAATGGAGGTGTGTCAAGTCACAGATTGAAGGTGTGTGAAGTCACAGAATGGGGGTGTGTGAACTAAGAATGGAGGTGTGTGAAGTCACAGAATGGAGGTGTGTGAAGTCATAGAATGGATGTTTCTGAAGTAAGAATGAAGGTGTTTGAAGTCCTAGAATGGAGGTGTGTGAAGTCATAATGGAGGCGTGTGAAATCACAGAATTGAGGTGTGTGAAGTCACAGAATGTAGGTGTGTGAAGTCATAGAATGGAAGTGTGTGAAGTCAGAACGAAGGTGTGTGAATTCAGATTGGAGGTGTGGGAAGTCAAAATGGACGTGTGTGAAGTTATAGAGGGAGGTGTGTGAAGTCACAGAATGGACGGGTGTGAAGTCAAAGACTGGAGGTGTGTGAAGTCATAGAATGGAGGTGTGTGAACTCATAGAATGGAGGTGTGTGAAGTCACAGAAAGAAGGTGCGTTAAGTCACAGAATGGAGGTTTGTGAACTCAGAATGGAGGTGTGTGAAGTCACAGAATGGAGGTGTGGGAAGTCATAGAATGGAGTTGTGTGAAGTCACAGAATGGAGGTGTGTGAATTAATAGAATGGAGGTGTGAGAAATCATAGAATGGAGGTGCGTGAAGTCACAGAATGGAGGTGTGTGAACTCAGAATGGAGGTGTGTGAAGTCACAGAATGGAGGTGTGTGAACTCACAATGGAGGTGTGTGAAGTCAAAGAATGGAGGTGTGTGAAGTCGTAGAATGGAATTGTGTGAAGTCATAGAATGGAGGTGTGTGAAGTGAGAATTGAGGTGTGTGAAGTCACGGAATTGAGGTTTGTGAACTCAGAATGGAGGTGTGTGATGTCACAGAATGGAGGTTTGTGGAGTCATAGAATGGATGTGTGTGAAGTCATAGAATGGATGTTTCTGAAGTAGAATGAAGGTGTGTGAAGTCATAGAATGGAGGTGTGTGAAGTCAAAATGGATTTGTGTGAACTCATAAAATGGAGATGTGTGAAGTCATGGAATGGAGGTGTGTGAAGTCCAAGAATATAGGTGTGTGAAGTCAACCAATGGTGGTGTGTGAAGTCACAGAATGCAGGTGTGTTAAGTCAAAGAATGGAAGTGTGTGAAGTCAAAATGGAGGTGTGTGAAGTCACAGAATGGAGGTGTGTGAAGTCACAGAATGAAGGTGTCTGAAGTCAGAATGCAGCTGTGTGAAGCCATAGAATGGAGGTGTGTGAAGTCAGAATGGAGGTGTGTGAACTCATAAAATGGAGTGTGTGAAGTCGCAATGGGGGTGTGTGAAGTCATAGAATGGGGTGTGTGAACTCAAATTGGAGGTGTGTGAAATCAGAGAATGGAGGTGTTTCAACTCAGAAATGAGGTGTGTGAAGTCATAGAATGGAGGAGTGTGAATTCATAGAATGGAAGTGTGTGAAATCATAGAATGGAGGTGTGTGAAGTCAAACAATTGAGGTTTGTGAGGTCAGAATGGAGGTGTGTGAAGTCAGGATGGAGGTGGGTGAAGTCACAGAATGTAGGTGTGTGAGGTCATAGAATGGAGGTGTGTGAAGTCACAGAATTGAGGTGTGTGAAGTCACAGAATGGAGGTGTGTGAAGTCATAGAATGGAAGTGTGTGAAGTCAGAACGAAGGTGTGTAAACTCAGATTGGAGGTGTGGGAAGTCACAATGGAGGTGTGTGAAGTTATAGAATGGGGGTGTGTGAAGTCACAGAATGGAGGGGTGTGAAGTCAAAGACTGGAGGTATGAGAATTCATAGAATAGAGGTGTGTGAACTCATAGAATGGAGGTGTGTGAAGTCACAGAATGAAGGTGCGTTACGTCACAGAATGGAGGTTTGTGAACTCAGAAAAGAGGTGTGTGAAGTCACAGAATGGAGGTGTGGGAAGTCATAGAATGGAGTTGTGTGAAGTCACAGAATAGAGGTGTGTGAATTAATAGAATGGAGGTGTGAGAAATCATAGAATGGAGGTGCGTGAACTCACAGAATGGAGGTGTGTGAACTCACAATGGAGGTGTGTGAAGTCAAAGAATGGAGGTGTGTGAAGTCATAGAATGGAATTGTGTGAAGTCATAGAATGGAGGTGTGTGAAGTGAGAATTGAGGTGTGTGAAGTCACGGAATTGAGATGTGTGAACTCAGAATGGAGGTGTGTGAAGTCACAGAATGGAGGTTTGTGAAGTCATAGAATGGAGGTGTGTGAAGTCATAGAATGGATGTTTCTGAAGTAGAATGAAGGTGTGTGAAGTCATAGAATGGAGGTGTGTGAAGTCAAAATGGAGGTGTGTGAACTCATAAAATGGAGATGTGCGAAGTCATGGAATGGAGGTGTGTGAAGTCCAAGAATATAGGTTGTGAAGTCAAACAATGGTGGGGTGTGAAGTCACAGAATGCAGGTGTGTTAAGTCAAAGAATGGAAGTGTGTGAAGTCAAAATGGAGGTGTGTGAAGTCACAGAATGCAGGTGTGTGAAGTCACAGAATGAAGATTTTTGAAGTCAAAATTGTGGTATGTGAAGTCACACATGGAGGTGTCTGAAGTCAGAATGCAGCTCTGTGAAACCATAGAATGGAGGTGTGTGAAGTCAGAATGGAGGTGTGTGAACTCATACAATGGAGTGTGTAAAGTCACAATGGGGGTGTGTGAAGTCATAGAATGGGGGTGTGTGAAGTCAAATTGGAGGTGTGTGAAGTCAGGATGGAGGTGGGTGAAGTCACAGAATGAAGGTCTGTTAAGTCACAGAATGGAGGTTTGTGAACTCAGACTGGAGGTGTGTGAAGTCACAGAATGGAGGTGTGTGAAGTCATAGAATGGAGGTGTGTGAAGTCACAGAATGGAGATGTGTGAAGTCATAGAATGTAGGTGTGTGAAGTCATAGAATTTAGGTGTGTGAAGTCATAGAATGGAGGTGTGTGTAGTCAGAGAATGGAGGTGTGTGAAATCACAAAATGGAGGTGTGTGAACTCAGAATGGAGGTGTGTGAAGTCACAGAATGGAGATGTGTGTAATCATAGAATGGAGGTGTGTGAAGTCACACAATGGGGGTGTGTGAAGTCATAGAATGGAGGTGTGTGAAGTCATAGAATGGAGGTGTGTGAAGTCACAGAATGGAGGTGTGTGAAGTCAGAATAGATGTGTGGGAAGACATAGAATGGAGCTGTGTGAAGTCAGAATGGATCTGTGTGAAGTCATAGAATGGAGGTGAGTGAAGTCAGAATGGCGGTGTGTGAACTCATAGAATGATGGTGGGTGAAGTCACAATGGAGGTGTGTGAAGTCATAGAATGGAGTTTTCTGAAGTCACAGAGTGGAGGTGTGTGAAGTCATAGAATGGAGCTGTGTGAAGACAGATTGGAGGTGTGTGAAGTCATAGAATGGAGGTGTGTGAAGTCAGATTGGAGGTGTGTGAAGTCATAGAATGGAGGTGTGTGAAGTCATAGAATGGAGGTGTGTGAAATCATAGAATGGAGGTGTGTGAAGTCACAGAAGTGAGGTGTGTGAAATCAGAATGGAGGTGTGTGAAGTCAGAATGGAGGTGTGTGAAGTCATAGAATGGAGGTGTGTGAATTCACAATGCATTTGTGTGAACTCAAAGAATGGAGGTCTGTGAAGTCACAATGTAGAATGGAGGTGTGTGAAGTCACAGAATGGAGGTGTGTGAAGTCATATATTGGAGGTTTGTGAAGTCATAGAATGGAGGTGTGTGAAGTAATAGAATGGAGGTGTGTCAAGTCACAGATTGAAGGTCTGTGAAGTCACAGAATGGGGGTGTGTGAACTCAGAAAGGAGGTCTGTGAAGTCACAGAATGGAGGTGTGTGAAGTCATAGAATGGATGTTTCTGAAGTAAGAATGAAGGTGTGTGAAGTCATAGAATGGAGGTGTGTGAATTCATAATGGAGGCGTGTGAAGTCACAGAATTGAGGTGTGTGAAGTCACAGAATGGAAGTGTGTGAAGTCATAGAATGGAAGTGTGTGAAGTCAGAACGAAGGTGTGTGAACTCAGATTGGAGGTGTGGGAAGTCACAATGGAGGTGTGTGAAGTTATAGAATGGAGGTGTGTGAAGTCACAGAATGGAGGGATGTGAAGTCAAAGACTGGAGGTGTGTGAAGTCATAGAATGGAGATGTGTGAACTCATAGAGTGGAGGTGTGTGAAGTCACAGAATGAAGGTGCGTTAAGTCACAGAATGGAGGTTTGTGAACTCAGAATGGAGGTGTGTGAAGTCACAGAATGGAGGTGTGGGAAGTCATAGAATGGAGTTGTGTGAAGTCACAGAATGGAGGTGTGTGAATTAATAGAATGGAGGTGTGAGAAATCATAGAATGGAGGTGCGTGAAGTCACAGAATGGAGGTGTGTGAACTCAGAATGGAGGTGTGTGAAGTCACAGAATGGAGGTGTGTGAACACACAATGGAGGTGTGTGAAGTCAAAGCATGGAGGTGTGTGAAGTCATAGAATGGAATTGTGTGAAGTCATAGAATGGAGGTGTGTGAAATGAGAATTGAGGTGTGTGAAGTCACGGAATTGAGGTGTGTGAACTCAGAATGGAGGTGTGTGATGTCACAGAATGGAGGTTTGTGAAGTCATAGAATGGAGGTGTGTGAAGTCATAGAATGGATGTTTCTGAAGTAGAAGGAAGGTGTGTGAAGTCATAGAATGGAGGTGTGTGAAGTCAAAATGGAGGTGTGTGAACTCATAAAATGGAGATGTGTGAAGTCATGGAATGGAGGTGTGGGAAGTCCAAGAATAGAGGTGTGTGAAGTCAAACAATGCTGGTGTGTGAAGTCACAAAATGCAGGTGTGTTAAGTCAAAGAATGGAACTGTGTGAAGACAAAATGGAGGTGTGTGAAGTCACAGAATGGAGGTGTGTGAAGTCACAGAATGAAGGTGTCTGAAGTCAGAATGCAGCTGTGTGAAGCCATAGAATGGAGGTGTGTGAAGTCAGAATGGAGGTGTGTGAACTCATAGAATGGAGTGTGTGAAGTCACAATGGGGGTGTGTGAAGTCATAGAATGGGGGTGTGTGAAGTCAAATTGGAGGTGTGTGAAATCACAGAATGGAGGTGTGTCAACTCAGAAATGAGGTGTGTGAAGTCATAGAATGGAGGAGTGTGAATTCATAGAATGGAAGTGTGTGAAATCATAGAATGGAGGTGTGTGAAGTCAAACAATTGAGGTTTGTGAGGTCAGAATGGAGGTGTGTGAAGTCAGGATGGAGGTGGGTGAAGTCACAGAATGGAGGTGTGTGAGGTCATAGAATGGAGGTGTGTGAAGTCACAGAATGGAGGTGTGTGAAGTCATAGAATGGAGGTGTGTGAAGTCACAGAAGTGAGGTGTGTGAAATCAGAATGGAGGTGTGTGAAGTCAGAATGGAGGTGTGTGAAGTCATAGAATGGAGGTGTGTGAATTCACAATGCATTTGTGTGAACTCAAAGAATGGAGGTCTGTGAAGTCACAATGTAGAATGGAGGTGTGTGAAGTCACAGAATGGAGGTGTGTGAAGTCATATATTGGAGGTTTGTGAAGTCATAGAATGGAGGTGTGTGAAGTAATAGAATGGAGGTGTGTCAAGTCACAGATTGAAGGTCTGTGAAGTCACAGAATGGGGGTGTGTGAACTCAGAAAGGAGGTCTGTGAAGTCACAGAATGGAGGTGTGTGAAGTCATAGAATGGATGTTTCTGAAGTAAGAATGAAGGTGTGTGAAGTCATAGAATGGAGGTGTGTGAATTCATAATGGAGGCGTGTGAAGTCACAGAATTGAGGTGTGTGAAGTCACAGAATAGAAGTGTGTGAAGTCATAGAATGGAAGTGTGTGAAGTCAGAACGAAGGTGTGTGAACTCAGATTGGAGGTGTGGGAAGTCACAATGGAGGTGTGTGAAGTTATAGAATGGAGGTGTGTGAAGTCACAGAATGGAGGGATGTGAAGTCAAAGACTGGAGGTGTGTGAAGTCATAGAATGGAGATGTGTGAACTCATAGAGTGGAGGTGTGTGAAGTCACAGAATGAAGGTGCGTTAAGTCACAGAATGGAGGTTTGTGAACTCAGAATGGAGGTGTGTGAAGTCACAGAATGGAGGTGTGGGAAGTCATAGAATGGAGTTGTGTGAAGTCACAGAATGGAGGTGTGTGAATTAATAGAATGGAGGTGTGAGAAATCATAGAATGGAGGTGCGTGAAGTCACAGAATGGAGGTGTGTGAACTCAGAATGGAGGTGTGTGAAGTCACAGAATGGAGGTGTGTGAACACACAATGGAGGTGTGTGAAGTCAAAGCATGGAGGTGTGTGAAGTCATAGAATGGAATTGTGTGAAGTCATAGAATGGAGGTGTGTGAAATGAGAATTGAGGTGTGTGAAGTCACGGAATTGAGGTGTGTGAACTCAGAATGGAGGTGTGTGATGTCACAGAATGGAGGTTTGTGAAGTCATAGAATGGAGGTGTGTGAAGTCATAGAATGGATGTTTCTGAAGTAGAAGGAAGGTGTGTGAAGTCATAGAATGGAGGTGTGTGAAGTCAAAATGGAGGTGTGTGAACTCATAAAATGGAGATGTGTGAAGTCATGGAATGGAGGTGTGGGAAGTCCAAGAATAGAGGTGTGTGAAGTCAAACAATGCTGGTGTGTGAAGTCACAAAATGCAGGTGTGTTAAGTCAAAGAATGGAACTGTGTGAAGACAAAATGGAGGTGTGTGAAGTCACAGAATGGAGGTGTGTGAAGTCACAGAATGAAGGTGTCTGAAGTCAGAATGCAGCTGTGTGAAGCCATAGAATGGAGGTGTGTGAAGTCAGAATGGAGGTGTGTGAACTCATAGAATGGAGTGTGTGAAGTCACAATGGGGGTGTGTGAAGTCATAGAATGGGGGTGTGTGAAGTCAAATTGGAGGTGTGTGAAATCACAGAATGGAGGTGTGTCAACTCAGAAATGAGGTGTGTGAAGTCATAGAATGGAGGAGTGTGAATTCATAGAATGGAAGTGTGTGAAATCATAGAATGGAGGTGTGTGAAGTCAAACAATTGAGGTTTGTGAGGTCAGAATGGAGGTGTGTGAAGTCAGGATGGAGGTGGGTGAAGTCACAGAATGGAGGTGTGTGAGGTCATAGAATGGAGGTGTGTGAAGTCACAGAATGGAGGTGTGTGAAGTCATAGAATGGAGGTGTGTGAAGTCACAGTATGGAGGTGTGTGAACTCATAGAATGGAGGTGTGTGAAGTCATAGAATTTAGGTGTGTGAAGTCATAGAATGGAGGTGTGTGAAGTCAGAGAATGGAGGTGTGTGAAATCACAAAATGGAGGTATGTGAACTCAAAATGGAGGTGTGTGAAGTCACAGAATGGAGATGTGTGAAGTATTAGAATGGAGTTGTGTGAAGTCACACAATGGGGGTGTGTGAAGTCATAGAATGGAGGTGTGTGAAGTCATAGAATGGAGGTGTGTGAAGTCACAGAATGGAGGTGTGTGAAGTCAGAATAGATGTGTGCGAAGTCATAGAATGGAGCTGTGTGAAGTCAGAATGGATCTGTGTGAAGTCATAGAATGGAGGTGAGTGAAGTCAGAATGGCGGTGTGTGAACTCATAGAATGATGGTGTGTGAAGTCACAATGGAGGTGTGTGAAGTCATAGAATGGAGGTTTGTGAAGTCACAGAATGGAGGTGTGTGAAGTCATAGAATGAAGGTGTGTGAAGTCATATTGGAGGTGTGTGAAGTCATAGAATGGATGTGTGTCAACTCAAAAGGAGGTGCGTGAAGTCATAGAATGTAGGTGTGTGAAGTCATAGAATGGAGGTGTGTGAAATCATAGAATGGAAGTGTGTGAAGTCACAGAAGTGAGGTGTGTGAAGTCAGAATGGAGGTGTGTGAAGTCAGAATGGAGGTGTGTGGAGTCATAGAATGGAGGTGTGTGAATTAACAATGCATTTGTGCGAACTCATAGAATGGATGTCTGTGAAGTCACAATGTAGGTGTGTGAAGTCACAGAATGGAGGTGTGTGAAGTCATAGAATAGAGGTGTGTGAAGTCAAACAATGGTGGTGTGTGAAGTCACAAAATGCAGGTGTGTTAAGTCAAAGAATGGAAGTGTGTGAAGACAAAATGGAGGTGTGTGAAGTCACAGAATGGAGGTGTGTGAAGTCACAGAATGGAGGTGTGTGAACTCATAGAATGGAGGTGTGTGAAGTCACAGAATGGTGTGTGAAGTCAGAATAGATGTATACGAAGTCATAGAATGGAGCTGTGTGAAGTCAGAATGGAGCTGTGTGAAGTCATAGAATGGAGGTGAGTGAAGTCAGAATGGCGGTGTGTGAACTCGTAGAATGATGGTGTGTGAAGTCACAATGGAGGTGTGTGAAGTCATAGAATGGAGGTTTCAGAAGTCACAGAATGGAGGTGTGTGAAGTCATAGAATGAAGGTGTGTGAAGTCAGATTGGAGGTGTGTGAAGTCATAGAATGGAGGTGTGTCAACTCAAAAGGAGGTGTGTGAAGGCATAGAATGTAGGTGTGTGAAGTCATATAATGGAGGTGTGTGAAATCATAGAATGGAGGTGTGTGAACTCACAGAAGTGAGGTGTGTGAAGTCGGAATGGAGGTGTGTGGAGTCATAGAATGGAGGTGTGTGAATTCACAATGCATTTGTGTGAACTCATAGAATGGAGGTCTGTGAAGTCACAATGTATTTGTGTGAAGTCTCAGAATGGAGGTGTGTGAAGTCATAGAATAGAGGTGTGTGAAGTCACAGAATGGAGGTGTGTGAAGTCATATATTGGAGGTTTGTGAAGTCATAGAATGGAGGTGTGAGAAGTAATAGAATGGAGGTGTGTCAAGTCACAGATTGAAGGTGTGTGAAGTCACAGAATGGGGGTGTGTGAACTAAGAATGGAGGTGTGTGAAGTCACAGAATGGAGGTGTGTGAAGTCATAGAATGGATGTTTCTGAAGTAAGAATGAAGGTGTTTGAAGTCCTAGAATGGAGGTGTGTGAAGTCATAATGGAGGCGTGTGAAATCACAGAATTGAGGTGTGTGAAGTCACAGAATGTAGGTGTGTGAAGTCATAGAATGGAAGTGTGTGAAGTCAGAACGAAGGTGTGTGAATTCAGATTGGAGGTGTGGGAAGTCACAATGGAGGTGTGTGAAGTTATAGAATGGAGGTGTGTGAAGTCACAGAATGGACGGGTGTGAAGTCAAAGACTGGAGGTGTGTGAAGTCATAGAATGGAGGTGTGTGAACTCATAGAATGGAGGTGTGTGAAGTCACAGAAAGAAGGTGCGTTAAGTCACAGAATGGAGGTTTGTGAACTCAGAATGGAGGTGTGTGAAGTCACAGAATGGAGGTGTGGGAAGTCATAGAATGGAGTTGTGTGAAGTCACAGAATGGAGGTGTGTGAATTAATAGAATGGAGGTGTGAGAAATCATAGAATGGAGGTGCGTGAAGTCACAGAATGGAGGTGTGTGAACTCAGAATGGAGGTGTGTGAAGTCACAGAATGGAGGTGTGTGAACTCACAATGGAGGTGTGTGAAGTCAAAGAATGGAGGTGTGTGAAGTCGTAGAATGGAATTGTGTGAAGTCATAGAATGGAGGTGTGTGAAGTGAGAATTGAGGTGTGTGAAGTCACGGAATTGAGGTTTGTGAACTCAGAATGGAGGTGTGTGATGTCACAGAATGGAGGTTTGTGGAGTCATAGAATGGATGTGTGTGAAGTCATAGAATGGATGTTTCTGAAGTAGAATGAAGGTGTGTGAAGTCATAGAATGGAGGTGTGTGAAGTCAAAATGGATTTGTGTGAACTCATAAAATGGAGATGTGTGAAGTCATGGAATGGAGGTGTGTGAAGTCCAAGAATATAGGTGTGTGAAGTCAACCAATGGTGGTGTGTGAAGTCACAGAATGCAGGTGTGTTAAGTCAAAGAATGGAAGTGTGTGAAGTCAAAATGGAGGTGTGTGTAGTCACAGAATGGAGGTGTGTGAAGTCACAGAATGAAGGTGTCTGAAGTCAGAATGCAGCTGTGTGAAGCCATAGAATGGAGGTGTGTGAAGTCAGAATGGAGGTGTGTGAACTCATAAAATGGAGTGTGTGAAGTCGCAATGGGGGTGTGTGAAGTCATAGAATGGGGTGTGTGAACTCAAATTGGAGGTGTGTGAAATCAGAGAATGGAGGTGTTTCAACTCAGAAATGAGGTGTGTGAAGTCATAGAATGGAGGAGTGTGAATTCATAGAATGGAAGTGTGTGAAATCATAGAATGGAGGTGTGTGAAGTCAAACAATTGAGGTTTGTGAGGTCAGAATGGAGGTGTGTGAAGTCAGGATGGAGGTGGGTGAAGTCACAGAATGTAGGTGTGTGAGGTCATAGAATGGAGGTGTGTGAAGTCACAGAATTGAGGTGTGTGAAGTCACAGAATGGAGGTGTGTGAAGTCATAGAATGGAAGTGTGTGAAGTCAGAACGAAGGTGTGTAAACTCAGATTGGAGGTGTGGGAAGTCACAATGGAGGTGTGTGAAGTTATAGAATGGGGGTGTGTGAAGTCACAGAATGGAGGGGTGTGAAGTCAAAGACTGGAGGTATGAGAATTCATAGAATAGAGGTGTGTGAACTCATAGAATGGAGGTGTGTGAAGTCACAGAATGAAGGTGCGTTACGTCACAGAATGGAGGTTTGTGAACTCAGAAAAGAGGTGTGTGAAGTCACAGAATGGAGGTGTGGGAAGTCATAGAATGGAGTTGTGTGAAGTCACAGAATGGAGGTGTGTGAATTAATAGAATGGAGGTGTGAGAAATCATAGAATGGAGGTGCGTGAACTCACAGAATGGAGGTGTGTGAACTCACAATGGAGGTGTGTGAAGTCAAAGAATGGAGGTGTGTGAAGTCATAGAATGGAATTGTGTGAAGTCATAGAATGGAGGTGTGTGAAGTGAGAATTGAGGTGTGTGAAGTCACGGAATTGAGATGTGTGAACTCAGAATGGAGGTGTGTGAAGTCACAGAATGGAGGTTTGTGAAGTCATAGAATGGAGGTGTGTGAAGTCATAGAATGGATGTTTCTGAAGTAGAATGAAGGTGTGTGAAGTCATAGAATGGAGGTGTGTGAAGTCAAAATGGAGGTGTGTGAACTCATAAAATGGAGATGTGCGAAGTCATGGAATGGAGGTGTGTGAAGTCCAAGAATATAGGTTGTGAAGTCAAACAATGGTGGGGTGTGAAGTCACAGAATGCAGGTGTGTTAAGTCAAAGAATGGAAGTGTGTGAAGTCAAAATGGAGGTGTGTGAAGTCACAGAATGCAGGTGTGTGAAGTCACAGAATGAAGATTTTTGAAGTCAAAATTGTGGTATGTGAAGTCACACATGGAGGTGTCTGAAGTCAGAATGCAGCTCTGTGAAACCATAGAATGGAGGTGTGTGAAGTCAGAATGGAGGTGTGTGAACTCATACAATGGAGTGTGTAAAGTCACAATGGGGGTGTGTGAAGTCATAGAATGGGGGTGTGTGAAGTCAAATTGGAGGTGTGTGAAGTCAGGATGGAGGTGGGTGAAGTCACAGAATGAAGGTCTGTTAAGTCACAGAATGGAGGTTTGTGAACTCAGACTGGAGGTGTGTGAAGTCACAGAATGGAGGTGTGTGAAGTCATAGAATGGAGGTGTGTGAAGTCACAGAATGGAGATGTGTGAAGTCATAGAATGTAGGTGTGTGAAGTCATAGAATTTAGGTGTGTGAAGTCATAGAATGGAGGTGTGTGTAGTCAGAGAATGGAGGTGTGTGAAATCACAAAATGGAGGTGTGTGAACTCAGAATGGAGTTGTGTGAAGTCACAGAATGGAGATGTGTGTAATCATAGAATGGAGGTGTGTGAAGTCACACAATGGGGGTGTGTGAAGTCATAGAATGGAGGTGTGTGAAGTCATAGAATGGAGGTGTGTGAAGTCACAGAATGGAGGTGTGTGAAGTCAGAATAGATGTGTGGGAAGACATAGAATGGAGCTGTGTGAAGTCAGAATGGATCTGTGTGAAGTCATAGAATGGAGGTGAGTGAAGTCAGAATGGCGGTGTGTGAACTCATAGAATGATGGTGGGTGAAGTCACAATGGAGGTGTGTGAAGTCATAGAATGGAGTTTTCTGAAGTCACAGAGTGGAGGTGTGTGAAGTCATAGAATGGAGCTGTGTGAAGACAGATTGGAGGTGTGTGAAGTCATAGAATGGAGGTGTGTGAAGTCAGATTGGAGGTGTGTGAAGTCATAGAATGGAGGTGTGTGAAGTCATAGAATGGAGGTGTGTGAAATCATAGAATGGAGGTGTGTGAAGTCACAGAAGTGAGGTGTGTGAAATCAGAATGGAGGTGTGTGAAGTCAGAATGGAGGTGTGTGAAGTCATAGAATGGAGGTGTGTGAATTCACAATGCATTTGTGTGAACTCAAAGAATGGAGGTCTGTGAAGTCACAATGTAGAATGGAGGTGTGTGAAGTCACAGAATGGAGGTGTGTGAAGTCATATATTGGAGGTTTGTGAAGTCATAGAATGGAGGTGTGTGAAGTAATAGAATGGAGGTGTGTCAAGTCACAGATTGAAGGTCTGTGAAGTCACAGAATGGGGGTGTGTGAACTCAGAAAGGAGGTCTGTGAAGTCACAGAATGGAGGTGTGTGAAGTCATAGAATGGATGTTTCTGAAGTAAGAATGAAGGTGTGTGAAGTCATAGAATGGAGGTGTGTGAATTCATAATGGAGGCGTGTGAAGTCACAGAATTGAGGTGTGTGAAGTCACAGAATGGAAGTGTGTGAAGTCATAGAATGGAAGTGTGTGAAGTCAGAACGAAGGTGTGTGAACTCAGATTGGAGGTGTGGGAAGTCACAATGGAGGTGTGTGAAGTTATAGAATGGAGGTGTGTGAAGTCACAGAATGGAGGGATGTGAAGTCAAAGACTGGAGGTGTGTGAAGTCATAGAATGGAGATGTGTGAACTCATAGAGTGGAGGTGTGTGAAGTCACAGAATGAAGGTGCGTTAAGTCACAGAATGGAGGTTTGTGAACTCAGAATGGAGGTGTGTGAAGTCACAGAATGGAGGTGTGGGAAGTCATAGAATGGAGTTGTGTGAAGTCACAGAATGGAGGTGTGTGAATTAATAGAATGGAGGTGTGAGAAATCATAGAATGGAGGTGCGTGAAGTCACAGAATGGAGGTGTGTGAACTCAGAATGGAGGTATGTGAAGTCACAGAATGGAGGTGTGTGAACACACAATGGAGGTGTGTGAAGTCAAAGCATGGAGGTGTGTGAAGTCATAGAATGGAATTGTGTGAAGTCATAGAATGGAGGTGTGTGAAATGAGAATTGAGGTGTGTGAAGTCACGGAATTGAGGTGTGTGAACTCAGAATGGAGGTGTGTGATGTCACAGAATGGAGGTTTGTGAAGTCATAGAATGGAGGTGTGTGAAGTCATAGAATGGATGTTTCTGAAGTAGAAGGAAGGTGTGTGAAGTCATAGAATGGAGGTGTGTGAAGTCAAAATGGAGGTGTGTGAACTCATAAAATGGAGATGTGTGAAGTCATGGAATGGAGGTGTGGGAAGTCCAAGAATAGAGGTGTGTGAAGTCAAACAATGCTGGTGTGTGAAGTCACAAAATGCAGGTGTGTTAAGTCAAAGAATGGAACTGTGTGAAGACAAAATGGAGGTGTGTGAAGTCACAGAATGGAGGTGTGTGAAGTCACAGAATGAAGGTGTCTGAAGTCAGAATGCAGCTGTGTGAAGCCATAGAATGGAGGTGTGTGAAGTCAGAATGGAGGTGTGTGAACTCATAGAATGGAGTGTGTGAAGTCACAATGGGGGTGTGTGAAGTCATAGAATGGGGGTGTGTGAAGTCAAATTGGAGGTGTGTGAAATCACAGAATGGAGGTGTGTCAACTCAGAAATGAGGTGTGTGAAGTCATAGAATGGAGGAGTGTGAATTCATAGAATGGAAGTGTGTGAAATCATAGAATGGAGGTGTGTGAAGTCAAACAATTGAGGTTTGTGAGGTCAGAATGGAGGTGTGTGAAGTCAGGATGGAGGTGGGTGAAGTCACAGAATGGAGGTGTGTGAGGTCATAGAATGGAGGTGTGTGAAGTCACAGAATGGAGGTGTGTGAAGTCATAGAATGGAGGTGTGTGAAGTCAAAATGGAGGTGTGTGAACTCATAAAATGGAGATGTGCGAAGTCATGGAATGGAGGTGTGTGAAGTCCAAGAATATAGGTTGTGAAGTCAAACAATGGTGGGGTGTGAAGTCACAGAATGCAGGTGTGTTAAGTCAAAGAATGGAAGTGTGTGAAGTCAAAATGGAGGTGTGTGAAGTCACAGAATGCAGGTGTGTGAAGTCACAGAATGAAGATTTTTGAAGTCAAAATTGTGGTATGTGAAGTCACACATGGAGGTGTCTGAAGTCAGAATGCAGCTCTGTGAAACCATAGAATGGAGGTGTGTGAAGTCAGAATGGAGGTGTGTGAACTCATACAATGGAGTGTGTAAAGTCACAATGGGGGTGTGTGAAGTCATAGAATGGGGGTGTGTGAAGTCAAATTGGAGGTGTGCGAAGTCAGGATGGAGGTGGGTGAAGTCACAGAATGAAGGTCTGTTAAGTCACAGAATGGAGGTTTGTGAACTCAGACTGGAGGTGTGTGAAGTCACAGAATGGAGGTGTGTGAAGTCATAGAATGGAGGTGTGTGAAGTCACAGAATGGAGATGTGTGAAGTCATAGAATGTAGGTGTGTGAAGTCATAGAATTTAGGTGTGTGAAGTCATAGAATGGAGGTGTGTGTAGTCAGAGAATGGAGGTGTGTGAAATCACAAAATGGAGGTGTGTGAACTCAGAATGGAGTTGTGTGAATTCACAGAATGGAGATGTGTGTAATCATAGAATGGAGGTGTGTGAAGTCACACAATGGGGGTGTGTGAAGTCATAGAATGGAGGTGTGTGAAGTCATAGAATGGAGGTGTGTGAAGTCACAGAATGGAGGTGTGTGAAGTCAGAATAGATGTGTGGGAAGACATAGAATGGAGCTGTGTGAAGTCAGAATGGATCTGTGTGAAGTCATAGAATGGAGGTGAGTGAAGTCAGAATGGCGGTGTGTGAACTCATAGAATGATGGTGGGTGAAGTCACAATGGAGGTGTGTGAAGTCATAGAATGGAGTTTTCTGAAGTCACAGAGTGGAGGTGTGTGAAGTCATAGAATGGAGCTGTGTGAAGACAGATTGGAGGTGTGTGAAGTCATAGAATGGAGGTGTGTGAAGTCAGATTGGAGGTGTGTGAAGTCATAGAATGGAGGTGTGTGAAGTCATAGAATGGAGGTGTGTGAAATCATAGAATGGAGGTGTGTGAAGTCACAGAAGTGAGGTGTGTGAAATCAGAATGGAGGTGTGTGAAGTCAGAATGGAGGTGTGTGAAGTCATAGAATGGAGGTGTGTGAATTCACAATGCATTTGTGTGAACTCAAAGAATGGAGGTCTGTGAAGTCACAATGTAGAATGGAGGTGTGTGAAGTCACAGAATGGAGGTGTGTGAAGTCATATATTGGAGGTTTGTGAAGTCATAGAATGGAGGTGTGTGAAGTAATAGAATGGAGGTGTGTCAAGTCACAGATTGAAGGTCTGTGAAGTCACAGAATGGGGGTGTGTGAACTCAGAAAGGAGGTCTGTGAAGTCACAGAATGGAGGTGTGTGAAGTCATAGAATGGATGTTTCTGAAGTAAGAATGAAGGTGTGTGAAGTCATAGAATGGAGGTGTGTGAATTCATAATGGAGGCGTGTGAAGTCACAGAATTGAGGTGTGTGAAGTCACAGAATGGAAGTGTGTGAAGTCATAGAATGGAAGTGTGTGAAGTCAGAACGAAGGTGTGTGAACTCAGATTGGAGGTGTGGGAAGTCACAATGGAGGTGTGTGAAGTTATAGAATGGAGGTGTGTGAAGTCACAGAATGGAGGGATGTGAAGTCAAAGACTGGAGGTGTGTGAAGTCATAGAATGGAGATGTGTGAACTCATAGAGTGGAGGTGTGTGAAGTCACAGAATGAAGGTGCGTTAAGTCACAGAATGGAGGTTTGTGAACTCAGAATGGAGGTGTGTGAAGTCACAGAATGGAGGTGTGGGAAGTCATAGAATGGAGTTGTGTGAAGTCACAGAATGGAGGTGTGTGAATTAATAGAATGGAGGTGTGAGAAATCATAGAATGGAGGTGCGTGAAGTCACAGAATGGAGGTGTGTGAACTCAGAATGGAGGTATGTGAAGTCACAGAATGGAGGTGTGTGAACACACAATGGAGGTGTGTGAAGTCAAAGCATGGAGGTGTGTGAAGTCATAGAATGGAATTGTGTGAAGTCATAGAATGGAGGTGTGTGAAATGAGAATTGAGGTGTGTGAAGTCACGGAATTGAGGTGTGTGAACTCAGAATGGAGGTGTGTGATGTCACAGAATGGAGGTTTGTGAAGTCATAGAATGGAGGTGTGTGAAGTCATAGAATGGATGTTTCTGAAGTAGAAGGAAGGTGTGTGAAGTCATAGAATGGAGGTGTGTGAAGTCAAAATGGAGGTGTGTGAACTCATAAAATGGAGATGTGTGAAGTCATGGAATGGAGGTGTGGGAAGTCCAAGAATAGAGGTGTGTGAAGTCAAACAATGCTGGTGTGTGAAGTCACAAAATGCAGGTGTGTTAAGTCAAAGAATGGAACTGTGTGAAGACAAAATGGAGGTGTGTGAAGTCACAGAATGGAGGTGTGTGAAGTCACAGAATGAAGGTGTCTGAAGTCAGAATGCAGCTGTGTGAAGCCATAGAATGGAGGTGTGTGAAGTCAGAATGGAGGTGTGTGAACTCATAGAATGGAGTGTGTGAAGTCACAATGGGGGTGTGTGAAGTCATAGAATGGGGGTGTGTGAAGTCAAATTGGAGGTGTGTGAAATCACAGAATGGAGGTGTGTCAACTCAGAAATGAGGTGTGTGAAGTCATAGAATGGAGGAGTGTGAATTCATAGAATGGAAGTGTGTGAAATCATAGAATGGAGGTGTGTGAAGTCAAACAATTGAGGTTTGTGAGGTCAGAATGGAGGTGTGTGAAGTCAGGATGGAGGTGGGTGAAGTCACAGAATGGAGGTGTGTGAGGTCATAGAATGGAGGTGTGTGAAGTCACAGAATGGAGGTGTGTGAAGTCATAGAATGGAGGTGTGTGAAGTCACAGTATGGAGGTGTGTGAACTCATAGAATGGAGGTGTGTGAAGTCATAGAATTTAGGTGTGTGAAGTCATAGAATGGAGGTGTGTGAAGTCAGAGAATGGAGGTGTGTGAAATCACAAAATGGAGGTATCTGAACTCAAAATGGAGGTGTGTGAAGTCACAGAATGGAGATGTGTGAAGTATTAGAATGGAGTTGTGTGAAGTCACACAATGGGGGTGTGTGAAGTCATAGAATGGAGGTGTGTGAAGTCATAGAATGGAGGTGTGTGAAGTCACAGAATGGAGGTGTGTGAAGTCAGAATAGATGTGTGCGAAGTCATAGAATGGAGCTGTGTGAAGTCAGAATGGATCTGTGTGAAGTCATAGAATGGAGGTGAGTGAAGTCAGAATGGCGGTGTGTGAACTCATAGAATGATGGTGTGTGAAGTCACAATGGAGGTGTGTGAAGTCATAGAATGGAGGTTTGTGAAGTCACAGAATGGAGGTGTGTGAAGTCATAGAATGAAGGTGTGTGAAGTCAGATTGGAGGTGTGTGAAGTCATAGAATGGATGTGTGTCAACTCAAAAGGAGGTGCGTGAAGTCATAGAATGTAGGTGAGTGAAGTCATAGAATGGAGGTGTGTGAAATCATAGAATGGAAGTGTGTGAAGTCACAGAAGTGAGGTGTGTGAAGTCAGAATGGAGGTGTGTGAAGTCAGAATGGAGGTGTGTGGAGTCATAGAATGGAGGTGTGTGAATTCACAATGCATTTGTGCGAACTCATAGAATGGATGTCTGTGAAGTCACAATGTAGGTGTGTGAAGTCACAGAATGGAGGTGTGTGAAGTCATAGAATAGAGGTGTGTGAAGTCAAACAATGGTGGTGTGTGAAGTCACAAAATGCAGGTGTGTTAAGTCAAAGAATGGAAGTGTGTGAAGACAAAATGGAGGTGTGTGAAGTCACAGAATGGAGGTGTGTGAAGTCACAGAATGAAGGTGTCTGAAGTCAGAATGCAGCTGTGTGAAGCCATAGAATGGAGGTGTGTGAAGTCAGAGTGGAGGTGTGTGAACTCATAGAATGGAGTGTGTGAAGTCACAATGGGGGTGTGTGAAGTCATAGAATGGGGGTGTGTGAAGTCAAATTGGAGGTGTGTGAAATCACAGAATGGAGGTGTGTCAACTCAGAAATGAGGTGTGTGAAGTCATATAATGGAGGAGTGTGAATTCATAGAATGGAAGTGTGTGAAATCATAGAATGAAGGTGTGTGAAGTCAAACAATTGAGGTTTGTGAGGTCAGAATGGAGGTGTGTGAAGTCAGGATGGAGGTGGGTGAAGTCACAGAATGTAGGTGTGTGAGGTCATAGAATGGAGGTGTGTGAAGTCACAGAATGGAGGTGTGTGAAGTCATAGAATGGAGGTGTGTGAAGTCACAGAATGGAGGTGTGTGAAGTCATAAAATGGAGGTGTGTGAAGTCATAGAATTTAGGTGTGTGAAGTCATAGAATGGAGGTGTGTGAAGTCAGAGAATGGAGGTGTGTGAAATCACAAAATGGAGGTAAGTGAACTCAGAATGGAGGTGTGTGAAGTCACAGAATGGAGATGTGTGAAGTATTAGAATGGAGTTGTGTGAAGTCACACAATGGGGGTGTGTGAAGTCATAGAATGGAGGTGTGTGAAGTCATAGAATGGAGGTGTGTGAAGTCACAGAATGGAGGTGTGTGAAGTCAGAATAAATGTGTGCGAAGTCATAGAATGGAGCTGTGTGAAGTCAGAATGGATCTGTGTGAAGTCATAGAATGGAGGTGAGTGAAGTCAGAATGGCGGTGTGTGAACTCATAGAATGATGGTGTGTGAAGTCACAATGGAGGTGTGTGAAGTCATAGAATGGAGGTTTCTGAAGTCACAGAATGGAGGTGTGTGAAGTCATAGAATGAAGGTGTGTGAAGTCAGATTGGAGGTGTGTGAAGTCATAGAATGGATGTGTGTCAACTCAAAAGGAGGTGCGTGAAGTCATAGAATGTAGGTGTGTGAAGTCATAGAATGGAGGTGTGTGAAATCATAGAATGGAGGTATTTGAAGTCACAGAAGTGAGCTGTGTGAAGTCAGAATGGAGCTGTGTGAAGTCAGAATGGAGGTGTGTGGAGTCATAGAATGGAGGTGTGTGAATTCACAATGCATTTGTGTGAACTCATAGAATGGATGTCTGTGAAGTCACAATGTAGGTGTGTGAAGTCACAGAATGGAGGTGTGTGAAGTCATAGAATAGAGGTGTGTGAAGTCACAGAATAGAGGTGTGTGAAGTCATATATTGGAGGTTTGTGAAGTCATAGAATGGAGGTGTGTGAAGTAATAGAATGGAGGTGTGTCAAGTCACAGGTTGAAGGTGTGTGAAGTCACAGAATGGGGGTGTGTGAACTCAGAATGGAGGTGTGTGAACTCATAGAATGGAGTTGTGTGAAGTCACACAATGGGTGTGTGTGAAGTCATAGAATGGAGGTGTGTGAACTCATAGAATGGAGGTGTGTGAAGTCACAGAATGGTGTGTGAAGTCAGAATAGATGTATGCGAAGTCATAGAATGGAGCTGTGTGAAGTCAGAATGGAGCTGTGTGAAGCCATAGAATGGAGGTGAGTGAAGTCAGAATGGCGGTGTGTGAACTCGTAGAATGATGGTGTGTGAAGTCACAATGGAGGTGTGTGAAGTCATAGAATGGAGGTTTCAGAAGTCACAGAATGGAGGTGTGTGAAGTCATAGAATGGAGGTGTGTGAAGTCAGATTGGAGGTGTGTGAAGTCATAGAATGGAGGTGTGTCAACTCAAAAGGAGGTGTGTGAAGGCATAGAATGTAGGTGTGTGAAGTCATATAATGGAGGTGTGTGAAATCATAGAATGGAGGTGTGTGAACTCACAGAAGTGAGGTGTGTGAAGTCGGAATGGAGGTGTGTGAAGTCAGAATGGAGGTGTGTGGAGTCATAGAATGGAGGTGTGTGAATTCACAATGCATTTGTGTGAACTCATAGAATGGAGGTCTGTGAAGTCACAATGTATTTGTGTGAAGTCTCAGAATGGAGGTGTGTGAAGTCATAGAATAGAGGTGTGTGAAGTCACAGAATGGAGGTGTGTGAAGTCATATATTGGAGGTTTGTGAAGTCATAGAATGGAGGTGTGAGAAGTAATAGAATGGAGGTGTGTCAAGTCACAGATTGAAGGTGTGTGAAGTCACAGAATGGGGGTGTGTGAACTAAGAATGGAGGTGTGTGAAGTCACAGAATGGAGGTGTGTGAAGTCATAATGGAGGCGTGTGAAATCACAGAATTGAGGTGTGTGAAGTCACAGAATGTAGGTGTGTGAAGTCATAGAATGGAAGTGTGTGAAGTCAGAACGAAGGTGTGTGAATTCAGATTGGAGGTGTGGGAAGTCAAAATGGACGTGTGTGAAGTTATAGAGGGAGGTGTGTGAAGTCACAGAATGGACGGGTGTGAAGTCAAAGACTGGAGGTGTGTGAAGTCATAGAATGGAGGTGTGTGAACTCATAGAATGGAGGTGTGTGAAGTCACAGAAAGAAGGTGCGTTAAGTCACAGAATGGAGGTTTGTGAACTCAGAATGGAGGTGTGTGAAGTCACAGAATGGAGGTGTGGGAAGTCATAGAATGGAGTTGTGTGAAGTCACAGAATGGAGGTGTGTGAATTAATAGAATGGAGGTGTGAGAAATCATAGAATGGAGGTGCGTGAAGTCACAGAATGGAGGTGTGTGAACTCAGAATGGAGGTGTGTGAAGTCACAGAATGGAGGTGTGTGAACTCACAATGGAGGTGTGTGAAGTCAAAGAATGGAGGTGTGTGAAGTCGTAGAATGGAATTGTGTGAAGTCATAGAATGGAGGTGTGTGAAGTGAGAATTGAGGTGTGTGAAGTCACGGAATTGAGGTTTGTGAACTCAGAATGGAGGTGTGTGATGTCACAGAATGGAGGTTTGTGGAGTCATAGAATGGATGTGTGTGAAGTCATAGAATGGATGTTTCTGAAGTAGAATGAAGGTGTGTGAAGTCATAGAATGGAGGTGTGTGAAGTCAAAATGGATTTGTGTGAACTCATAAAATGGAGATGTGTGAAGTCATGGAATGGAGGTGTGTGAAGTCCAAGAATATAGGTGTGTGAAGTCAACCAATGGTGGTGTGTGAAGTCACAGAATGCAGGTGTGTTAAGTCAAAGAATGGAAGTGTGTGAAGTCAAAATGGAGGTGTGTGTAGTCACAGAATGGAGGTGTGTGAAGTCACAGAATGAAGGTGTCTGAAGTCAGAATGCAGCTGTGTGAAGCCATAGAATGGAGGTGTGTGAAGTCAGAATGGAGGTGTGTGAACTCATAAAATGGAGTGTGTGAAGTCGCAATGGGGGTGTGTGAAGTCATAGAATGGGGTGTGTGAACTCAAATTGGAGGTGTGTGAAATCAGAGAATGGAGGTGTTTCAACTCAGAAATGAGGTGTGTGAAGTCATAGAATGGAGGAGTGTGAATTCATAGAATGGAAGTGTGTGAAATCATAGAATGGAGGTGTGTGAAGTCAAACAATTGAGGTTTGTGAGGTCAGAATGGAGGTGTGTGAAGTCAGGATGGAGGTGGGTGAAGTCACAGAATGGAGGTGTGTGAGGTCATAGAATGGAGGTGTGTGAAGTCACAGAATGGAGGTGTGTGAAGTCATAGAATGGAGGTGTGTGAAGTCACAGAATGGAGGTGTGTGAAGTCATAGAATGGAGGAGTGTGAAGTCATAGAATTTAGGTGTGTGAAGTCATAGAATGGAGGTGTGTGAAGTCAGAGAATGGAGGTGTGTGAAATCACAAAATGGAGGTATGTGAACTCAAAATGGAGGTGTGTGAAGTCACAGAATGGAGATGTGTGAAGTATTAGAATGGAGGTGTGTGAAGTCACACAATGGGGGTGTGTGAAGTCATAGAATGGAGGTGTGTGAAGTCATAGAATGGAGGTGTGTGAAGTCACAGAATGGAGGTGTGTGAAGTCAGAATAGATGTGTGCGAAGTCATAGAATGGAGCTGTGTGAAGTCAGAATGGATCTGTGTGAAGTCATAGAATGGAGGTGAGTGAAGTCAGAATGGCGGTGTGTGAACTCATAGAATGATGGTGTGTGAAGTCACAATGGAGGTGTGTGAAGTCATAGAATGGAGGTTTGTGAAGTCACAGAATGGAGGTGTGTGAAGTCATAGAATGAAGGTGTGTGAAGTCAGATTGGAGGTGTGTGAAGTCATAGAATGGATGTGTGTCAACTCAAAAGGAGGTGCGTGAAGTCATAGAATGTAGGTGTGTGAAGTCATAGAATGGAGGTGTGTGAAATCATAGAATGGAAGTGTGTGAAGTCACAGAAGTGAGGTGTGTGAAGTCAGAATGGAGGTGTGTGAAGTCAGAATGGAGGTGTGTGGAGTCATAGAATGGAGGTGTGTGAATTCACAATGCATTTGTGTGAACTCATAGAATGGATGTCTGTGAAGTCACAATGTAGGTGTGTGAAGTCACAGAATGGAGGTGTGTGAAGTCATAGAATAGAGGTGTGTGCAGTCAAACAATGGTGGTGTGTGAAGTCACAAAATGCAGGTGTGTTAAGTCAAAGAATGGAAGTGTGTGAAGACAAAATGGAGGTGTGTGAAGTCACAGAATGGAGGTGTGTGAAGTCACAGAATGAAGGTGTCTGAAGTCAGAATGCAGCTGTGTGAAGCCATAGAATGGAGGTGTGTGAAGTCAGAATGGAGGTGTGTGAACTCATAGAATGGAGTGTGTGAAGTCACAATGGGGGTGTGTGAAGTCATAGAATGGGGGTGTGTGAAGTCAAATTGGAGGAGTGTGAAATCACAGAATGGAGGTGTGTCAACTCAGAAATGAGGTGTGTGAAGTCATAGAATGGAGGAGTGTGAATTCATATAATGGAAGTGTGTGAAATCATAGAATGGAGGTGTGTGAAGTCAAACAATTGAGGTTTCTGAGGTCAGAATGGAGGTGTGTGAAGTCAGGATGGAGGTGGGTGAAGTCACAGAATGGAGGTGTGTGAGGTCATAGAATGGAGGTGTGTGAAGTCACAGAATGGAGGTGTGTGCAGTCATAGAATGGAGGTGTGTGAAGTTACAGAATGGAGGTGTGTGAAGTCATAAAATGGAGGTGTGTGAAGTCATAGAATTTAGGTGTGTGAAGTCATAGAATGGAGGTGTGTGAAGTCAGAGAATGGAGGTGTGTGAAATCACAAAATGGAGGTATGTGAACTCAGAATGGAGGTGTGTGAAGTCACAGAATGGAGATGTGTGAAGTATTAGAATGGAGTTGTGTGAAGTCACACAATGGGGGTGTGTGAAGTCATAGAATGGAGGTGTGTGAAGTCATAGAATGGAGGTGTGTGAAGTCACAGAATGGAGGTGTGTGAAGTCAGAATAGATGTGTGCGAAGTCATAGAATGGAGCTGTGTGAAGTCAGAATGGATCTGTGTGAAGTCATAGAATGGAGGTGAGTGAAGTCAGAATGGCGGTGTGTGAACTCATAGAATGATGGTGTGTGAAGTCACAATGGAGGTGTGTGAAGTCATAGAATGGAGGTTTCTGAAGTCACAGAATGGAGGTGTGTGAAGTCATAGAATGAAGGTGTGTGAAGTCAGATTGGAGGTGTGTGAAGTCATAGAATGGATGTGTGTCAACTCAAAAGGAGGTGCGTGAAGTCATAGAATGTAGGTGTGTGAAGTCATAGAATGGAGGTGTGTGAAGTCAGAGAATGGAGGTGTGTGAAATCACAAAATGGAGGTATGTGAACTCAGAATGGAGGTGTGTGAAGTCACAGAATGGAGATGTGTGAAGTATTAGAATGGAGTTGGGTGAAGTCACACAATGGGTGTGTGTGAAGTCATAGAATGGAGGTGTGTGAAGTCATAGAATGGAGGTGTGTGAAGTCACAGAATGGAGGTGTGTGAAGTCAGAATAGATGTGTGCGAAGTCATAGAATGGAGCTGTGTGAAGTCAGAATGGATCTGTGTGAAGTCATAGAATGGAGGTGAGTGAAGTCAGAATGGCGGTGTGTGAACTCATAGAATGATGGTGTGTGAAGTCACAATGGAGGTGTGTGAAGTCATAGAATGGAGGTTTGTGAAGTCACAGAATGGAGGTGTGTGAAGTCATAGAATGAAGGTGTGTGAAGTCAGATTGGAGGTGTGTGAAGTCATAGAATGGATGTGTGTCAACTCAAAAGGAGGTGCGTGAAGTCATAGAATGTAGGTGTGTGAAGTCATAGAATGGAGGTGTGTGAAATCATAGAATGGAGGTATTTGAAGTCACAGAAGTGACGTGTGTGAAGTCAGAATGGAGGTGTGGGAAGTCAGAATGGAGGTGTGTGGAGTCATAGAATGGAGGTGTGTGAATTCACAATGCATTTGTGTGAACTCATAGAATGGATGTCTGTGAAGTCACAATGTAGGTGTGTGAAGTCACAGAATGGAGGTGTGTGAAGTCATAGAATAGAGGTGTGTGAAGTCACAGAATAGAGGTGTGTGAAGTCATATATTGGAGGTTTGTGAAGTCATAGAATGGAGGTGTGTGAAGTAATAGAATGGAGGTGTGTCAAGTCACAGGTTGAAGGTGTGTGAAGTCACAGAATGGGGGTGTGTGAACTCAGAATGGAGGTGTGTGAACTCATAGAATGGAGTTGTGTGAAGTCACACAATGGGTGTGTGTGAAGTCATAGAATGGAGGTGTGTGAACTCATAGAATGGAGCTGTGTGAAGTCACAGAATGGTGTGTGAAGTCAGAATAGATGTATGCGAAGTCATAGAATGGAGCTGTGTGAAGTCAGAATGGAGCTGTGTGAAGTCATAGAATGGAGGTGAGTGAAGTCAGAATGGCGGTGTGTGAACTCGTAGAATGATGGTGTGTGAAGTCACAATGGAGGTGTGTGAAGTCATAGAATGGAGGTTTCAGAAGTCACAGAATGGAGGTGTGTGAAGTCATAGAATGGAGGTGTGTGAAGTCAGATTGGAGGTGTGTGAAGTCATAGAATGGAGGTGTGTCAACTCAAAAGGAGGTGTGTGAAGGCATAGAATGTAGGTGTGTGAAGTCATATAATGGAGGTGTGTGAAATCATAGAATGGAGGTGTGTGAACTCACAGAAGTGAGGTGTGTGAAGTCGGAATGGAGGTGTGTGAAGTCAGAATGGAGGTGTGTGGAGTCATAGAATGGAGGTGTGTGAATTCACAATGCATTTGTGTGAACTCATAGAATGGAGGTCTGTGAAGTCACAATGTATTTGTGTGAAGTCTCAGAATGGAGGTGTGTGAAGTCATAGAATAGAGGTGTGTGAAGTCACAGAATGGAGGTGTGTGAAGTCATATATTGGAGGTTTGTGAAGTCATAGAATGGAGGTGTGTGAAGTAATAGAATGGAGGTGTGTCAAGTCACAGATTGAAGGTGTGTGAAGTCACAGAATGGGGGTGTGTGAACTAAGAATGGAGGTGTGTGAAGTCACAGAATGGAGGTGTGTGAAGTCATAGAATGGATGTTTCTGAAGTAAGAATGAAGGTGTGTGAAGTCCTAGAATGGAGGTGTGTGAAGTCATAATGGAGGCGTGTGAAATCACAGAATTGAGGTGTGTGAAGTCACAGAATGTAGGTGTGTGAAGTCATAGAATGGAAGTGTGTGAAGTCAGAACGAAGGTGTGTGAATTCAGATTGGAGGTGTGGGAAGTCAAAATGGAGGTGTGAGAAGTTATAGAGGGAGGTGTGTGAAGTCACAGAATGGACGGGTGTGAAGTCAAAGACTGGAGGTGTGTGAAGTCATAGAATGGAGGTGTGTGAACTCATAGAATGGAGGTGTGTGAAGTCACAGAAAGAAGGTGCGTTAAGTCACAGAATGGAGGTTTGTGAACTCAGAATGGAGGTGTGTGAAGTCACAGAATGGATGTGTGTGAAGTCATAGAATGGATGTTTCTGAAGTAGAATGAAGGTGTGTGAAGTCATAGAATGGAGGGGTGTGATGTCAAAATGGAGGTGTGTGAACTCATAAAATGGAGATGTGTGAAGTCATGGAATGGAGGTGTGTGAAGTCCAAGAATATAGGTGTGTGAAGTCAACCAATGGTGGTGTGTGAAGTCACAGAATGCAGGTGTGTTAAGTCAAAGAATGGAAGTGTGTGAAGTCAAAATGGAGGTGTGTGAAGTCACAGAATGGAGGTGTGTGAAGTCACAGAATGAAGGTGTCTGAAGTCAGAATGCAGCTGTGTGAAGCCATAGAATGGAGGTGTGTGAAGTCAGAATGGAGGTGTGTGAACTCATAAAATGGAGTGTGTGAAGTCACAATGGGGGTGTGTGAAGTCATAGAATGGGGTGTGTGAACTCAAATTGGAGGTGTGTGAAATCAGAGAATGGAGGTGTTTCAACTCAGAAATGAGGTGTGTGAAGTCATAGAATGGAGGAGTGTGAATTCATAGAATGGAAGTTTGTGAGATCATAGAATGGAGGTGTGTGAAGTCAAACAATTGAGGTTTCTGAGGTCAGAATGCAGGTGTGTGAAGTCAGGATGGAGGTGGGTGAAGTCACAGAATGGAGGTGTGTGAGGTCATAGAATGGAGGTGTGTGAAGTCACAGAATGGAGATGTGTGAAGTCATAGAATGGAGGTGTGTGAAGTCACAGAATGGAGGTGTGTGAAGTCATAGAATGGAGGTGTGTGAAATCACAAAATGGAGGTGTGTGAACTCAGAATGGAGGTGTGTGAAGTCACAGAGTGGAGATGTGTGAAGTCATAGAATGGAGTTGTGTGAAGTCACACAATGGGGGTGTGTGAAGTCATAGAATGGAGGTGTGTGAAGTCATAGAATGGAGGTGTGTGAAGTCACAGAATGGAGGTGTGTGAAGTCAGAATAGATGTGTGCGAAGTCATAGAATGGAGCTGTGTGAAGTCAGAATGCAGCTGTGTGAAGTCATAGAATGGAGGTGAGTGAAGTCAGAATGGCGGTGTGTGAACTCATAGAATGATGGTGTGTGAAGTCACAATGGAGGTGTGTGAAGTCATAGAATGGAGGTTTCTGAAGTCACAGAATGGAGGTGTGTGAAGTCATAGAATGGAGGTGTGTGAAGTCAGATTGGAGGTGTGTGAAGTCATAGAATGGAGGTGTGTCAACTCAAAAGGAGGTGTGTGAAGGCATAGAATGTAGGTGTGTGAAGTATAGAATGGAGGGGTGTGAAATCATAGAATGGAGGTGTGTGAAGTCACAGAAGTGAGGTGTGTGAAGTCAGAATTCAGGTGTGTGAAGTCATAATGGAGGTGTGTGGAGTCATAGAGTGGAGGTGTGAGAAATCATAGAATGGAGGTCTGTGAAGTCACAATGTAGGTGTGTGAAGTCACAGAATGGAGGTGTGTGAAGTCATAGAATAGAGGTGTATGAAGTCACAGAATGGAGGTGTGTGAAGTCATATATTGGAGGTTTGTGAAGTCATAGAATGGAGGTGTGTGAAGTAATAGAATGGAGGTGTGTCAAGTCACAGATTGAAGGTGTGTGAAGTCACAGAATGGGGGTGTGTGAAGTCATAGAATGGAGTTGTGTGAAGTCACACAATGGGGGTGTGTGAAGTCATAGAATGGAGGTGTGTGAAGTCATAGAATGGAGGTGTGTGAAGTCACAGAATGGAGGTGTGTGAAGTCAGAATAGATGTGTGCGAAGTCATAGAATGGAGCTGTGTGAAGTCAGAATGGAGCTGTGTGAAGTCATAGAATGGAGGTGAGTGAAGTCAGAATGGCGGTGTGTGAACTCATAGAATGATGGTGTGTGAAGTCACAATGGAGGTGTGTGAAGTCATAGAATGGAGGTTTCTGAAGTCACAGAATGGAGGTGTGTGAAGTCATAGAATGGAGGTGTGTAAAGTCAGATTGGAGGTGTGTGAAGTCATAGAATGGAGGTGTGTGAACTCATAGAATGCAAGTGTGTGAAGTCACAGAAAGAAGGTGCTTTAAGTCACAGAATGGAGGTTTGTGAACTCAGAATGGAGGTGTGTGAAGTCACAGAATGGAGGTGTGGGAAGTCATAGAATGGAGTTGTGTGAAGTCACAGAATGGAGGTGTGTGAATTAATAGAATGGAGGTGTGAGAAATCATAGAATGGAGGTGCGTGAAGTCACAGAATGGAGGTGTGTGAACTCAGAATGGAGGTGTGTAAAGTCACAGAATGGAGGTGTGTGAACTCACAATGGAGGTGTGTGAAGTCAAAGAATGGAGGTGTGTGAAGTCGTACAATGGAATTGTGTGAAGTCATAGAATGGATGTGTGTGAAGTGAGAATTGAGGTGTTTGAAGTCACGGAATTGAGGTTTGTGAACTCAGAATTGAGGTGTGTGATGTCACAGAATGGAGGTTTGTGGAGTCATAGAATGGATGTGTGTGAAGTCATAGAATGGATGTTTCTGAAGTAGAATGAAGGTGTGTGAAGTCATAGAATGGAGGTGTGTGAAGTCAAAATGGAGGTGTGTGAACTCATAAAATGGAGATGTGTGAAGTCATGGAATGGAGGTGTGTGAAGTCCAAGAATATAGGTGTGTGAAGTCAACCAATGGTGGTGTGTGAAGTCACAGAATGCAGGTGTGTTAAGTCAAAGAATGGAAGTGTGTGAAGTCAAAATGGAGGTGTGTGAAGTCAGAGAATGGAGGTGTGTGAAGTCACAGAATGAAGGTGTCTGAAGTCAGAATGCAGCTGTGTGAAGCCATAGAATGGAGGTGTGTGAAGTCAGAATGGAGGTGTGTAACTCATAGAATGGAGTGTGTGAAGTCACAATGGGTGTGTGTGAAGTCATAGAATGGGGTGTGTGAACTCAAATTGGAGGTGTGTGAAATCAGAGAATGGAGGTGTGTCAACTCATAAATGAGGTGTGAAGTCATAGAATGGAGGAGTGTGAATTCATAGAATGGAAGTTTGTGAGATCATAGAATGGAGGTGTGTGAAGTCAAACAATTGAGGTTTGTGAGGTCAGAATGGAGGTGTGTGAAGTCAGGATGGAGGTGGGTGAAGTCACAGAATGGAGGTGTGTGAGGTCATAGAATGGAGGTGTGTGAAGTCACAGAATGGAGGTGTGTGAAGTCATAGAATGGAGGTGTGTGAAGTCACAGAATGGAGGTGTGTGAAGTCATAGAATGGAGGTGTGTGAAATCACAAAATGGAGGTGTGTGAACTCAGAATGGAGGTGTGTGAAGTCACAGAGTGGAGATGTGTGAAGTCATAGAATGGAGTTGTGTGAAGTCACACAATGGGGGTGTGTGAAGTCATAGAATGGAGGTGTGTGAAGTCATAGAATGGAGGTGTGTGAAGTCATAGAATTTAGGTGTGTGAAGACATAGAATGGAGGTGTGTGAAGTCAGAGAATGGAGGTGTGGGAAATCTCAAAATGGAGGTATGTGAACTCAGAATGGAGGTGTGTGAAGTCACAGAATGGAGGTGTGTGAAGTCAGAATAGATGTGTGCGAAGTCATAGAATGGAGCTGTGTGAAGTCAGAATGGATCTGTGTGAAGTCATAGAATGGAGGTGAGTGAAGTCAGAATGGCGGTGTGTGAACTCATAGAATGATGGTGTGTGAAGTCACAATGGAGGTGTGTGAAGTCATAGAATGGAGGTTTCTGAAGTCACAGAATGGAGGTGTGTGAAGTCATAGAATGAAGGTGTGTGAAGTCAGATTGGAGGTGTGTGAAGTCATAGAATGGATGTGTGTCAACTCAAAAGGAGGTGAGTGAAGTCATAGAATGTAGGTGTGTGAAGTCATAGAATGGAGGTGTGTGAAATCATAGAATGGAGGTGTGTGAAGTCACAGAAGTGAGGTGTGTGAAGTCAGAATGGAGCTGTGTGAAGTCAGAATGGAGGTGTGGAGTCATAGAATGGAGGTGTGTGAATTCACAATGCATTTGTGTGAACTCATAGAATGGAGGTCTGTGAAGTCACAATGTAGGTGTGTGAAGTCACAGAATGGAGGTGTGTGAAGTCATAGAATAGAGGTGTGTGAAGTCACAGAATGGAGGTGTGTGAAGTCATATATTGGAGGTTTGTGAAGTCATAGAATGGAGGTGTGTGAAGTAATAGAATGGAGGTGTGTCAAGTCACAGGTTGAAGGTGTGTGAAGTCACAGAATGGGGGTGTGTGAACTCAGAATGGAGGTGTGTGAACTCATAGAATGGAGTTGTGTGAAGTCACACAATGGGTGTGTGTGAAGTCATAGAATGGAGGTGTGTGAACTCATAGAATGGAGGTGTGTGAAGTCACAGAATGGTGTGTGAAGTCAGAATAGATGTGTGCGAAGTCATAGAATGGAGCTGTGTGAAGTCAGAATGGAGCTGTGTGAAGTCATAGAATGGAGGTGAGTGAAGTCAGAATGGCGGTGTGTGAACTCATAGAATGATGGTGTGTGAAGTCACAATGGAGGTGTGTGAAGTCATAGAATGGAGGTTTCAGAAGTCACAGAATGGAGGTGTGTGAAGTCATAGAATGGAGGTGTGTGAAGTCAGATTGGAGGTGTGTGAAGTCATAGAATGGAGGTGTGTCAACTCAAAAGGAGGTGTGTGAAGGCATAGAATGTAGGTGTGTGAAGTCATATAATGGAGGTGTGTGAAATCATAGAATGGAGGTGTGTGAACTCACAGAAGTTAGGTGTGTGAAGTCGGAATGGAGGTGTGTGAAGTCAGAATGGAGGTGTGTGGAGTCATAGAATGGAGGTGTGTGAATTCACAATGCATTTGTGTGAACTCATAGAATGGAGGTCTGTAAAGTCACAATGTATTTGTGTGAAGTCTCAGAATGGAGGTGTGTGAAGTCATAGAATAGAGGTGTGTGAAGTCACAGAATAGAGGTGTGTGAAGTCATATATTGGAGGTTTGTGAAGTCATAGAATGGAGGTGTGTGAAGTAATAGAATGGAGGTGTGTCAAGTCACAGATTGAAGGTGTGTGAAGTCACAGAATGGGGGTGTGTGAACTAAGAATGGAGGTGTGTGAAGTCACAGAATGGAGGTGTGTGAAGTCATAGAATGGATGTTTCTGAAGTAAGAATGAAAGTGTTTGAAGTCCTAGAATGGAGGTGTGTGAAGTCATAATGGAGGCGTGTGAAGTCACAGAATTGAGGTGTGTGAAGTCACAGAATGTAGGTGTGTGAAGTCATAGAATGGAAGTGTGTGAAGTCAGAACGAAGGTGTGTGAATTCAGATTGGAGGTGTGGGAAGTGAAAATGGAGGTGTGTGAAGTTATAGAGGGAGGTGTGTGAAGTCACAGAATGGACGGGTGTGAAGTCAAAGACTGGAGGTGTGTGAAGTCATAGAATGGAGGTGTGTGAACTCATAGAATGGAGGTGTGTGAAGTCACAGAATGGAGGTGTGGGAAGTCATAGAATGGAGTTGTGTGAAGTCACAGAATGGAGGTGGGTGAATTAATAGAATGGAGGTGTGAGAAATCATAGAATGGAGGTGCGTGAAGTCACAGAATGGAGGTGTGTGAACTCAGAATGGAGGTGTGTGAAGTCACAGAATGGAGGTGTGTGAACTCACAATGGAGGTGTGTGAAGTCAAAGAATGGAGGTGTGTGAAGTCGTAGAATGGAATTGTGTGAAGTCATAGAATGGAGGTGTGTGAAGTGAGAATTGAGGTGTGTGAAGTCACGGAATTGAGGTTTGTGAACTCAGAATGGAGGTGTGTGATGTCACAGAATGGAGGTTTGTGGAGTCATAGAATGGATGTGTGTGAAGTCATAGAATGGATGTTTCTGAAGTAGAATGAAGGTGTGTGAAGTCATAGAATGGAGGTGTGTGATGTCAAAATGGAGGTGTGTGAACTCATAAAATGGAGATGTGTGAAGTCATGGAATGGAGGTGTGTGAAGTCCAAGAATATAGGTGTGTGAAGTCAACCAATGGTGGTGTGTGAAGTCACAGAGTGCAGGTGTGTTAAGTCAAAGAATGGAAGTGTGTGAAGTCAAAATGGAGGTGTGTGAAGTCACAGAATGGAGGTGTGTGAAGTCACAGAATGAAGGTGTCTGAAGTCAGAATGCAGCTGTGTGAAGCCATAGAATGGAGGTGTGTGAACTCATAAAATGGAGTGTGTGAAGTCACAATGTGGGTGTGTGAAGTCATA
Source organism: Megascapheus bottae (assembly GCA_024803745.1). Classification (NCBI taxonomy): domain Eukaryota; kingdom Metazoa; phylum Chordata; class Mammalia; order Rodentia; family Geomyidae; genus Megascapheus; species Megascapheus bottae. The sequence goes on along the minus strand of JANJXV010000847.1, from coordinate 142,972 downwards.
GAATGGGGTGTGTGAACTCAAATTGCAGGTGTGTGAAATCAGAGAATGGAGGTGTTTCAACTCAGAAATGAGGTGTGTGAAGTCATAGAATGGAGGAGTGTGAATTCATAGAATGGAAGTTTGTGAGATCATAGAATGGAGGTGTGTGAAGTCAAACAATTGAGGTTTCTGAGGTCAGAATGGAGGTGTGTGAAGTCAGGATGGAGGTGGGTGAAGTCACAGAATGTAGGTGTGTGAGGTCATAGAATGGAGGTGTGTGAAGTCACAGAATGGAGGTGTGTGAAGTCATAGAATGGAGGTGTGTGAAGTCACAGAATGGAGGTGTGTGAAGTCATAGAATTTAGGTGTGTGAAATCACAAAATGGAGGTGTGTGAACTAAGAATGGAGGTGTGTGAAGTCACAGAGTGGAGATGTGTGAAGTCATAGAATGGAGTTGTGTGAAGTCACACAATGGGGGTGTGTGAAGTCATAGAATGGAGGTGTGTGAAGTCATAGAATGGAGGTGTGTGAAGTCACAGAATGGAGGTGTGTGAAGTCAGAATAGATGTGTGCGAAGTCATAGAATGGAGGTGTGTGAAGTCAGAGAATGGAGGTGTGGGAAATCTCAAAATGGAGGTATGTGAACTCAGAATGGAGGTGTGTGAAGTCACAGAATGGAGGTGTGTGAAGTCAGAATAGATGTGTGCGAAGTCATAGAATGGAGCTGTGTGAAGTCAGAATGGATCTGTGTGAAGTCATAGAATGGAGGTGAGTGAAGTCAGAATGGCGGTGTGTGAACTCATAGAATGATGGTGTGTGAAGTCACAATGGAGGTGTGTGAAGTCATAGAATGGAGGTTTCTGAAGTCACAGAATGGAGGTGTGTGAAGTCATAGAATGAAGGTGTGTGAAGTCAGATTGGAGGTGTGTGAAGTCATAGAATGGATGTGTGTCAACTCAAAAGGAGGTGAGTGAAGTCATAGAATGTAGGTGTGTGAAGTCATAGAATGGAGGTGTGTGAAATCATAGAATGGAGGTGTGTGAAGTCACAGAAGTGAGGTGTGTGAAGTCAGAATGGAGCTGTGTGAAGTCAGAATGGAGGTGTGGAGTCATAGAATGGAGGTGTGTGAATTCACAATGCATTTGTGTGAACTCATAGAATGGAGGTCTGTGAAGTCACAATGTAGGTGTGTGAAGTCACAGAATGGAGGTGTGTGAAGTCATAGAATAGAGGTGTGTGAAGTCACAGAATGGAGGTGTGTGAAGTCATATATTGGAGGTTTGTGAAGTCATAGAATGGAGGTGTGTGAAGTAATAGAATGGAGGTGTGTCAAGTCACAGGTTGAAGGTGTGTGAAGTCACAGAATGGGGGTGTGTGAACTCAGAATGGAGGTGTGTGAACTCATAGAATGGAGTTGTGTGAAGTCACACAATGGGTGTGTGTGAAGTCATAGAATGGAGGTGTGTGAACTCATAGAATGGAGGTGTGTGAAGTCACAGAATGGTGTGTGAAGTCAGAATAGATGTGTGCGAAGTCATAGAATGGAGCTGTGTGAAGTCAGAATGGAGCTGTGTGAAGTCATAGAATGGAGGTGAGTGAAGTCAGAATGGCGGTGTGTGAACTCATAGAATGATGGTGTGTGAAGTCACAATGGAGGTGTGTGAAGTCATAGAATGGAGGTTTCAGAAGTCACAGAATGGAGGTGTGTGAAGTCATAGAATGGAGGTGTGTGAAGTCAGATTGGAGGTGTGTGAAGTCATAGAATGGAGGTGTGTCAACTCAAAAGGAGGTGTGTGAAGGCATAGAATGTAGGTGTGTGAAGTCATATAATGGAGGTGTGTGAAATCATAGAATGGAGGTGTGTGAACTCACAGAAGTTAGGTGTGTGAAGTCGGAATGGAGGTGTGTGAAGTCAGAATGGAGGTGTGTGGAGTCATAGAATGGAGGTGTGTGAATTCACAATGCATTTGTGTGAACTCATAGAATGGAGGTCTGTAAAGTCACAATGTATTTGTGTGAAGTCTCAGAATGGAGGTGTGTGAAGTCATAGAATAGAGGTGTGTGAAGTCACAGAATAGAGGTGTGTGAAGTCATATATTGGAGGTTTGTGAAGTCATAGAATGGAGGTGTGTGAAGTAATAGAATGGAGGTGTGTCAAGTCACAGATTGAAGGTGTGTGAAGTCACAGAATGGGGGTGTGTGAACTAAGAATGGAGGTGTGTGAAGTCACAGAATGGAGGTGTGTGAAGTCATAGAATGGATGTTTCTGAAGTAAGAATGAAAGTGTTTGAAGTCCTAGAATGGAGGTGTGTGAAGTCATAATGGAGGCGTGTGAAGTCACAGAATTGAGGTGTGTGAAGTCACAGAATGTAGGTGTGTGAAGTCATAGAATGGAAGTGTGTGAAGTCAGAACGAAGGTGTGTGAATTCAGATTGGAGGTGTGGGAAGTGAAAATGGAGGTGTGTGAAGTTATAGAGGGAGGTGTGTGAAGTCACAGAATGGACGGGTGTGAAGTCAAAGACTGGAGGTGTGTGAAGTCATAGAATGGAGGTGTGTGAACTCATAGAATGGAGGTGTGTGAAGTCACAGAATGGAGGTGTGGGAAGTCATAGAATGGAGTTGTGTGAAGTCACAGAATGGAGGTGGGTGAATTAATAGAATGGAGGTGTGAGAAATCATAGAATGGAGGTGCGTGAAGTCACAGAATGGAGGTGTGTGAACTCAGAATGGAGGTGTGTGAAGTCACAGAATGGAGGTGTGTGAACTCACAATGGAGGTGTGTGAAGTCAAAGAATGGAGGTGTGTGAAGTCGTAGAATGGAATTGTGTGAAGTCATAGAATGGAGGTGTGTGAAGTGAGAATTGAGGTGTGTGAAGTCACGGAATTGAGGTTTGTGAACTCAGAATGGAGGTGTGTGATGTCACAGAATGGAGGTTTGTGGAGTCATAGAATGGATGTGTGTGAAGTCATAGAATGGATGTTTCTGAAGTAGAATGAAGGTGTGTGAAGTCATAGAATGGAGGTGTGTGATGTCAAAATGGAGGTGTGTGAACTCATAAAATGGAGATGTGTGAAGTCATGGAATGGAGGTGTGTGAAGTCCAAGAATATAGGTGTGTGAAGTCAACCAATGGTGGTGTGTGAAGTCACAGAGTGCAGGTGTGTTAAGTCAAAGAATGGAAGTGTGTGAAGTCAAAATGGAGGTGTGTGAAGTCACAGAATGGAGGTGTGTGAAGTCACAGAATGAAGGTGTCTGAAGTCAGAATGCAGCTGTGTGAAGCCATAGAATGGAGGTGTGTGAACTCATAAAATGGAGTGTGTGAAGTCACAATGTGGGTGTGTGAAGTCATAGAATGGGGTGTGTGAACTCAAATTGCAGGTGTGTGAAATCAGAGAATGGAGGTGTTTCAACTCAGAAATGAGGTGTGTGAAGTCATAGAATGGAGGAGTGTGAATTCATAGAATGGAAGTTTGTGAGATCATAGAATGGAGGTGTGTGAAGTCAAACAATTGAGGTTTCTGAGGTCAGAATGGAGGTGTGTGAAGTCAGGATGGAGGTGGGTGAAGTCACAGAATGTAGGTGTGTGAGGTCATAGAATGGAGGTGTGTGAAGTCACAGAATGGAGGTGTGTGAAGTCATAGAATGGAGGTGTGTGAAGTCACAGAATGGAGGTGTGTGAAGTCATAGAATTTAGGTGTGTGAAATCACAAAATGGAGGTGTGTGAACTAAGAATGGAGGTGTGTGAAGTCACAGAGTGGAGATGTGTGAAGTCATAGAATGGAGTTGTGTGAAGTCACACAATGGGGGTGTGTGAAGTCATAGAATGGAGGTGTGTGAAGTCATAGAATGGAGGTGTGTGAAGTCACAGAATGGAGGTGTGTGAAGTCAGAATAGATGTGTGCGAAGTCATAGAATGGAGGTGTGTGAAGTCAGAGAATGGAGGTGTGGGAAATCTCAAAATGGAGGTATGTGAACTCAGAATGGAGGTGTGTGAAGTCACAGAATGGAGGTGTGTGAAGTCAGAATAGATGTGTGTGAACTCATAGAATGATGGTGTGTGAAGTCACAATGGAGGTGTGTGAAGTCATAGAATGGAGGTTTCTGAAGTCACAGAATGGAGGTGTGTGAAGTCATAGAATGGAGGTGTGTGAAGTCAGATTGGAGGTGTGTGAAGTCATAGAATGGAGGTGTGTCAACTCAAAAGGAGGTGTGTGAAGGCATAGAATGTAGGTGTGTGAAGTATAGAATGGAGGGGTGTGAAATCATAGAATGGAGGTGTGTGAAGTCACAGAAGTGAGGTGTGTGAAGTCAGAATGGAGGTGTGTGAAGTCATAATGGAGGTGTGTGGAGTCATAGAATGGAGGTGTGTGAATTCACAATGCATTTGTGTGAACTCATAGAATGGAGGTCTGTGAAGTCACAATGTAGGTGTGTGAAGTCACAGAATGGAGGTGTGTGAAGTCATAGAATAGAGGTGTGTGAAGTCACAGAATGGAGGTGTGTGAAGTCATATATTGGAGGTGTGTGAAGGTATAGAATGGAGGTGTGTGAAGTAATAGAATGGAGGTGTGTCAAGTCACAGATTGAAGGTGTGTGAAGTCACAGAATGGGGGTGTGTGAACTCAGAATGGAGGTGTGGGAAGTCACAGAATGGACGTGTGTGAAGTCATAGAATGGATGTTTCTGAAGTAAGAATGAAGGTGTGTGAAGTCCTAGAATGGAGGTGTGTGAAGTCATAATGGAGGCGTGTGAAGTCACAGAATTGAGGTGTGTGAAGTCACAGAATGTAGGTGTGTGAAGTCATATAATGGAAGTGTGTGAAGTCAGAACGAAGGTGTGTGAACTCAGATTGGAGGTGTGGGAAGTCACAATGGAGGTGTGTGAAGTTATAGAATGGAGGTGTGTGAAGTCACAGAATGGACGGGTGTGAAGTCACAGACTGGAGGTGTGTGAAGTCATAGAATGGAGGTGTGTGAACTCATAGAATGGAGGTGTGTGAAGTCACAGAATGAAGGTGCATTAAGTCACAGAATGGAGGTTTGTGAACTCAGAATGGAGGTGTGTGAAGTCACAGAATGGAGGTGTGGGAAGTCATAGAATGGAGTTGTGTGAAGTCACAGAATGGAGGTGTGTGAATTAATAGAATGCAGGTGTGAGAAATCATACAATGGAGGTGCGTGAAGTCACAGAATCAGGTGTGTGAACTCAGAATGGAGGTGTGTGAAGTCACAGAATGGAGGTGTGTGAACTCACAATGGAGGTGTGTGAAGTCAAAGAATGGAGGTGTGTGAAGTCGTAGAATGGAATTGTGTGAAGTCATAGAATGGAGGTGTGTGAAGTGAGACTTGAGGTGTGTGAAGTCACGGAATTGAGGTGTGTGAACTCAGAATGGAGGTGTGTGATGTCACAGAATGGAGGTTTGTGAAGTCATAGAATGGAGGTGTGTGAAGTCATAGAATGGATGTTTCTGAAGTAGAATGAAGGTGTGTGAAGTCATAGAATGGAGGTGTGTGAAGTCAAAATGGAGGTGTGTGAACTCATAAAATGGAGATGTGTGAAGTCATGGAATGGAGGTGTGTGAAGTCCAAGAATATAGTTGTGTGAACTCAAACAATGGTGGTGTGTGAAGTCACAGAATGCAGGTGTGTTAAGTCAAAGAATGGAAGTGTGTGAAGTCAAAATGGAGGTGTGTGAAGTCACAGAATGGAGGTGTGTGAAGTCACAGAATGAAGGTGTCTGAAGTCAGAATGCAGCTGTGTGAAGCCATAGAATGGAGGTGTGTGAAGTCAGAATGGAGGTGTGTGAACTCATAGAATGGAGTGTGTGAAGTCACAATGGGGGTGTGTGAAGTCATAGAATGGGGGTGTGTGAAGTCAAATTGGAGGTGTGTGAAATCAGAGAATGGAGGTGTGTCAACTCAGAAATGAGGTGTGTGAAGTCATAGAATGGAGGAGAGTGAATTCATAGAATGGAAGTGTGTGAAATCATAGAATGGAGGTGTGTGAAGTCAAAGAATTGAGGTTTGTGAGGTCAGAATGGAGGTGTGTGAAGTCAGGATGGAGGTGGGTGAAGTCACAGAATGTAGGTGTGTGAGGTCATAGAATGGAGGTGTGTGAAGTCACAGAATGGAGGTGTGTGAAGTCATAGAATGGAGGTGTGTGAAGTCACAGAATGGAGGTGTGTGAAGTCATAGAATGGAGGTGTGTGAAGTCACAGAATGGAGGTGTGTGAAGTCATAGAATGGAGGTGTGTGAAGTCATAGAATTTAGGTGTGTGAAGTCATAGAATGGAGGTGTTTGAAGTCAGAGAATGGAGGTGTGTGAAATCACAAAATGGAGGTGTGTGAACTCAGAATGGAGGTGTGTGAAGTCACAGAATGGAGATGTGTGAAGTCATAGAATGGAGTTGTGTGAAGTCACACAATGGGGGTGTGTGAAGTCATAGAATGGAGGTGTGTGAAGTCATAGAATGGAGGTGTGTGAAGTCACAGAATGGAGGTGTGTGAAGTCAGAATAGATGTGTGCGAAGTCATAGAATGGAGCTGTGTGAAGTCAGAATGGAGCTGTGTGAAGTCATAGAATGGAGGTGAGTGAAGTCAGAATGGCGGTGTGTGAACTCATAGAATGATGGTGTGTGAAGTCACAATGGAGGTGTGTGAAGTCATAGAATGGAGGTTTCTGAAGTCACAGAATGGAGGTGTGTGAAGTCATAGAATGGAGGTGTGTGAAGTCAGATTGGAGGTGTGTGAAGTCATAGAATGGAGGTGTGTGAACTCATAGAATGGAAGTGTGTGAAGTCACAGAAAGAAGGTGCGTTAAGTCACAGAATGGAGGTTTGTGTACTCAGAATGGAGGTGTGGGAAGTCACAGAATGGAGGTGTGGGAAGTCATAGAATGGAGTTGTGTGAAGTCACAGAATGGAGGTGTGTGAATTAATAGAATGGAGGTGTGAGAAATCATACAATGGAGGTGCGTGAAGTCACAGAATGGAGGTGTGTGAACTCAGAATGGAGGTGTGTGAAGTCACAGAATGGAGGTGTGTGAACTCACAATGGAGGTGTGTGAAGTCAAAGAATGGAGGTGTGTGAAGTCGTAGAATGGAATTGTGTGAAGTCATAGAATGGAGGTGTGTGAAGTGAGAATTGAGGTGTTTGAAGTCACGGAATTGAGGTTTGTGAACTCAGAATGGAGGTGTGTGATGTCACAGAATGGAGGTTTGTGGAGTCATAGAATGGATGTGTGTGAAGTCATAGAATGGATGTTTCTGAAGTAGAATGAAGGTGTGTGAAGTCATAGAATGGAGGTGTGTGAAGTCAAAATGGAGGTGTGTGAACTCATAAAATGGAGATGTGTGAAGTCATGGAATGGAGGTGTGTGAAGTCCAAGAATATAGGTGTGTGAAGTCAACCAATGGTGGTGTGTGAAGTCACAGAATGCAGGTGTGTTAAGTCAAAGAATGGAAGTGTGTGAAGTCAAAATGGAGGTGTGTGAAGTCACAGAATGGAGGTGTGTGAAGTCACAGAATGAAGGTGTCTGAAGTCAGAATGCAGCTGTGTGAAGCCATAGAATGGAGGTGTGTGAAGTCAGAATGAAGGTGTGTAACTCATAGAATGGAGTGTGTGAAGTCACAATGGGGGTGTGTGAAGTCATAGAATGGGGTGTGTGAACTCAAATTGGAGGTGTGTGAAATCAGAGAATGGAGGTGTGTCAACTCAGAAATGAGGTGTGAAGTCATAGAATGGAGGAGTGTGAATTCATAGAATGGAAGTTTGTGAGATCATAGAATGGAGGTGTGTGAAGTCAAACAATTGAGGTTTGTGAGGTCAGAATGGAGGTGTGTGAAGTCAGGATGGAGGTGGGTGAAGTCACAGAATGGAGGTGTGTGAGGTCATAGAATGGAGGTGTGTGAAGTCACAGAATGGAGGTGTGTGAAGTCATAGAATGGAGGTGTGTGAAGTCACAGAATGGAGGTGTGTGAAGTCATAGAATGGAGGTGTGTGAAATCACAAAATGGAGGTGTGTGAACTCAGAATGGAGGTGTGTGAAGTCACAGAGTGGAGATGTGTGAAGTCATAGAATGGAGTTGTGTGAAGTCACACAATGGAGGTGTGTGAATTAATAGAATGGAGGTGTGAGAAATCATAGAATGGAGGTGCGTGAAGTCACAGAATGGAGGTGTGTGAAGTCATAGAATGGAAGTGTGTGAAGTCAGAACGAAGGTGTGTGAACTCAGATTGGAGGTGTGGGAAGTCACAATGGAGGTGTGTGAAGTTATAGAATGGAGGTGTGTGAAGTCACAGAATGGACGGGTGTGAAGTCAAAGACTGGAGGTGTGTGAAGTCATAGAATGGAGGTGTGTGAACTCATAGAATGGAGGTGTGTGAAGTCACAGAATGAAGGTGCATTAAGTCACAGAATGGAGGTTTGTGAACTCAGAATGGAGGTGTGTGAAGTCACAGAATGGAGGTGTGGGTAGTCATAGAATGGAGTTGTGTGAAGTCACAGAATGGAGGTGTGTGAATTAATAGAATGGAGGTGTGAGAAATCATACAATGGAGGTGCGTGAAGTCACAGAATCAGGTGTGTGAACTCAGAATGGAGGTGTGTGAAGTCACAGAATGGAGGTGTGTGAACTCACAATGGAGGTGTGTGAAGTCAAAGAATGGAGGTGTGTGAAGTCGTAGAATGGAATTGTGTGAAGTCATAGAATGGAGGTGTGTGAAGTGAGACTTGAGGGGTGTGAAGTCACGGAATTGAGGTGTGTGAACTCAGAATGGAGGTGTGTGATGTCACAGAATGGAGGTTTGTGAAGTCATAGAATGGAGGTGTGTGAAGTCATAGAATGGATGTTTCTGAAGTAGAATGAAGGTGTGTGAAGTCATAGAATGGAGGTGTGTGAAGTCAAAATGGAGGTGTGTGAACTCATAAAATGGAGATGTGTGAAGTCATGGAATGGAGGTGTGTGAAGTCCAAGAATATAGTTGTGTGAACTCAAACAATGGTGGTGTGTGAAGTCACAGAATGCAGGTGTGTTAAGTCAAAGAATGGAAGTGTGTGAAGTCAAAATGGAGGTGTGTGAAGTCACAGAATGGAGGTGTGTGAAGTCACAGAATGAAGGTGTCTGAAGTCAGAATGCAGCTGTGTGAAGCCATAGAATGGAGGTGTGTGAAGTCAGAATGGAGGTGTGTGAACTCATAGAATGGAGTGTGTGAAGTCACAATGGGGGTGTGTGAAGTCATAGAATGGGGGTGTGTGAAGTCAAATTGGAGGTGTGTGAAATCAGAGAATGGAGGTGTGTCAACTCAGAAATGAGGTGTGTGAAGTCATAGAATGGAGGAGAGTGAATTCATAGAATGGAAGTGTGTGAAATCATAGAATGGAGGTGTGTGAAGTCAAAGAATTGAGGTTTGTGAGGTCAGAATGGAGGTGTGTGAAGTCAGGATGGAGGTGGGTGAAGTCACAGAATGTAGGTGTGTGAGGTCATAGAATGGAGGTGTGTGAAGTCACAGAATGGAGGTGTGTGAAGTCATAGAATGGAGGTGTGTGAAGTCACAGAATGGAGGTGTGTGAAGTCATAGAATGGAGGTGTGTGAAGTCATAGAATTTAGGTGTGTGAAGTCATAGAATGGAGGTGTTTGAAGTCAGAGAATGGAGGTGTGTGAAATCACAAAATGGAGGTGTGTGAACCCAGAATGGAGGTGTGTGAAGTCACAGAATGGAGATGTGTGAAGTCATAGAATGGAGTTGAGTGAAGTCACACAATGGGGGTGTGTGAAGTCATAGAATGGAGGTGTGTGAAGTCATAGAATGGAGGTGTGTGAAGTCACAGAATGGAGGTGTGTGCAGTCAGAATAGATGTGTGCGAAGTCATAGAATGGAGCTGTGTGAAGTCAGAATGGAGCTGTGTGAAGTCATAGAATGGAGGTGAGTGAAGTCAGAATGGCGGTGTGTGAACTCATAGAATGATGGTGTGTGAAGTCACAATGGAGGTGTGTGAAGTCATAGAATGGAGGTTTCTGAAGTCACAGAATGGAGGTGTGTGAAGTCATAGAATGGAGGTGTGTGAAGTCAGATTGGAGGTGTGTGAAGTCATAGAATGGAGGTGTGTGAACTCATAGAATGGAAGTGTGTGAAGTCACAGAAAGAAGGTGCTTTAAGTCACAGAATGGAGGTTTGTGAACTCAGAATGGAGGTGTGTGAAGTCACAGAATGGAGGTGTGGGAAGTCATAGAATGGAGTTGTGTGAAGTCACAGAATGGAGGTGTGTGAATTAATAGAATGGAGGTGTGAGAAATCATAGAATGGAGGTGCGTGAAGTCACAGAATGGAGGTGTGTGAACTCAGACTGGAGGTGTGTAAAGTCACAGAATGGAGGTGTGTGAACTCACAATGGAGGTGTGTGAAGTCAAAGAATGGAGGTGTGTGAAGTCGTACAATGGAATTGTGTGAAGTCATAGAATGGAGGTGTGTGAAGTGAGAATTGAGGTGTTTGAAGTCACGGAATTGAGGTTTGTGAACTCAGAATGGAGGTGTGTGATGTCACAGAATGGAGGTTTGTGGAGTCATAGAATGGATGTGTGTGAAGTCATAGAATGGATGTTTCTGAAGTAGAATGAAGGTGTGTGAAGTCATAGAATGGAGGTGTGTGAAGTCAAAATGGAGGTGTGTGAACTCATAAAATGGAGATGTGTGAAGTCATGGAATGGAGGTGTGTGAAGTCCAAGAATATAGGTGTGTGAAGTCAACCAATGGTGGTGTGTGAAGTCACAGAATGCAGGTGTGTTAAGTCAAAGAATGGAAGTGTGTGAAGTCAAAATGGAGGTGTGTGATGTCAGAGAATGGAGGTGTGTGAAGTCACAGAATGAAGGTGTCTGAAGTCAGAATGCAGCTGTGTGAAGCCATAGAATGGAGGTGTGTGAAGTCAAAATGGAGGTGTGTAACTCATAGAATGGAGTGTGTGAAGTCACAATGTGGGTGTGTGAAGTCATAGAATGGGGTGTGTGAACTCAAATTGGAGGTGTGTGAAATCAGAGAATGGAGGTGTGTCAACTCATAAATGAGGTGTGAAGTCATAGAATGGAGGAGTGTGAATTCATAGAATGGAAGTTTGTGAGATCATAGAATGGAGGTGTGTGAAGTCAAACAATTGAGGTTTGTGAGGTCAGAATGGAGGTGTGTGAAGTCAGGATGGAGGTGGGTGAAGTCACAGAATGGAGGTGTGTGAGGTCATAGAATGGAGGTGTGTGAAGTCACAGAATGGAGGTGTGTGAAGTCATAGAATGGAGGTGTGTGAAGTCACAGAATGGAGGTGTGTGAAGTCATAGAATGGAGGTGTGTGAAATCACAAAATGGAGGTGTGTGAACTCAGAATGGAGGTGTGTGAAGTCACAGAGTGGAGATGTGTGAAGTCATAGAATGGAGTTGTGTGAAGTCACACAATGGGGGTGTGTGAAGTCATAGAATGGAGGTGTGTGAAGTCATAGAATGGAGGTGTGTGAAGTCATAGAATTTAGGTGTGTGAAGTCATAGAATGGAGGTGTGTGAAGTCAGAGAATGGAGGTGTGTGAAATCTCAAAATGGAGGTATGTGAACTCAGAATGGAGGTGTGTGAAGTCACAGAATGGAGGTGTGTGAAGTCAGAATAGATGTGTGCGAAGTCATAGAATGGAGCTGTGTGAAGTCAGAATGGATCTGTGTGAAGTCATTGAATGGAGGTGAGTGAAGTCAGAATGGCGGTGTGTGAACTCATAGAATGATGGTGTGTGAAGTCACAATGGAGGTGTGTGAAGTCATAGAATGGAGGTTTCTGAAGTCACAGAATGGAGGTGTGTGAAGTCATAGAATGAAGGTGTGTGAAGTCAGATTGGAGGTGTGTGAATTCATAGAATGGATGTGTGTCAACTCAAAAGGAGGTGCGTGAAGTCATAGAATGTAGGTGTGTGAAGTCATAGAATGGAGGTGTGTGAAATCATAGAATGGAGGTGTGTGAAGTCACAGAAGTGAGGTGTGTGAAGTCAGAATGGAGCTGTGTGAAGTCAGAATGGAGGTGTGTGGAGTCATAGAATGGAGGTGTGTGAATTCACAATGCATTTGTGTGAACTCATAGAATGGAGGTCTGTGAAGTCACAATGTAGGTGTGTGAAGTCACAGAATGGAGGTGTGTGAAGTCATAGAATAGAGGTGTGTGAAGTCACAGAATGGAGGTGTGTGAAGTCATATATTGGAGGTTTGTGAAGTCATAGAATGGAGGTGTGTGAAGTAATAGAATGGAGGTGTGTCAAGTCACAGGTTGAAGGTGTGTGAAGTCACAGAATGGGGGTGTGTGAACTCAGAATGGAGGTGTGTGAACTCATAGAATGGAGTTGTGTGAAGTCACACAATGGGTGTGTGTGAAGTCATAGAATGGAGGTGTGTGAACTCATAGAATGGAGGTGTGTGAAGTCACAGAATGGTGTGTGAAGTCAGAATAGATGTGTGCGAAGTCATAGAATGGAGCTGTGTGAAGTCAGAATGGAGCTGTGTGAAGTCATAGAATGGAGGTGAGTGAAGTCAGAATGGCGGTGTGTGAACTCATAGAATGATGGTGTGTGAAGTCACAATGGAGGTGTGTGAAGTCATAGAATGGAGGTTTCAGAAGTCACAGAATGGAGGTGTGTGAAGTCATAGAATGGAGGTGTGTGAAGTCAGATTGGAGGTGTGTGAAGTCATAGAATGGAGGTGTGTCAACTCAAAAGGAGGTGTGTGAAGGCATAGAATGTAGGTGTGTGAAGTCATATAATGGAGGTGTGTGAAATCATAGAATGGAGGTGTGTGAACTCACAGAAGTGAGGTGTGTGAAGTCGGAATGGAGGTGTGAGAAGTCAGAATGGAGGTGTGTGGAGTCATAGAATGGAGGTGTGTGAATTCACAATGCATTTGTGTGAACTCATAGAATGGAGGTCTGTGAAGTCACAATGTATTTGTGTGAAGTCTCAGAATGGAGGTGTGTGAAGTCATAGAATAGAGGTGTGTGAAGTCACAGAATGGAGGTGTGTGAAGTCATATATTGGAGGTTTGTGAAGTCATAGAATGGAGGTGTGTGAAGTAATAGAATGGAGGTGTGTCAAGTCACAGATTGAAGGTGTGTGAAGTCACAGAATGGGGGTGTGTGAACTAAGAATGGAGGTGTGTGAAGTCACAGAATGGAGGTGTGTGAAGTCATAGAATGGATGTTTCTGAAGTAAGAATGAAGGTGTTTGAAGTCCTAGAATGGAGGTGTGTGAAGTCATAATGGAGGCGTGTGAAGTCACAGAATTGAGGTGTGTGAAGTCACAGAATGTAGGTGTGTGAAGTCATAGAATGGAAGTGTGTGAAGTCAGAACGAAGGTGTGTGAATTCAGATTGGAGGTGTGGGAAGTCAAAATGGAGGTGTGTGAAGTTATAGAGGGAGGTGTGTGAAGTCACAGAATGGACGGGTGTGAAGTCAAAGACTGGAGGTGTGTGAAGTCATAGAATGGAGGTGTGTGAACTCATAGAATGGAGGTGTGTGAAGTCACAGAAAGAAGGTGCGTTAAGTCACAGAATGGAGGTTTGTGAACTCAGAATGGAGGTGTGTGAAGTCACAGAATGGAGGTGTGGGAAGTCATAGAATGGAGTTGTGTGAAGTCACAGAATGGAGGTGTGTGAATTAATAGAATGGAGGTGTGAGAAATCATAGAATGGAGGTGCGTGAAGTCACAGAATGGAGGTGTGTGAACTCAGAATGGAGGTGTGTGAAGTCACAGAATGGAGGTGTGTGAACTCACAATGGAGGTGTGTGAAGTCAAAGAATGGAGGTGTGTGAAGTCGTAGAATGGAATTGTGTGAAGTCATAGAATGGAGGTGTGTGAAGTGAGAATTGAGGTGTGTGAAGTCACGGAATTGAGGTTTGTGAACTCAGAATGGAGGTGTGTGATGTCACAGAATGGAGGTTTGTGGAGTCATAGAATGGATGTGTGTGAAGTCATAGAATGGATGTTTCTGAAGTAGAATGAAGGTGTGTGAAGTCATAGAATGGAGGTGTGTGAAGTCAAAATGGAGGTGTGTGAACTCATAAAATGGAGATGTGTGAAGTCATGGAATGGAGGTGTGTGAAGTCCAAGAATATAGGTGTGTGAAGTCAACCAATGGTGGTGTGTGAAGTCACAGAATGCAGGTGTGTTAAGTCAAAGAATGGAAGTGTGTGAAGTCAAAATGGAGGTGTGTGAAGTCACAGAATGGAGGTGTGTGAAGTCACAGAATGAAGGTGTCTGAAGTCAGAATGCAGCTGTGTGAAGCCATAGAATGGAGGTGTGTGAACTCATAAAATGGAGTGTGTGAAGTCACAATGTGGGTGTGTGAAGTCATAGAATGGGGTGTGTGAACTCAAATTGGAGGTGTGTGAAATCAGAGAATGGAGGTGTTTCAACTCAGAAATGAGGTGTGTGAAGTCATAGAATGGAGGAGTGTGAATTCATAGAATGGAAGTTTGTGAGATCATAGAATGGAGGTGTGTGAAGTCAAACAATTGAGGTTTGTGAGGTCAGAATGGAGGTGTGTGAAGTCAGGATGGAGGTGGGTGAAGTCACAGAATGGGGGTGTGTGAGGTCATAGAATGGAGGTGTGTGAACACAGAATGGAGGTGTGTGAAGTCATAGAATGGAGGTGTGTGAAGTCACAGAATGGAGGTGTGTGAAGTCATAGAATTTAGGTGTGTGAAATCACAAAATGGAGGTGTGTGAACTCAGAATGGAGGTGTGTGAAGTCACAGAGTGGAGATGTGTGAAGTCATAGAATGGAGTTGTGTGAAGTCACACAATGGGGGTGTGTGAAGTCATAGAATGGAGGTGTGTGAAGTCATAGAATGGAGATGTGTGAAGTCACAGAATGGAGGTGTGTGAAGTCAGAATAGTTGTGTGCGAAGTCATAGAATGCAGCTGTGTGAAGTCAGAATGGAGCTGTGTGAAGTCATAGAATGGAGGTGAGTGAAGTCAGAATGGCGGTGTGTGAACTCATAGAATGATGGTGTGTGAAGTCACAATGGAGGTGTGTGAAGTCATAGAATGGAGGTTTCTGAAGTCACAGAATGGAGGTGTGTGAAGTCATAGAATGGAGGTGTGTGAAGTCAGATTGGAGGTGTGTGAAGTCATAGAATGGAGGTGTGTCAACTCAAAAGGAGGTGTGTGAAGGCATAGAATGTAGGTGTGTGAAGTATAGAATGGAGGGGTGTGAAATCATAGAATGGAGGTGTGTGAAGTCACAGAAGTGAGGTGTGTGAAGTCAGAATGGAGGTGTGTGAAGTCATAATGGAGGTGTGTGGAGTCATAGAATGGAGGTGTGTGAATTCACAATGCATTTGTGTGAACTCATAGAATGGAGGTCTGTGAAGTCACAATGTAGGTGTGTGAAGTCACAGAATGGAGGTGTGTGAAGTCATAGAATAGAGGTGTATGAAGTCACAGAATGGAGGTGTGTGAAGTCATATATTGGAGGTTTTTGAAGCCATAGAATGGAGGTGTGTGAAGTAATAGAATGGAGGTGTGTCAAGTCACAGATTGAAGGTGTGTGAAGTCACAGAATGGGGGTTGGTGAACTCAGAATGGAGGTGTGGGAAGTCACAGAATGGAGGTGTGTGAAGTCATAGAATGGATGTTTCTGAAGTAATAATGAAGGTGTGTGAAGTCCTAGAATGGAGGTGTGTGAAGTCATAATGGAGGCGTGTGAAGTCACAGAATTGAGGTGTGTGAAGTCACAGAATGTAGGTGTGTGAAGTCATAGAATGGAAGTGTGTGAAATCAGAACGAAGGTGTGTGAACTCAGATTGGAGGTGTGGGAAGTCACAATGGAGGTGTGTGAAGTTATAGAATGGAGGTGTGTGAAGTCACAGAATGGACGGGTGTGAAGTCAAAGACTGGAGGTGTGTGAAGTCATAGAATGGAGGTGTGTGAACTCATAGAATGGAGGTGTGTGAAGTCACAGAATGAAGGTGCATTAAGTCACAGAATGGAGGTTTGTGAACTCAGAATGGAGGTGTGTGAAGTCACAGAATGGAGGTGTGGGAAGTCATAGAATGGAGTTGTGTGAAGTCACAGAATGGAGGTGTGTGAATTAATAGAATGCAGGTGTGAGAAATCATACAATGGAGGTGCGTGAAGTCACAGAATCAGGTGTGTGAACTCAGAATGGAGGTGTGTGAAGTCACAGAATGGAGGTGTGTGAACTCACAATGGAGGTGTGTGAAGTCAAAGAATGGAGGTGTGTGAAGTCGTAGAATGGAATTGTGTGAAGTCATAGAATGGAGGTGTGTGAAGTGAGACTTGAGGTGTGTGAAGTCACGGAATTGAGGTGTGTGAACTCAGAATGGAGGTGTGTGATGTCACAGAATGGAGGTTTGTGAAGTCATAGAATGGAGGTGTGTGAAGTCATAGAATGGATGTTTCTGAAGTAGAATGAAGGTGTGTGAAGTCATAGAATGGAGGTGTGTGAAGTCAAAATGGAGGTGTGTGAACTCATAAAATGGAGATGTGTGAAGTCATGGAATGGAGGTGTGTAAAGTCCAAGAATATAGTTGTGTGAACTCAAACAATGGTGGTGTGTGAAGTCACAGAATGCAGGTGTGTTAAGTCAAAGAATGGAAGTGTGTGAAGTCAAAATGGAGGTGTGTGAAGTCACAGAATGGAGGTGTGTGAAGTCACAGAATGAAGGTGTCTGAAGTCAGAATGCAGCTGTGTGAAGCCATAGAATGGAGGTGTGTGAAGTCAGAATGGAGGTGTGTGAACTCATAGAATGGAGTGTGTGAAGTCACAATGGGGGTGTGTGAAGTCATAGAATGGGGGTGTGTGAAGTCAAATTGGAGGTGTGTGAAATCAGAGAATGGAGGTGTGTCAACTCAGAAATGAGGTGTGTGAAGTCATAGAATGGAGGAGAGTGAATTCATAGAATGTAAGTGTGTGAAATCATAGAATGGAGGTGTGTGAAGTCAAAGAATTGAGGTTTGTGAGGTCAGAATGGAGGTGTGTGAAGTCAGGATGGAGGTGGGTGAAGTCACAGAATGTAGGTGTGTGAGGTCATAGAATGGAGGTGTGTGAAGTCACAGAATGGAGGTGTGTGAAGTCATAGAATGGAGGTGTGTGAAGTCACAGAATGGAGGTGTGTGAAGTCATAGAATGGAGGTGGGTGAAGTCATAGAATTTAGGTGTGTGAAGTCATAGAATGGAGGTGTTTGAAGTCAGAGAATGGAGGTGTGTGAAATCACAAAATGGAGGTGTGTGAACTCAGAATGGAGGTGTGTGAAGTCACAGAATGGAGATGTGTGAAGTCATAGAATGGAGTTGTGTGAAGTCACACAATGGCGGTGTGTGAAGTCATAGAATGGAGGTGTGTGAAGTCATAGAGTGGAGGTGTGTGAAGTCACAGAATGGAGGTGTGTGAAGTCAGAATAGATGTGTGCGAAGTCATAGAATGGAGCTGTGTGAAGTCAGAATGGAGCTGTGTGAAGTCATAGAATGGAGGTGAGTGAAGTCAGAATGGCGGTGTGTGAACTCATAGAATGATGGTGTGTGAAGTCACAATGGAGGTGTGTGAAGTCATAGAATGGAGGTTTCTGAAGTCACAGAATGGAGGTGTGTGAAGTCATAGAATGGAGGTGTGTGAAGTCAGATTGGAGGTGTGTGAAGTCATAGAATGGAGGTGTGTGAACTCATAGAATGGAAGTGTGTGAAGTCACAGAAAGAAGGTGCGTTAAGTCACAGAATGGAGGTTTGTGAACTCAGAATGGAGGTGTGGGAAGTCACAGAATGGAGGTGTGGAAAGTCATAGAATGGAGTTGTGTGAAGTCACAGAATGGAGGTGTGTGAATTAATAGAATGGAGGTGTGAGAAATCATAGAATGGAGGTGCGTGAAGTCACAGAATGGAGGTGTGTGAACTCAGAATGGAGGTGTGTGAAGTCACAGAATGGAGGTGTGTGAACTCACAATGAAGGTGTGTGAAGTCAAAGAATGGAGGTGTGTGAAGTCGTAGAATGGAATTGTGTGAAGTCATAGAATGGAGGTGTGTGAAGTGAGAATTGAGGTGTGTGAAGTCACGGAATTGAGGTTTGTGAACTCAGAATGGAGGTGTGTGATGTCACAGAATGGAGGTTTGTGGAGTCATAGAATGGATGTGTGTGAAGTCATAGAATGGATGTTTCTGAAGTAGAATGAAGGTGTGTGAAGTCATAGAATGGAGGTGTGTGAAGTCAAAATGGAGGTGTGTGAACTCATAAAATGGAGATGTGTGAAGTCATGGAATGGAGGTGTGTGAAGTCCAAGAATATAGGTGTGTGAAGTCAACCAATGGTGGTGTGTGAAGTCACAGAATGCAGGTGTGTTAAGTCAAAGAATGGAAGTGTGTGAAGTCAAAATGGAGGTGTGTGAAGTCACAGAATGGAGGTGTGTGAAGTCACAGAATGAAGGTGTCTGAAGTCAGAATGCAGCTGTGTGAAGCCATAGAATGGAGGTGTGTGAAGTCAGAATGAAGGTGTGTAACTCATAGAATGGAGTGTGTGAAGTCACAATGGGGGTGTGTGAAGTCATAGAATGGGGTGTGTGAACTCAAATTGGAGGTGTGTGAAATCAGACAATGGAGGTGTGTCAACTCAGAAATGAGGTGTGAAGTCATAGAATGGAGGAGTGTGAATTCATAGAATGGAAGTTTGTGAGATCATAGAATGGAGGTGTGTGAAGTCAAACAATTGAGGTTTGTGAGGTCAGAATGGAGGTGTGTGAAGTCAGGATGGAGGTGGGTGAAGTCACAGAATGGAGGTGTGTGAGGTCATAGAATGGAGGTGTGTGAAGTCACAGAATGGAGGTGTGTGAAGTCATAGAATGGAGGTGTGTGAAGTCACAGAATGGAGGTGTGTGAAGTCATAGAATGGAGGTGTGTGAAATCACAAAATGGAGGTGTGTGAACTCAGAATGGAGGTGTGTGAAGTCACAGAGTGGAGATGTGTGAAGTCATAGAATGGAGTTGTGTGAAGTCACACAATGGAGGTGTGTGAATTAATAGAATGGAGGTGTGAGAAATCATAGAATGGAGGTGCGTGAAGTCACAGAATGGAGGTGTGTGAACTCAGAATGGAGGTGTGTGAAGTCACAGAATGGAGGTGTGTGAACTCACAATGGAGGTGTGTGAAGTCAAAGAATGGAGGTGTGTGAAGTCGTAGAATGGAATTGTGTGAAGTCATAGAATGGAGGTGTGTGAAGTGAGAATTGAGGTGTTTGAAGTCACGGAATTGAGGTTTGTGAACTCAGAATGGAGGTGTGTGATGTCACAGAATGGAGGTTTGTGGAGTCATAGAATGGATGTGTGTGAAGTCATAGAATGGATGTTTCTGAAGTAGAATGAAGGTGTGTGAAGTCATAGAATGGAGGTGTGTGAAGTCAAAATGGAGGTGTGTGAACTCATAAAATGGAGATGTGTGAAGTCATGGAATGGAGGTGTGTGAAGTCCAAGAATATAGGTGTGTGAAGTCAAACAATGGTGGTGTGTGAAGTCACAGAATGCAGGTGTGTTAAGTCAAAGAATGGAAGTGTGTGAAGTCAAAATGGAGGTGTGTGAAGTCACAGAATGGAGGTGTGTGAAGTCACAGAATGAAGGTGTCTGAAGTCAGAATGCAGCTGTGTGAAGCCATAGAATGGAGGTGTGTGAAGTCAGAATGAAGGTGTGTAACTCATAGAATGGAGTGTGTGAAGTCACAATGGGGGTGTGTGAAGTCATAGAATGGGGTGTGTGAACTCAAATTGGAGGTGTGTGAAATCAGAGAATGGAGGTGTGTCAACTCAGAAATGAGGTGTGAAGTCATAGAATGGAGGAGTGTGAATTCATAGAATGGAAGTTTGTGAGATCATAGAATGGAGGTGTGTGAAGTCAAACAATTGAGGTTTGTGAGGTCAGAATGGAGGTGTGTGAAGTCAGGATGGAGGTGGGTGAAGTCACAGAATGGAGGTGTGTGAGGTCATAGAATGGAGGTGTGTGAAGTCACAGAATGGAGGTGTGTGAAGTCATAGAATGGAGGTGTGTGAAGTCACAGAATGGAGGTGTGTGAAGTCATAGAATGGAGGTGTGTGAAATCACAAAATGGAGGTGTGTGAACTCAGAATGGAGGTGTGTGAAGTCACAGAGTGGAGATGTGTGAAGTCAGAATGGAGCTGTGTGAAGTCATAGAATGGAGGTGAGTGAAGTCAGAATGGCGGTGTGTGAAGTCACAGAATGAAGGTGCGTTAAGTCACAGAATGGAGATTTGTGAACTCAGAATGGAGGTGTGTGAAGTCACAGAATGGAGGTGTGGGAAGTCATAGAATGGAGTTGTGTGAAGTCACAGAATGGAGGTGTGTGAATTAATAGAATGGAGGTGTGAGAAATCATAGAATGGAGGTTCATGAAGTCACAGAATGGAGGTGTGTGAACTCAGAATGGAGGTGTGTGAAGTCACAGAATGGAGGTGTGTGAACTCACAATGGAGGTGTGTGAAGTCAAAGAATGGAGGTGTGTGAAGTCATAGAATGGAATTGTGTGAAGTCATAGAATGGAGGTGTGTGAAGTGAGAATTGAGGAGTGTGAAGTCACGGAATTGAGGTGTGTGAACTCAGAATGGAGGTGTGTGAAATCACAGAATGGAGGTGTGTGAAGTCACAGAATGGAGGTGTGTGAAGTCAAAATGGAGGTGTGTGAACTCATAAAATGGAGATTGTGAAGTCATGGAATGGAGGTGTGTGAAGTCCAAGAATATAGGTGTGTGAAGTCAAACAATGGTGGTGTGTGAAGTCAGAGAATGCAGGTGTGTTAAGTCAAAGAATGGAAGTGTGTGAAGTCAAAATGGAGGTGTGTGAAGTCACAGAATGGAGGTGTATGAAGCCATAGAATGGAGGTGTGTGAAGTCAGAATGGAGGTGTGTGAACTAATAAAATGGAGTGTGTGAAGTCACAATTGGGGTGTGTGAAGTCATAGAATGGGGGTGTGTGAAGTCAAATTGGAGGTTTGTGAAATCACAGAATGGAGGCGTGTCAACTTAGAAATGAGGTGTGTGAAGTCATAGAATGGAGGAGTGTGAATTCATAGAATGGAAGTGTGTGAAATCATAGAATGCAGGTGTGTGAAGTCAAAGAATTGAGGTTTGTGAAGTCAGAATGGAGGTGTGTGAAGTCAGGATGGAGGTGGGTGAAGTCACAGAATGGAGGTGTGGGAACTCAGAATGGAGGTGTGTGGTCACAGAACGGAGGTTTATGAAGTCATAGAATGGAGGTTTGTGAAGTCATAGAATTTAGCTGTGTGAAATCATAGAATGGATGTGTGTGAGATCACAGATTTGAGGTGTGTGAAATCACAAAATGGAGGCGTGTGAACTCAGAATGGAGGTGTGTGAAGTCACAGAATGGAGGTGTGTGAAGTCATAGAATGGAGGTGTGTGAAGACACAATGGGGGTGTGTGAAGTCATAGAATGGAGGTGTGTGAAGTCATAGAATGGAGGTGTGTGAAGTCACAGAATGGAGGTGTTTGACATCAGAGAATGGAGGTGTGTGAAATCAGAATGGAGGTGTGTGAAGTCACAGAATGGAGATGTGTGAAGTCAGAATAGATGTCTGCGAAGTCATAGAATGGAGCTGTGTGAAGTCAGAATGGAGCTGTGTGAAGTCATAGAATGGAGGTGAGTGAAGTCAGAATGGCGGTGTGTGAACATAGAATGATGGTGTGCGAAGTCAAAATGGAGGTGTGTGAAGTCATAGAATGGATGTTTTTGAAGTCACAGAATGCAAGTGTGTGAAGTCATAGAATGGAGGTGTGTGAAGTCAGATTGGAGGTGTGTGAAGTCATAGAATGGAGGTGTGTCAACTCAGAAAGGAGGTGTGTGAAGTCATAGAATGGAGGTGTGTGAAGTAATAGAATGGAGGTGTGTGAAATCATAGAATGGAGTTGTGTGAAGCCACAGAATTGAGGTGTGTGAAGTCAGAATGGAGGTGTGTGAAGTCAGAATGGAGGTGTGTGAAGTCATAGAATGGAGGTGTGTGAATTCAGAATGCATTTGTGTGAACTCATAGAATGGAGGTCTGTGAAGTCACAATGTAGGTGTGTGAAGTCATAGAATGGAGGTGTGTGAAGTCATAGAATGAGGTGTGTGAAGTCACAGAATGGAGGTGTGTGAAGTCATATAATGGAGGTGCGTGAAGTCACAGAATGGAGGTGTGTGAAGTCAGAATCGAGTTGTGTGAAGTCATAGAATGGAGGTGTGTGAAGTCAGAATGGAGGTGTGTGAAGTCATAGAATGGAGGTGTGTGAAGTCAGATTGGAGTTGTGCGAAGTCAGAGAATGGAGGTGTGTGAACTCAGAATGGAGGTGTGTGAAGTCACAGAATTTAGGTGTGTGAAGTCATAGAATGGAGGTGTGTGAAGTCATAGAATGGATGTGTGTGAAGTCATAATGGAGGTGTGTGAAGTCACAGAATTGAGGTGTGGGAAGTCACAGAATGGAGGTGTGTGAAGTCATAGAATGGAGGTGTGTGAAGTCATAGAATGGAGGTGTGTGAAGTCATACAATGGATGTTTGTTAAGTAAGAATGAAGGTGTGTTAAGTCATAGAATGGAGGTGTGTGAAGGCACAGAATGTAGGGGTGTGAAGTCAAAGACTGGAGGTGTGTGAACTCATAGAATGGAGGTGTGTGAAGTCATAGAATGGAGGTGTGTGAAGTCACAGAATGAAGATGCGTTAAGTCACAGAATGGAGGTTTGTGAACTCAGAATGGAGGTGTGTGAAGTCACAGAATGGAGGTGTGGGAAGTCATAGAATGGAGTTGTGTGAAGTCACATAATTGAGGTGTGTGAATTAATAGAATGGAGGTGTGAGAAATCATAGAATGGAGGTGCGTGAAGTCACAGAATGGAGGTGTGTGAAGTCACAGAATGGAGGTGTGAGAAGTCACAGAATAGAGGTGTGTGAACTCACAATGGAGGTGTGTGAAGTCAAAGAATGGAGGTGTGTGAAGTCATAGAATGGAATTGTGTGAAGTCATAGAATGGAGGTGTGTGAAGTGAGAATTGAGGTGTGTGAAGTCACGGAATTGAGGTGTGTGAACTCAGAATGGAGGTGTGTGAACTCACAGAATGGAGGTTTGTGAAGTCATGGAATGGAGGTGTGTGAAGTCCAAGAATATAGGAGTGTGAAGTCAAACAATGGTGGTGTGTGAAGTCACAGAATGCAGGTGTGTTAAGTCAAAGAATGGAAGTGTGTGAAGTCAAAATAGAGGTGTGTGAAGTCACAGAATGTAGGTGTGTGAAGTCATAGAATGGAGGTGTGTGAAGTCACACAATGGGGGTGTGTGAAGTCATAGAATGGAGGTGTGTGAAGTCGTAGAATGGAGGTGTGTGAAGTCACAGAATGGAGGTGTTTGACGTCAGAGAATGGAGGTGTGTGAAATCAGAATGGAGGTGTGTGAAGTCACAGAATGGAGGTGTGTGAAGTCAGAACAGATGTGTGGGAAGTCATAGAATGGAGCTGTGTGAAGACAGAATGGAGCTGTGTGAAGTCATAGAATGGAGGTGAGTGAAGTCAGAATGGCGGTGTATGAAATCATAGAATGATGGTGTGTGAAGTCACAATGGAGGTGTGTGAAGTCATAGAATGGAGGTTTTTGAATTCACAGAATGGAAGTGTGTGAAGTCATAGAATGGAGGTGTGTGAAGTCAGAATGGAGGTGTGTGAATTCATAGAATGGAGCTGTGTGAAGTCAGATTGGAGGTGTGTGAAGTCACAGAATGGAGGTGTGTGAACTCAGAATGGAGGTGTGTGAAGTCACAGAATGAAGGTGTGTGAAGTCATAGAATGGAGTTGTGTGAAGTCATAGAATGGATGTGTGTGAAGTCATAATGGAGGTGTGTGAAGTCACAGAATTAAGGTGTGTGAAGTCACAGAATGGAGGTGTGTGAAGTCATAGAATGGATGTTTGTAAAGTAAGAATGAAGGTGTGTTAAGTCATAGAATGGAGGTGTGTGAAGGCACAGAATGGAGGTGTGTGTAGTCATAGAATGGAGCTGTGTGAAGTCAGAATGGAGGTGTGTGAAGTCACAGAATGGAGGTGTGCGAACTCAGAATGGAGGTGTGTGAAGTCACAGAATGGAGGTGCGTGAAGTCATAGAATGGAGGTGTGTGAAATCATAGAATGGAGGTGTGTGAAGTCATAGAATGGAGGTGTGTGAAGTCATAGAATGGAGGTGTGTGAAGTCATAATGGAGGCGTGTGAAGTCACAGAATTCAGGTGTGTGAAGTCACAGAAGGGAGGTGTGTGAAGTCATAGAATGGAGGTGTGTGAAGTCAGAACAGAGGTGTGTGAAATCAGATTGGAGGTGTGGGAAGTCAAAATGGAGGTGTGTGAAGTTACAGAATGGACGGGTGTGAAGTCACAGAATGGATGGGTGTGAAGTCAAAAACTGGAGGTGTGTGAAGTCATAGAATGGAGGTGTGTGAACTCATAGAATGGAAGTATGTGAAGTCATAGAATGGAGGTGTGTGAAGTCACAGAATGAAGGTGCGTTAAGTCACAGAATGGAGGTTTGTGAACTCAGAATGGAGGTGTGTGAAGTCACAGAATGGAGGTGTGGGAAGTCATAGAATGGAGTTGTGTGAAGTCACAGAATAGAGTTGTGTGAATTAATAGAATGGAGGTGTGAGAAATCATAGAATGGAGGTATGTGAAGTCACAGAATGGAGGTGTGTGAACTCACAATGGAGGTGTGTGAAGTCAAAGAATGGAGTTGTGTGAAGTCATAGAATGGAATTGGGTGAAGTCATAGTATGGAGGTGTGTGAAGTGAGAATTGAGGTGTGTGAAGTCACGGAATTAACGTGTGTGAACTCAGAATGGAGGTGTGTGAAGTCACAGAATGGAGGTTTGTGAAGTCACAGAATGGAGGTGTGGGAACTCAGAATGGAGGTGTGTGGTCACAGAACGGAGGTTTGTGAAGTCATAGAATGGAGGTGTCTGAAGTCATAGCATGGATGTTTCTGAAGTGAGAACGAAGGTGTATGAAGTCAAAGAATGGAGGTGTGTGAAGTCAAAATGGAGGTGTGTGAATCATAGAATGGAGGTGTGTGAACTCATAGAATGGAGGTGTGTGAAGTCAAAGGATGGAGGTGTGTGAAGTCAAACAATAAAGGTGTGTGAAGTCACAGAATGGAGGTGTGTGAACTCATAGAATGGAGGTGCATGCAGTCAAAGAATGGAGGTGTGTGAAGTCATCGAATGGATGTGTGTGAAGTCATGGAATGGAGGTGTGTGAAGTCAGATGGAGTTGTGTGAAGTCATAGAATGGAGGTGTGTGAAGTCAGAATGGAGGTGTGTGAAGTCATAGAATGGAGGTGTGTGAAGTCATAATGGAGGCGTATGAAGTCACAGAATTCAGGTGTGTGAAGTCACAGAATGGAGGTGTGTGAAGTCAGAACAGCGGTGTGTGAACCCAGATTGGAGGTGTGGGAAGTCACAATGGAGGCGTGTGAAGTTATAGAATGGAGGTGTGTCAAGTCACAGAATGGAGGGGTGTGAAGTCAAAGACTGGAGGTGTGTGAAGTCATAGAATGGAGGTGTGTGAACTCATAGAATGGAGGTGTGTGAAGTCATAGAATGGAGGTGTGTGAAGTCACAGAATGAAGGTGCGTTAAGTCACAAAATGGAGGTTTGTGAACTCAGACTGGAGGTGTGTGAAGTCAAAGAATGGAGGTGTGGGAAGTCATAGAATGGAGTTTTGTGAAGTCACAGAATGGAGTTGTGTGAATTAGTAGAATGGAGGTGTGAGAAATCATAGAATGGAGGTGTGTGAAGTCACAGAATGGAGGTGTGTGAAGTCACAGAATGGAGGTGTGTGAAGTCACAGAATGGAGGTGTGTGAACTCACAATGGAGGTGTGTGAAATCAAAGAATGGTGGTGTGTGAAGTCATAGAATGGAATTGTGTGAAGTCATAGAATGGAGATGTGTGAAATGACAATTGAGGTGTGTGAAGTCAAGGAATTGAGGTGTGTGAACTCAGAATCGAGGTGTGTGAAGTCACAGAATGGAGGTTTGTGAAGTCATAGAATGGATGTTTCTGAAGTAGAATGAAGGTGTGTGAAGTCATAGAATGGAGGTGTGTGAAGTCAAAATGGACGTGTGTGAACTCATAAAATGGAGATGTGTGAAGCCATGGAATGGAGGTGTGTGAAGTACAAGAATATAGGTGTGTGAAGTCAAACAATGGTGGTGTGTGAAGTCAGAGAATGGAGGTGTGTGAAGTCACAGAATGGAGGTGTGGGAAGTCATAGAATGGAGTTGTGTAAAGTCACAGAATGGAGTTGTGTGAATTAATAGAATGGAGGTGTGAGAAATCATAGAATGGAGGTGTGTGAAGTTACAGAATGGAGGTGTGTGAAGTCACAGAATGGAGGTATGTGAAGTCACAGAATGGAGGTGTGTGAACTCACAATGGAGGTGTGTGAAGTCAAAGAATGGAGTTGTGTGAAGTCATAGAATGGAATTGTGTGAAGTCATAGTATGGAGGTGTGTGAAGTGAGAATTGAGGTGTGTGAAGTCACGGATTTGAGGTGTGTGAACTCAGAATGGAGGTGTGTGAAGTCACAGAATGGAGGTTTGTGAAGTCATAGAATGGAATTGTGTGAAGTCATAGAATGGAGGTGTGTGAAGTCAAAATGGAGGTGTGTGAACTCATAAAATGGAGATGTGTGAAGTCATGGAATGGAGGTGTGTGAAGTCCAAGAATATAGGTTGTGAAGTCAAAAAATGGTGATGTGTGAAGTCACAGAATGCAGGTGTGTCAAGTCAAAGAATGAAAGTGTGTGAAGTCAAAATGGAGGTGTGTGAAGTCACAGAATGGAGGTGTGTGAAGTCACAGAATGAAGGTGTTTGAAGTCAAAATTGTGGTGTGTGGAGTCACAAATGGAGGTGTCTGAAGTCAGAATGTAGCTGTGTGAAGCCAAAGAAAGGAGGGGTATGAAGTCAAAATGGAGGTGTGTGAACTCATAGAATGGACTGTGTGAAGTCACAATGGGGGTGTGTGAAGTCATAGAATGGGGGTGTGTGAAGTCAAATTGGAGGTGTGTGAAATCACAGAATGGAGGTGTGTCAACTCAGAAATGAGGTGTGTGAAGTCGTAGAATGGAGGTGTGTGAATTCATAGAATGGAAGAGTGTGAAATCATAGAATGGAGGTGTGTGAAGTCAAAGAATTGAGGTTTGTGAAGTCATAATGGAGGTGTGTAAGTCAGGATGGAGGTGGGTGAAGTCACAGAATGGAGGTGTGGGAACTCAGAATGGAGGTGTGTGGTCACAGAACGGAGGTTTGTGAAGTCATACAATGGAGGTGTCTGAAGTCATAGAATGGATGTTTCTGAAGTGAGAACGAAGGTGTATGAAGTCAAAGAATGGAGGTGTGTGAAGTCAAAATTGAGGTGTGTGAATCATAGAATAGAGGTGTGTGAACTCATAGAATGGAGGTGTGTGAAGTCATGGAATGGAGGTGTGTGAAGTCAGATGGAGTTGTGTGAAGTCATAGAATGGAGGTGTGGGAAGTCAGAGAATGGAGCTGTATGAAGTCAGAATGGAGGTGTGCGAAGTCACAGAATGGAGGTGTGTGAAGTCATTTTATGGAGCTGTGTGAAGTCAGAATGGAGGTGTGTGAAGTCACAGAATGGAGGTCTGTGAAATCACAGAATCTAGGTGTGTGAAGTCATAGAATGGAGGTGTGTGAAGTCATAGGATGCAGGTGTGTGTAGTCATAATGGAGGCGTGTGAATTCACAGAATTCAGGTGTGTGAAGTCACAGAATGGCGGTGTGTGAAGTCATAGAATGGAGGTGTGTGAAGTCAGAACAGAGGTGAGTGAACTCAGATTGGAGGGGTGGGAAGTCACAATGAAGGTGTGTGAAGTTATCGAATGGAGGTGTGTGAAGTCACAGAATGGAGGGGTGTGAAGTCAAAGACTGGAGGTGTGTGAAGTCATAGAATGGAGGTGTGTGAACTCATAGAATGGAGGTGTGTGAAGTCATAGAATGGAGGTGTGTGAAGTCACAGAATGAAGGTGCCTTAAGTCACAGAATGGAGATTTGTAAACTCAGAATGGAGGTGTGTGAAGTCACAGTATGGAGGTGTGGGAAGTCATAGAATGGAGTTGTGTGAAGTCACAGAATGGAGTTGTGTGAATTAATAGAATGGAGGTGTGAGAAATCATAGAATGGAGGTGTGTGAAGTCACAGAATGGAGGTGTGTGAAGTCACAGAATGGAGGTGTGTGAAGTCACAGAATGGAGGTTTGTGAACTCACAATGGAGGTGTGTGAAGTCAAAGAATGGAGTTGTGTGAAGTCATAGAATGGAATTGTGTGAAGTCATAGAATGGAGGTGTGTGAAGTGAGAATTGAGGAGTGTGAAGTCACGGAATTGAGGTGTGTGAACTCAGAATGGAGGTGTGTGAAGTCACAGAATTGAGGTTTGTGAAGTCATAGAATGGAGGTGTGTGAAGTCATAGAATGGATGCTACTGAAGTAGAATGAAGGTGTGTGAAGGCATAGAATGGAGTTGTGTGAAGTCAAAATGGAGGTGTGTGAACTCATAAAATGGAGATGTGTGAAGTCAAGGAATGGAGCTGTGTGAAGTCCAAGAATATAGGTTGTGAAGTCACACAATGGTGGTGTGTGAAGTCACAGAATGCAGGTGTGTGAAGTCAAAGAATGGAAGTGTGTGAAGTCAAAATGGAGGTGTGTGAAGTCACAGAATGGAGGTGTGTGAAGTCACAGAATGAAGGTGTTTGAAGTCGAAATTGTGGTGTGTGAAGTCACAAATGGAGGTGTCTGAAGTCAGAATGTAGCTGTGTGAAGCCATAGAAAGGAGGGGTATGAAGTCAAAACGGAGGTGTGTGAACTCATAGAATGGACTGTGTGAAGTCACAATGGGGGTGTGTGAAGTCATAGAATGGGGGTGTGTGAAGTCAAATTGGAGGTGTGTGAAATCACAGAATGGAGGTGTGTCAACTCAGAAATGAGGTGTGTGAAGTCGTAGAATGGAGGTGTGTGAATTCATAGAATGGAAGAGTGTGAAATCATAGAATGGAGGTGTGTGAAGTCAAAGAATTGAGGTTTGTGAAGTCAGAATGGAGGTGTGTGAACTCAGGATGGAGGTGGGTGAAGTCACAGAATGGAGGTGTGGGAACTCAGAATGGAGGTGTGTGGTCACAGAACGGAGGTTTGTGAAGTCATACAATGGAGGTGTCTGAAGTCATAGAATGGATGTTTCTGAAGTGAGAACGAAGGTGTATGAAGTCAAAGAATGGAGGTGTGTGAAGTCAAAATTGAGGTGTGTGAATCATAGAATGGAGGTGTGTGAACTCATAGAATGGAGGTGTGTGAAGTCATGGAATGGAGGTGTGTGAAGTCAGATGGAGTTTTGTGAAGTCATAGAATGGAGGTGTGTGAAGTCAGAATGGAGGTGTGTGAAGTCATAGAATGGAGGTGTGTGAAGTCATAATGGAGGCGTATGAAGTCACAGAATTCAGGTGTGTGAAGTCACAGAATGGAGGTGTGTGAAGTCATAGAATGGAGGTGTGTGAAGTCAGAACAGAGGTGTGTGAACTCAGATTGGAGGTGTGGGAAGTCACAATGGAGGTGTGTGAAGTCACAGAATGAAGGTGCGTTAAGTCACAGAATGGAGGTTTGTGAACTCAGAATGGAGGTGTGTGAAGTCACAGAATGGAGGTGGGGGAAGGCATAGAATGGAGTTGTGTGAAGTCACCGAATGGAGGTGTGTGAATTAATAGAATGTAGGTGTGAGAAATCATAGAATGGAGGTGTGTGAAGTCACAGAATGGAGGTGTGTGAAGTGACAAAATGGAGGTGTGTGAAGTCACAGAATGGAGGTGTGTGAACTCACAATGGAGGTGTGTGCAGTCAAAGAATGGAGGTGTGTGAAGTCATAGAATGGAATTGTGTGAAGTCATAGAATGGAGGTGTGTGAAGTGAGAATTGAGGTGTGTGAAGTCACGGAATTGAGGTGTGTGAACTCAGAATGGAGGTGTGTGAAGTCACAGAATTGAGGTTTGTGAAGTCATAGAATGGAGGTGTGTGAAGTCATAGAATGGATGCTACTGAAGTAGAATGAAGGTGTGTGAAGGCATAGAATGGAGGTGTGTGAAGTCAAAATGGAGGTGTGTGAACTCATAAAATGGAGATGTGTGAAGTCAAGGAATGGAGGTGTGTGAAGTCCAAGAATATAGGTTGTGAAGTCACACAATGGTGGTGTGTGAAGTCACAGAATGCAGGTGTGTGAAGTCAAAGAATGGAAGTGTGTGAAGTCAAAATGGAGGTGTGTGAAGTCACAGAATGGAGGTGTGTGAAGTCACAGAATGAAGGTGTTTGAAGTCAAAATTGTGGTGTGCGAAGTCACAAATGGAGGTGTCTGAAGTCAGAATGTAGCTGTGTGAAGCCATAGAAAGGAGGTGTATGAAGTCAAAATGGAGGTGTGTGAACACATAGAATGGACTGTGTGAAGACACAATGGGGGTGTGTGAAGTCATAGAATGGGGGTGTGTGAAGTCAAATTTGAGGTGTGTGAAATCACAGAATGGAGGTGTGTCAACTCAGAAATGAGGTGTGTGAAGTCGTAGAATGGAGGTGTGTGAATTCATAGAATGGAAGAGTGTGAAATCATAGAATGGAGGTGTGTGAAGTCAAAGAATTGAGGTTTGTGAAGTCAGAATGGAGGTGTGTGAACTCAGGATGGAGGTGGGTGAAGTCACAGAATGGAGGTGTGGGAACTCAGAATGGAGGTGTGTGGTCACAGAACGGAGGTTTGTGAAGTCATACAATGGAGGTGTCTGAAGTCATAGAATGGATGTTTCTGAAGTGAGAACGAAGGTGTATGAAGTCAAAGAATGGAGGTGTGTGAAGTCAAATTTGAGGTGTGTGAATCATAGAATGGAGGTGTGTGAACTCATAGAATGGAGGTGTGTGAAGTCATGGAATGGAGGTGTGTGAAGTCAGATGGAGTTTTGTGAAGTCATAGAATGGAGGTGTGTGAAGTCAGAATGGAGGTGTGTGAAGTCATAGAATGGAGGTGTGTGAAGTCATAATGGAGGCGTATGAAGTCACAGAATTCAGGTGTGTGAAGTCACAGAATGGAGGTGTGTGAAGTCATAGAATGGAGGTGTGTGAAGTCAGAACAGAGGTGTGTGAACTCAGATTGGAGGTGTGGGAAGTCACAATGGAGGTGTGTGAAGTCACAGAATGAAGGTGCGTTAAGTCACAGAATGGAGGTTTGTGAACTCAGAATGGAGGTGTGTGAAGTCACGGAATGGAGGTGGGGGAAGGCATAGAATGGAGTTGTGTGAAGTCACCGAATGGAGGTGTGTGAATTAATAGAATGTAGGTGTGAGAAATCATAGAATGGAGGTGTGTGAAGTCACAGAATGGAGGTGTGTGAAGTGACAAAATGGAGGTATGTGAAGTCACAGAATGGAGGTGTGTGAACTCACAATGGAGGTGTGTGAAGTCAAAGAATGGAGGTGTGTGAAGTCATAGAATGGAATTGTGTGAAGTCAAAGAATGGAGGTGTGTGAAGTGAGAATTGAGGTGTGTGAAGTCACGGAATTGAGGTGTGTGAACTCAGAATGGAGGTGTGTGAAGTCACAGAATGGAGGTTTGTGAAGTCATAGAATGGAGGTGTGTGAAGTCAAAATGGAGGTGTGTGAACTCATAAAATGGAGATGTGTGAAGTCATGGAATGGAGGTGTGTGAAGTCCAACAATATAGGTGTGTGAAGACAAACAATGGTGGTGTGTGAAGTCAACAATGCAGGTGTTTTAAGTCAAAGAATGAAAGTGTGTGAAGTCAAAATGGAGGTGTGTGAACTCATAAAATGGAGATGTGTGAAGTCATGGAATGGAGGTGTGTGAAGTCCAACAATATAGGTGTGTGAAGACAAACAATGGTGGTGTGTGAAGTTAAGAATGCAGGTGTTTTAAGTCACAGAATGAAGGTGTTTGAAGTCAAAATTGTGGTGTGTGAAGTCACAAATGGAGGTGTCTGAAGTCAGAATGCAGCTGTGTGAAGCCATAGAATGGAGGTGTGTGAAGTCAGAATGGAGGTGTGTGAACTCATAGAATGGAGTGTGTGAAGTCACAATGGGAGTGTGTGAAGTCATAGAATGGGGGTGTGTGAAGTCAAATTGGAGGTGTGTGAAGTCATAGAATGGAGGTGTGTGAAGTCATAGAATTTAGGTGTGTGAAGTCATAGAATGGAGGTGTGTGAAGTCAGAGAATGGAGGTGTGTGAAATCACAAAATGGAGGTGTGTGAAGTCACACAATGGGGGTGTGTGAAGTCATAGAATGGAGGTGTGCGAAGTCATAGAATGGAGGTGTGTGAAGTCACAGAATGGAGGTGTGTGAAGTCAGAATAGATGTGTGCGAAGTCATAGAAAGGAGCTGTGTGAAGTCAGAATGGAGCTGTGTGAAGTCATAGAATGGAGGTGAGTGAAGTCACAATGGAGGTGTGTGAAGTCAGAAGAGATGTGTGCGAAGTCATAGAATGGAGCTGTGTGAAGTCAGAATGGCGGTGTGTGAACTCATAGAATGATGGTGTGTGAAGTCACAATGGAGGTGTGTGAAGTCATAGAATGGAGGTTTTTGAAGTCACAGAATGGAGGTGTGTGAAGTCATAGAATTTAGGTGTGTGAAGTCATATTGGAGGTGTGTGAAGTCATAGAATGGAGGTGTGTCAACTCAAAAGCAGGTGTGTGAAGTCATAGAATGTAGATGTGTGAAGTCATAGAATGGATGTATGTGAAATCATAGAATGGAGGTGTGTGAAGTCACAGAATTGAGGTGTGTGAAGTCAGAATGGAGGTGTGTGAAGTCAGAATGGAGGTGTGTGAAGTCATAGAATAGAGGTGTGTGAATTCACAATGCATTTGTGTGAACTCATAGAATGGAGGTCTGTGAAGTCACAATGCAGGTGTGTGAAGTCACAGAATGGAGGTGTGTGAAGTCATAGAATGGAGGTGTGTGAAGTCACAGAATGGAGGTGTGAGAAGTCATATATTGGAGGTTTGTGAAGTCATAGAATGGAGGTGTGTGAAGTAATAGAATGGAGGTTTGTCAAGTCACAGATTGAAGGTGTGTGAAGTCACAGAATGGGGTGTGTGAACTCAGAATGGAGGTGTGTGAAGTCACAGAATGGAGGTGTGTGAAGTCATAGAATGGATGTTTCTGAAGTAAGAATGAAGGTGTGTGAAGTCATAGAATGGAGGTTTGTGAAGTCAAAATGGTGGTGTGTGAACTCATAGAATGGAGGTGTGTGAACTCATGGAATGGAGGTGTGTGAAGTCACAGAACTGAGGTGTGTGAAGTCAGAATGGAGGGGTGTGAAGGCAAAATGGAGGTGAGTGAAGTCATTGAATGGAGGTGTGTGAATTCACAATGCATTTGTGTACTCATAGAATGGAGGTCTGTGAAGTCACAATGTAGGTGTGTGAAGTCACAGATTTGAGGTGTGTGAAGTCATAGAATGGAGGTGTGTGAAGTCACAGAATGGAGGTGTGTGAACTCAGAATGGAGGTGTGTGAAGTCACAGAATGGAGGTGTGTGAAGTGATAGAATGGATGTGTGTGAAGTCATAGAATGGATGTGTGTGAAATCATAATAGAGGTGTGTGAAGTCACAGAATTGAGGTGTGTGAAGTCACAGAATGGAGGTGTGTGAAGTCATAGAATGGAGCTGTGTGAAGTCATAGAATGGAGGTGAGTGAAGTCACAATGGAGGTGTGTGAAGTCAGAAGAGATGTGTGCGAAGTCATAGAATGGAGCTGTGTGAAGTCAGAATGGCGGTGTGTGAACTCATAGAATGATGGTGTGTGAAGTCACAATGGAGGTGTGTGAAGTCATAGAATGGAGGTTTTTGAAGTCACAGAATGGAGGTGTGTGAAGTCATAGAATTTAGGTGTGTGAAGTCATATTGGAGGTGTGTGAAGTCATAGAATGGAGGTGTGTCAACTCAAAAGCAGGTGTGTGAAGTCATAGAATGTAGGTGTGTGAAGTCATAGAATGGATGTATGTGAAATCATAGAATGGAGGTGTGTGAAGTCACAGAATTGAGGTGTGTGAAGTCAGAATGGAGGTGTGTGAAGTCAGAATGGAGGTGTGTGAAGTCATAGAATAGAGGTGTGTGAATTCACAATGCATTTGTGTGAACTCATAGAATGCAGGTCTGTGAAGTCACAATGCAGGTGTGTGAAGTCACAGAATGGAGGTGTGTGAAGTCATAGAATGGAGGTGTGTGAAGTCACAGAATGGAGGTGTGTGAAGTCATAGAATGGAGTTGTGTGAAGTCACAGAATGGAGGTGTGTGAATTAATAGAATGGAGGTGTGAGAAATCATAGAATGGAGGTGTGTGAAGTCACAGAATGGAGGTGTGTGAAGTCACAGAATGGAGGTGTGTGAAGTCACAGAATGGAGGTGTGTGAACCCACAATGGAGGTATGTGAAGTCAAAGAATGGAGGTGTGTGAAGTCATAGAATGGAATTGTGTGAAGTCATAGAATGGAGGTGTGTGAAGTGAGAATTGAGGTGTGTGAAGTCACGGAATTCAGGTGTGTGAACTCAGAATGGAGGTGTGTGAAGTCACAGAATGGAGGTTTCTGAAGTAGAATGAAGGTGTGTGAAGTCATAGAATGGAGGTGTGTGAAGTCAAAATGGAGGTGTGTGAACTCATAAAATGGAGATGTGTGAAGTCATGGAATGGAGGTGTGTGAAGTCCAACAATATAGGTGTGTGAAGTCAAACAATGGTGGTGTGTGAAGTCAAGAATGCAGGTGTGTTAAGTCAAAGTATGGAAGTGTGTGAAGTCAAAATGGAGGTGTGTGAAGTCACAGAATGGAGGTGTGTGAAGTCACAGAATGAAGGTGTTTGAAGTCAAAATTGTGGTGTGTGAAGTCACAAATGGAGGTGTCTGAAGTCAGAATGCAGCTGCGTGAAGCCATAGAATGGAGGTGTGTGAAGTCAGAATGGAGGTGTGTGAACTCATAGAATGGAGTGTGTGAAGTCACAATGGGGGTGTGTGAAGTCATAGAATGGGGGTGTGTGAAGTCAAATTGGAGGTGTGTGAAATCAAAGAATGGAGGTGTGTCAACTCAGAAATGAGGTGTGTGAAGTCATAGAATGGAGGTGTGTGAATTCATAGAATGGAAGAGAGTGACATCATAGAATGGAGGTGTGTGAAGTCAAAGAATTGAGGTTTGTGAAGTCAGAATGGAGGTGTCTGAAGTCAGGATGGAGGTGGGTGAAGTCACAGAATGGAGGTGTGGGAACTCAGAATGGAGGTGTGTGGTCACAGAACGGAGGTTTGTGAAGTCATAGAATGGAGGTGCCTGAAGTCATAGAATGGATGTTTCTGAAGTGAGAACGAAGGTGTATGAAGTCAAAGATTGGAGGTGTGTGAAGTCAAAATGGAGGTGTGTGAACTCATAGAATGGAGGTGTGTGAACTCATTGAATGGAGGTGTGTGAAGTCATGGAATGGAGGTGTGTGAAGTCAAGGAATGGAGGTGTGTGAAGTCAAACAATAAAGGTGTGTGAAGTCACAGAATGGAGGTGTGTGAACTCATAGAATGGAGGTGCATGCAGTCAAAGAATGGAGGTTTGTGCAGTCATCGAATGGAGGTGTGTGAAGTCATAGAATGGAGGTGTGTGAAGTCAGATGGATTTGTGTGAAGTCATAGAATGGATGTGTGTGAAGTCAGAATGGAGGTGTTTTTAGTCATAGAATGGAGGTGTGTGAAGTCACAGAATGGAGGTGTGTGAAGTCATAGAATGGAGGTGTGTGAAGTCACAGAATGGTGGTGTGTGAAGTCATAGAATGGAGGTGTGTGAAGTCATAGAATTTAGGTGTGTGAAGTCATAGAATGGAGGTGTGTGAAATCACAAAATGGAGGTGTGTGAAGTCACACAATGGGGGTGTGTGAAGTCATAGAATGGAGGTGTGCGAAGTCATAGAATGGAGGTGTGTGAAGTCACAGAATGGAGGTGTGTGAAGTCAGAATAGATGTGTGCGAAGTCATAGAAAGGAGCTGTGTGAAGTCAGAATGGAGCTGTGTGAAGTCATAGAATGGAGGTGAGTGAAGTCACAATGGAGGTGTGTGAAGTCAGAAGAGATGTGTGCGAAGTCATAGAATGGAGCTGTGTGAAGTCAGAATGGCGGTGTGTGAACTCATAGAATGATGGTGTGTGAAGTCACAATGGAGGTGTGTGAAGTCATAGAATGGAGGTTTTTGAAGTCACAGAATGGAGGTGTGTGAAGTCATAGAATTTAGGTGTGTGAAGTCATATTGGAGGTGTGTGAAGTCATAGAATGGAGGTGTGTCAACTCAAAAGCAGGTGTGTGAAGTCATAGAATGTAGGTGTGTGAAGTCATAGAATGGATGTATGTGAAATCATAGAATGGATGTGTGTGAAGTCACAGAATTGAGGTGTGTGAAGTCAGAATGGAGGTGTGTGAAGTCAGAATGGAGGTGTGTGAAGTCATAGAATAGAGGTGTGTGAATTCACAATGCATTTGTGTGAACTCATAGAATGGAGGTCTGTGAAGTCACAATGCAGGTGTGTGAAGTCACAGAATGGAGGTGTGTGAAGTCATAGAATGGAGGTGTGTGAAGTCACAGAATGGAGGTGTGGGAAGTCATATATTGGAGGTTTGTGAAGTCATAGAATGGAGGTGTGTGAAGTAATAGAATGGAGGTTTGTCAAGTCACAGATTGAAGGTGTGTGAAGTCACAGAATGGGGTGTGTTAACTCAGAATGGAGGTGTGTGAAGTCACAGAATGGAGGTGTGTGACTTCATAGAATGGATGTTTCTGAAGTAAGAATGAAGGTGTGTGAAGGCATAGAATGGAGGTTTGTGAAGTCAAAATGGTGGTGTGTGACCTCATAGAATGGAGGTGTGTGAACTCATGGAATGGAGGTGTGTGAAGTTACAGAATTGAGGTGTGTGAAGTCAGAATGGAGGGGTGTGAAGGCAAAATGGAGGTGTGTGAAGTCATAGAATGGAGGTGTGTGAATTCACAATGCATTTGTGTACTCATAGAATGGAGGTCTGTGAAGTCACAATGTAGGTGTGTGAAGTCACAGATTGGAGGTGTGTGAAGTCATAGAATGGAGGTGTGTGAAGTCACAGAATGGAGGTGTGTGAACTCAGAATGGAGGTGTGTGAAGTCACAGAATGGAGGTGTGTGAAGTGATAGAATGGATGTGTGTGAAGTCATAGAATGGATGTGTGTGAAATCATAATAGAGGTGTGTGAAGTCACAGAATTGAGGTGTGTGAAGTCACAGAATGGAGGTGTGTGAAGTCATAGAATGGAGGTGTGTGAAGTCATAGAATGGAGGTGTGTGAAGTCATAGAATGGATGTTTGTTAAGTAAGAATGAAGATGTATTAAGTCATAGAATGGAGGTGTGTGAAGTCAGAATGGAGGTGTGTGAAGTCAAGGAATGGAGGTGTGTGAACTCAGAATGGAGGTGTGTGAAGTCACAGAATGGAGGTGTGTTAAGTCACAGAGTGGAGGTGTGTGAACTCAGAATGGAGGTGTGTGAAGTCACAGAATCTAGGTGTGTGAAGTCATAGAATGGAGGTGTGTGAAGTCATAGAATGGAGGTGTGTGAAGTCACAGAATGGAGGTGTGTGAAGTCATAGAATGGAGGTGTGTGAAGTCACAGAATGGTGGTGTGTGAAGTCATAGAATGGAGGTGTGAGAAGTCATAGAATTTAGGTGTTTGAAGTCATAGAATGGAGGTGTGTGAAGTCAGAGAATGGAGGTGTGTGAAATCACAAAATGGAGGTGTGTGAAGTCACACAATGGGGGTGTGTGAAGTCATAGAATGGAGGTGTGCGAAGTCATAGAATGGAGGTGTGTGAAGTCACAGAATTGAGGTGTGTGAAGTCACAGAATGGAAGTGTGTGAAGTCAGAACGGAGGTGTGTGAACTCAGATTGGAGGTGTGGGAAGTCACAATGGAGGTGTGTGAAGTTATAGAATGGAGGTGTGTGAAGTCATAGAATGGAGGAGTGTGAACTCAAAGAATGGAGGTGTGTGAAGTCACAGAATGAAGTTGCGTTAAGTCACAGAATGGAGGTTTGTGAACACAGAATGGAGGTGTGTGAAGTCACAGAATGGAGGTGTGGGAAGTCATAGAATGGAGTTTTGTGAAGTCACAGAATGGAGGTGTGTGAATTAATAGAATGGAGGTGTGAGAAATCATAGAATGGAGGTGCGTGAAGTCACAGAATGGAGGTGTGTGAAGTTACAGAATGGAGGTGTGTGAAGTCACAGAATGGAGGTGTGTGAACTCACAATGGAGGTGTGTGAAGTCAAAGAATGGAGTTGTGTGAAGTCATAGAATGGAATTGTGTGAAGTCATAGAATGGAGGTGTGTGAAGTGAGAATTGAGGTGTGTGAAGTCACGGAATTGAGGTGTGTGAACTCAGAATGGAGGTGTGTGAAGTCACAGAATGGAGGTTTGTGAAGTCATAGAATGGAGGTGTGTGAAGTCATAGAATGGATGTTTCTGAAGTAGAATGAAGGTGTGTGAAGTCATAGAATGGAGGTGTGTGAAGTCATAATGGAGGTGTGTGAACTCATAAAATGGAGATGTGTGAAGTCATGGAATGGAGGTGTGTGAGGTCAAAAATATAGGTGTGTGAAGTCAAACAATGGTGGTGTGTGAAGTCACAGAATGCAGGTGTGTTTAGTCAAAGAATGGAAGTGTGTGAAGTCAAATGGAGGTGTGTGAAGTCACAGAATGGAGGTGTGTGAAGTCACAGAATGGAGGTGTCTGAAGTCAGAATGGAGGTGTGTGAACTAATAAAATGGAGTGTGTGAAGTCACAATGGAGGTGTGTGAACTCATAGAATGGAGTGTGTGAAGTCAAAATGGGGGTGTGTGAAGTCATAGAATGGGGGTGTGTGAAGTCAAAGTGGAGATGTGTGAAATCACAGAATGGAGGTGTGTCAACTCAAAAATGAGGGGTGTGAATTCATAGAATGGAGGTGTGTGAATTCATAGAATGGAAGTGTGTGAAATCATAGAATGGAGGTGTGTGAAGTCAAGGAATTGAGGTTTGTGAAGTCAGAATGGAGGTGTGTGAAGTCAGGATGGAGGTGGGTGAAGTAACAGAATGGAGGTGTGGGAACTCAGAATGGAGGTGTGTGGTCACAGAACGGAGGTTTGTGAAGTCATAGAATGGAGGTGTGTGAAGTCATAGAATGGATGTTTCTGAAGTGAGAATGAAGGTGTATGAAATCAAAGAAGGGAGGTGTGTGAAGTCAAAATGGAGGTGTGTGAAATCATAGAATGGAGTTGTGTGAAGTCACAGAATTGAGGTGTGTGAAGTCAGAATGGAGGTGTGTGAAGTCAAACAATAAAGGTGTGTGAAGTCACAGAATGGAGGTGTGTGAAGTCATAGAATGGAGGTGTGTGAAGTCACAGAATGGAGGTGTGTGTAGTCATATAATGGAGGTGTGTGAAGTCACAGAATGGAGGTGTGTGAAGTCAGAATGGAGTTGTGTGAAGTCATAGAATGGAGGGGTGTGTACTCATAGAATGGAGGTGCATGAAGACAAAGAATGCAGATGTGTGAATTCATCAATTGGAGGTGTGTGAAGTCATGGAATGGAGGTGTGTGAAGTCAGATGGAGTTGTGTGAAGTCATATAATGGAGCGTGTGAAGTCAGAATGGAGGTGTGTGAAGTGATAGAATGGAGGTGTGTGAAGTCACAATGCAGCTGTGCGAAGTCATAGAATGGATGTGAGTGAGGTCATAGAATGCAGGTGTGTGAAGTCACCGAATGGAGGTGTGTGAAGTCATAGAATGGAGGTGTGTGAATCACAGAATGGAGGTGTGTGAAGTCATAGAATGGAGGTTTGTGAAGTCATAGATTTTAGGTGTGTGAAGTCATAGAATGGAGGTGTGTGAAGTCACAGAATGGAGGTGTGTGAAATCACAAAATAGAGGTGTGTGAACTCAGAATGGAGGTGTGTGAAGTCACAGAATGGAGGTGTGTGAAGTCATAGAATGGAGGTGTGTGAAGTAACACAATGGGGGTGTGTGAAGTCATAGAATGGAGGTGTGTGAAGTCATAGAATGATGGTGTCTGAAGTCACAGAATGGAGGTGTTTGACGTCAGAGAATGGAGGTGTGTGAAATCAGAATGGAGGTGAGTGAAGTCAGAATAGATGTGTGCGAAGTCATAGAATGGAGCTGTATGAAGTCAGAATGGAGCTGTGTGAAGTCATAGAATGGAGGTGAGTGAAGTCAGAATGGCGGTGTGTGAACTCATAGAATGATGGTGTGTGAAGTCACAATGCAGCTGTGCGAAGTCATAGAATGGATGTGAGTGAGGTCATAGAATGCAGGTGTGTGAAGTCACAGAATGGAGGTGTGTGAAGTCAGATTGGAGGTGTGTGAAGTCATAGAATGGAGGTGTGTCAACTCAGAAAGGAGGTGTGTGAAGTCATAGAATGGAGGTGTGTGAAGTCATAGAATGGAGGTGTGTGAAATCATAGAATGGAGTTGTGTGAAGTCACAGAATGGAGGTGTGTCAACTCAGAAAGGAGGTGTGTGAAGTCATAGAATGGAGGTGTGTGAAGTCATAGAATGAAGGTGTGTGAAGTCACAGAATGGAGGTGTGTGAAGTCATAGAATGGAGCTGTGTGAAGTCAGATTGGAGGTGTGTGAAGTCACAGAATGGAGGTGTGTGAACTCACAATGGAGGTGTGTGAAGTCACAGAATGGAGGTGTGTGAACTCACAATGGAGGTGTGTGAAGTCACAGAATGGAGGTGTGTGAAATGATAGAATGGATGTGTGTTAAGTCATAATGAAGGTGTGTGAAGTCACAGAATTGAGGTGTGTGAAGTCACAGAATGGAGGTGTGTGAAGTCATAGAATGGAGGTGTGTGAAGTCATAGAATGGAGGTGTGTGAAATCATAGAATGGATGTTTGTTAAGTAAGAATGAAGGTGTGTTAAGTCATACAATGGAGGTGTGTGAAGGCACAGAATGGAGGTGTGTGAAGTCATAGAATGGAGCTGTGTGAAGTCAGAATGGAGGTGTGTGAAGTCACAGAATGGAGGTGTGCGAACTCAGAATGGAGGTGTGTGAAGTCACAGAATGGAGGGGTGTGAAGTCATAGAATGGAGGTGTGTGAAATCATAGAATGGAGGTGTGGGAAGTCAGAGAATGGAGCTGTGTGAAGTCAGAATGGAGGTATGTGAAGTCTCAGAATGGAGGTGTGAGAACTCAGATTGAAGGTGTGTGAAGTCACAGAATCTAGATGTGTGAAGTAATAGAATGGAGGTCTGTGAAGTCATAGAATGGAGGTGTGTGAAGTCAGAATGGAGTTGTGTGAAGTCATAGAATGGAGGTGTGTGAACTCATAGAATGGAGGTGCATGAAGACAAAGAATGGAGGTGTGTGAATTTATCGAATGGAGGTGTGTGAAGTCATGGAATGGAGGTGTGTGAAGTCAGATGGAGTTGTGTGAAGTCATATAATGGAGCGTGGGAAGTCAGAATGGAGGTGTGTGAAGTCATGGAATGGAGGTGTGTGAAGTCACAATTCAGCTGTGCGAAGTCATAGAATGGATGTGTGTGAGGTCATAGAATGCAGGTGTGTGAATTCACAGAATGGAGGTGTGTGAAGTCATAGAATGGAGGTGTGTGAAGTCACAGAATGGAGGTGTGTGAAGTCATAAAATGGAGGTTTGTGAAGTCATAGATTTTAGGTTTGTGAAGTCATAGAATGGAGGTGTGTGAAGTCACAGAATGGAGGTGTGTGAAATCACAAAATGGAGGTGTGTGAACTCAGAATGGAGGTGTGTGCAGTCACAGAATGGAAGTGTGTGAAGTCATAGAATGGAGGTGTGTGAAGTCACACAATGGGGGTGTGTGAAGTCATAGAATGGAGGTGTGTGAAGTCATAGAATGGAGGTGTGTGAAGTCACAGAATGGAGGTGCTTTACGTCAGAGAATGGAGGTGTGTGAAATAAGAATGGAGGTGAGTGAAGTCAGAATAGATGTGTGCGAAGTCATAGAATGGAGCTGTGTGAAGTCAGAATGGAGCTGTGTGAAGTCATAGAATGGAGGTGAGTGAAGTCAGAATGGCGGTTTGTGAACTCATAGAATGATGGTGTGTGAAGTCACAATGGAGGTGTTTGAAGTCATAGAATGGAGGTTTTTGAAGTCACAGAATGGAAGTGTGTGAAGTCATAAAATGGAGGTGTGTGAAGTCAGATTGGAGGTGTGTGAAGTCATAGAATGGAGGTGTGTCAACTCAGAAAGGAGGTGTGTGAAGTCATAGAATGGAGGTGTGTTAAGTTATAGAATGGAGGTGTGTGAAATCATAGAATGGAGTTGTGTGAAGTCACGGAATTGAGGTGTGTCAACTCAGAAAGGAGGTGTGTGAAGTCATAGAATGGAGGTGTATGAAGTCATAGAGTGGAGGTGTGTGAAGTCACAGAATGGAGGTGTGTGAAGTCATAGAATGGAGCTGTGTGAAGTCAGATTGGAGGTGTGTGAAGTCACAGAATGGTGGTGTGTGAACTCACAATGGAGGTGTGTGAAGTCACAGAATGGAGGTGTGTGAAGTGATAGAATGGAGGTGTGTGAAGTCATAGAATGGATGTGTGTGAAGTCATAATGGAGGTGTGTGAAGTCACAGAATTGAGGTGTGTGAAGTCACAGAATGGAGGTGTGTGAAGTCATACAATGGAGGTGTGTGAAGTCATAGAATGGAGGTGTGTGAAATCATAGAATGGATGTTTGTTAAGTAAGAATGAAGGTGTGCTAAGCCATACAATGGAGGTGTGTGAAGGCACAGAATGGAGGTGTGTGAAGTCATAGAATGGAGCTGTGTGAAGTCAGAATGGAGGTGTGTGAAGTCACAGAATGGAGGTGTGCGAACTCAGAATGGAGGTGTGTGAAGTCACAGAATGGAGGTGTGTGAAGTCATAGAATGGAGGTGTGTGAAATCATAG
This sequence comes from Megascapheus bottae, assembly GCA_024803745.1. Lineage (NCBI taxonomy): Eukaryota > Metazoa > Chordata > Mammalia > Rodentia > Geomyidae > Megascapheus > Megascapheus bottae. The sequence continues at coordinate 99,916 of JANJXV010000847.1, read as the reverse complement.
AATGGAGGTGTGGGAAGTCAGAGAATGGAGCTGTGTGAAGTCAGAATGGAGGTGTGCGAAGTCACAGAATGGAGGTGTGTGAAGTCAGAATGGAGTTGTGTGAAGTCATAGAATGGAGGGGTGTGTACTCATAGAATGGAGGTGCATGAAGACAAAGAATGCAGGTGTGTGAATTCATCGAATGGAGGTGTGTGAAGTCATGGAATGGAGGTGTGTGAAGTCAGATGGAGTTGTGTGAAGTCATATAATGGAGCGTGTGAAGTCAGAATGGATGTGTGTGAAGTGATAGAATGGAGGTGTGTGAAGTCACAATGCAGCTGTGCGAAGTCATAGAATGGATGTGTGTGAGGTCATAGAATGCAGGTGTGTGAAGTCACAGAATGGAGGTGTGTGAAGTCATAGAATGGAGGTGTGTGAAGTCACAGAATGGAGGTGTGTGAAGACATAGAATGGAGGTTTGTGAAGTCATAGATTTTAGGTGTGTGAAGTCATAGAATGGAGGTTTGTGAAGTCATAGATTTTAGGTGTGTGAAGTCATAGAATGGAGGTGTGTGAAGTCACAGAATGGAGGTGTGTGAAATCACAAAATGGAGGTGTGTGAACTCAGAATGGAGGTGTGTGCAGTCACAGAATGGAGGTGTGTGAAGTCATAGAATGGAGGTGTGTGAAGTCACACAATGGGGGTGTGTGAAGTCATAGAATGGAGGTGTGTGAAGTCATAGAATGGAGGTGTGTGAAGTCACAGAATGGAGGTGCTTTACGTCAGAGAATGGAGGTGTGTGAAATCAGAATGGAGGTGAGTGAAGTCAGAATAGATGTGTGCGAAGTCATAGAATGGAGCTGTGTGAAGTCAGAATGGAGCTGTGTGAAGTCATAGAATGGAGGTGAGTGAAGTCAGAATGGCGGTTTGTGAACTCATAGAATGATGGTGTGTGAAGTCACAATGGAGGTGTGTGAAGTCATAGAATGGAGGTTTTTGAAGTCACAGAATGGAAGTGTGTGAAGTCATAAAATGGAGGTGTGTGAAGTCAGATTGGAGGTGTGTGAAGTCATAGAATGGAGGTGTGTCAACTCAGAAAGGAGGTGTGTGAAGTCATAGAATGGAGGTGTGTTAAGTCATAGAATGGAGGTGTGTGAAATCATAGAATGGAGTTGTGTGAAGTCACGGAATTGAGGTGTGTCAACTCAGAAAGGAGGTGTGTGAAGTCATAGAATGGAGGTGTGTGAAGTGATAGAATGGAGGTGTGTGAAGTCACAGAATGGAGGTGTGTGAAGTCATAGAATGGAGCTGTGTGAAGTCAGATTGGAGGTGTGTGAAGTCACAGAATGGAGGTGTGTGAACTCACAATGGAGGTGTGTGAAGTCACAGAATGGAGGTGTGTGAAGTGATAGAATGGAGGTGTGTGAAGTCATAGAATGGATGTGTGTGAAGTCATAATGGAGGTGTGTGAAGTCACAGAATTGAGGTGTGTGAAGTCACAGAATGGAGGTGTGTGAAGTCATAGAAAGGAGGTGTGTGAAGTCATAGAATGGAGGTGTGTGAAATCATAGAATGGATGTTTGTTAAGTAAGGATGAAGGTGTGTTAAGCAATACAATGGAGGTGTGTGAAGGCACAGAATGGAGGTGTGTGAAGTCATAGAATGGAGCTGTGTGAAGTCAGAATGGAGGTGTGTGAAGTCACAGAATGGAGGTGTGCGAACTCAGAATGGAGGTGTGTGAAGTCACAGAATGGAGGTGTGTGAAGTCATAGAATGGAGGTGTGTGAAATCATAGAATGGAGGTGTGGGAAGTCAGAGAATGGAGCTGTGTGAAGTCAGAATGGAGGTGTGCGAAGTCACAGAATGGAGGTGTGTGAAGTCATTTTATGGAGCTGTGTGAAGTCAGAATGGAGGTGTGTGAAGTCAGAGAATGGAGGTGTGAGAACTCAGAGTGAAGGTGTGTGAAGTCACAGAATCTAGGTGTGTGAAGTCATAGAATGGAAGTGTGTGAAGTCATAGAATGGAGGTGTGTGAAGTCATAATAGAGGCGTGTGAAGTCAGAGAATTCAGGTGTGTGAAGTCACAGAATGGAGGTGTGTGAAGTCATAGAATGGAGGTGTGTGAAGTCAGAACGGAGGTGTGTGAACTCAGATTGGAGATGTGGGAAGTCACAATGCAGGTGTGTGAAGTTATAGAATGGAGGTGTGTGAAGTCACAGAATGGAGGTGTTTGACGTCAGAGAATGGAGGTGTGTGAAATCAGAATGGAGGTGAGTGAAGTCAGAATAGATGTGTGCGAAGTCATAGAATGGAGCTGTGTGAAGTCAGAATGGAGCTGTGTGAAGTCATAGAATGGAGCTGTGTGAAGTGAGATGGAGTTGTGTGAAGTCATATAATGGAGCGTGTGAAGTCAGAATGGAGGTGTGTGAAGTCATAGAATGGAGGTGTGTAAGTCACAATGCAGCTGTGCGAAGTCATAGAATGGATGTGTGTGAGGTCATAGAATGCAGGTGTGTGAAGTCACAGAATGGAGGTGTGTGAAGTCATAGAATGGAGGTGTGTGAAGTCACAGAATGGAGGTGTGTGAAGTCATAGAATGCAGGTTTGTGAAGTCATAGATTTTAGGTGTGTGAAGTCATAGAATGGAGGTGTGTGAAGTCACAGAATGGAGGTGTGTGAAATCACAGAATGGAGGTGTGTGAACTCAGAATGGAGGTGTGTGAAGTCACAGAATGGAGGTGTGTGAAGTCATAGAATGGAGGTGTGTGAAGTCACACAATGGGGGTGTGTGAAGTCATAGAATGGAGGTGTGTGAAGTCATAGAATGGAGGTGTCTGAAGTCACAGAATGGAGGTGTTTGACGTCAGAGAATGGAGGTGTGTGAAATCAGAATGGAGGTGAGTGAAGTCAGAATAGATGTGGGCGAAGTCATAGAATGGAGCTGTGTGAAGTCAGAATGGACCTGTGTGAAGTCATAGAATGGAGGTGAGTGAAGTCAGAATGGCGGTGTGTGAACTCATAGAATGATGGTGTGTGAAGTCACAATGGAGGTGTGTGAAGTCATAGAATGGAGGTTTTTGAAGTCACAGAATGGAACTGTGTGAAGTCATAATATGGAGGTGTGTGAAGTCAGATTGGAGGTGTGTGAAGTCATAGAATGGAGGTGTGTCAACTCAGATAGGAGGTGTGTGAAGTCATAGAATGGAGGTGTGTGAAGTCATAGAATGGAGGAGGTGTGTGAAATCACAGAATGGAGTTGTGTGAAGTCACAGAATTGAGGTGTGTGAAGTCAGAATGGAGGTGTGTGAAGTCACAATGTAGGTGTGTGAAGTCACAGAATGGAGGTGTGTGAAGTCATAGAATGGAGGTGTGTGAAGTCACAGAATGGAGGTGTGTGAAGTCATATAATGGAGGTGTGTGAAGTCACAGAATGGAGGTGTGTGAAGTGAGAATGGAGTTGTGTGAAGTCATAGAATGGAGGTGTGTGAAGTCACAATGGAGGTGTGTGAAGTCATAGAATGGAGGTGTGTGAAGTCACAGAATGGAGGTGTGTGAAGTCATAGAATGGAGCTGTGTGAAGTCAGATTGGAGGTGTGTGAAGTCACAGAATGGAGGTGTGTGAACTCACAATGGAGGTGTGTGAAGTCACAGAATGGAGGTGTGTGAAGTGATAGAATGGAGGTGTGTGAAGTCATAGAATGGATGTGGGTGAAGTCATAATGGAGGTGTGTGAAGTCACAGAATTGAGGTGTGTGAAGTCACAGAATGGAGGTGTGTGAAGTCATAGAATGGAGGTGTGTGAAATCATAGACTGGATGTTTGTTAAGTAAGAATGAAGGTGTGTTAAGTCATACAATGGAGGTGTGTGAAGGCACAGAATGGAGGTGTGTGAAGACATAGAATGGAGCTGTGTGAAGTCAGAATGGAGGTGTGTGAAGTCACAGAATGGAGGTGTGTGAAGTCATAGAATGGAGGTGTGTGAAGTCAGAACGGAGGTGTGTGAACTCAGATTGGAGGTGTGGGAAGTCACAATGCAGGTGTGTGAAGTTATAGAATGGAGGTGTGTGAAGTCACAGAATGGAGGTGTTTGACGTCAGAGAATGGAGGTGTGTGAAATCAGAATGGAGGTGAGTGAAGTCAGAATAGATGGGTGCGAAGTCATAGAATGGAGCTGTGTGAAGTCAGAATGGAGCTGTGTGAAGTCATAGAATGGAGCTGTGTGAACTGAGATGGAGTTGTGTGAAGTCATATAATGGAGCGTGTGAAGTCAGAATGGAGGTGTGTGAAGTCATAGAAGGGAGGTGTGTGAAGTCACAGAATGGAGGTGTGTGAAGTCATAGAATGGAGGTTTGTGAAGTCATAGATTTTAGGTGTGTGAAGTCATAGAATGGAGGTTTGTGAAGTCATAGATTTTAGGTGTGTGAAGTCATAGAATGGAGGTGTGTGAAGTCACAGAATGGAGGTGTGTGAAATCACAAAATGGAGGTGTGTGAACTCAGAATGGAGGTGTGTGAAGTCACAGAATGGCGGTGTGTGAAGTCATAGAATGGAGGTGTGTGAAGTCACACAATGGGGGTGTGTGAAGTCATAGAATGGAGGTGTGTGAAGTCATAGAATGGAGGTGTCTGAAGTCACAGAATGGAGGTGTTTGACGTCAGAGAATGGAGGTGTGTGAAATCAGAATGGAGGTGAGTGAAGTCAGAATAGATGTGTGCGAAGTCATAGAATGGAGCTGTGTGAAGTCAGAATGGAGCTGTGTGAAGTCATAGAATGGAGGTGAGTGAAGTCAGAATGGCGGTTTGTGAACTCATAGAATGATGGTGTGTGAAGTCACAATGGAGGTGTGTGAAGTCATAGAATGGAGGTTTTTGAAGTCACAGAATGGAAGTGTGTGAAGTCATAAAATGGAGGTGTGTGAAGTCAGATTGGAGGTGTGTGAAGTCATAGAATGGAGGTGTGTCAACTCAGAAAGGAGGTGTGTGAAGTCATAGAATGGAGGTGTGTGAAGTCATAGAATGGAGGTTTGTGAAATCATAGAATGGAGTTGTGTGAAGTCACAGAATTTAGGTGTGTCAACTCAGAAAGGAGGTGTGTGAAGTCATAGAATGGAGGTGTGTGAAGTCACAGAATGGAGGTGTGTGAAGTCACAGAATGGAGGTGTGTGAAGTCACAGAATGGAGCTGTGTGAAGTCAGATTGGAGGTGTGTGAAGTCACAGAATGGAGGTGTGTGAACTCAAAATGGAGGTGTGTGAAGTCACAGAATGGAGGTGTGTGAAGTGATAGAATGGATGTGTGTTAAGTCATAATGAAGGTGTGTGAAGTCACAGAATTGAGGTGTGTGAAGTCACAGAATGGAGGTGTGTGAAGTCATATAATGGAGGTGTGTGAAGTCATAGAATGGAGGTGTGTGAAATCATAGAATGGATGTTTGTTAAGTAAGAATGAAGGTGTGTTAAGTCATACAATGGAGGTGTGTGAAGGCACAGAATGGAGGTGTGTGAAGTCATAGAATGGAGCTGTGTGAAGTCAGAATGGAGGTGTGTGAAGTCACAGAATGGAGGTGTGCGAACTCAGAATGGAGGTGTGTGAAGTCACAGAATGGATGTGTGTGAAGTCATAGAATAGAGGTGTGTGAAATCATAGAATGGAGGTGTGGGAAGTCAGAGAATGGAGCTGTGTGATGTCAGAATGGAGGTATGTGAAGTCTCAGAATGGAGGTGTGAGAACTCAGATTGAAGGTGTGTGAAGTCACAGAATCTAGGTGTGTGAAGTAATAGAATGGAGGTGTGTGAAGTCATAGAATGGAGGTGTGTGAAGTCAGAATGGAGTTGTGTGAAGTCATAGAATGGAGGTGTGTGAACTCATAGAATGGAGGTGCATGAAGACAAAGAATGGAGGTGTGTGAATTTATCGAATGGAGGTGTGTGAAATCATGGAATGGAGGTGTGTGAAGTCAGATGGAGTTGTGTGAAGTCATAGAATGGAGCGTGGGAAGTCAGAATGGAGGTGTGTGAAGTCATAGAATGGAGGTGTGTGAAGTCACAATGCAGCTGTGCGAAGTCATAGAATGGATGTGTGTGAGGTCATAGAATGCAGGTGTGTGAAGTCACAGAATGGAGGTGTGTGAAGTCATAGAATGGAGGTGTGTGAAGTCACAGAATGGAGGTGTGTGAAGTCATAGAATGGAGGTTTGTGAAGTCATAGATTTTAGGTGTGTGAAGTCATAGAATGGAGGTGTGTGAAGTCACAGAATGGAGGTGTGTGAAATCACAAAATGGAGGTGTGTGAACTCAGAATGGAGGTGTGTGCAGTCACAGAATGGAGGTGTGTGAAGTCATAGAATGGAGGTGTGTGAAGTCACACAATGGGGGTGTGTGAAGTCATAGAATGGAGGTGTGTGAAATCATAGAATGGATGTTTGTTAAGTAAGAATGAAGGTGTGCTAAGCAATACAATGGAGGTGTGTGAAGGCACAGAATGGAGGTGTGTGAAGTCATAGAATGGAGCTGTGTGAAGTCAGAATGGAGGTGTGTGAAGTCACAGAATGGAGGTGTGCGAACTCAGAATGGAGGTGTGTGAAGTCACAGAATGGAGGTGTGTGAAGTCATAGAATGGAGGTTTGTGAAATCATAGAATGGAGGTGTGGGAAGTCAGAGAATGGAGCTGTGTGAAGTCAGAATGGAGGTGTGCGAAGTCACAGAATGGAGGTGTGTGAAGTCAGAATGGAGTTGTGTGAAGTCATAGAATGGAGGGGTGTGTACTCATAGAATGGAGGTGCATGAAGACAAAGAATGCAGGTGTGTGAATTCATCGAATGGAGGTGTGTGAAGTCATGGAATGGAGGTGTGTGAAGTCAGATGGAGTTGTGTGAAGTCATATAATGGAGCGTGTGAAGTCAGAATGGATGTGTGTGAAGTGATAGAATGGAGGTGTGTGAAGTCACAATGCAGCTGTGCGAAGTCATAGAATGGATGTGTGTGAGGTCATAGAATGCAGGTGTGTGAAGTCACAGAATGGAGGTGTGTGAAGTCATAGAATGGAGGTGTGTGAAGTCACAGAATGGAGGTGTGTGAAGACATAGAATGGAGGTTTGTGAAGTCATAGATTTTAGGTGTGTGAAGTCATAGAATGGAGGTTTGTGAAGTCATAGATTTTAGGTGTGTGAAGTCATAGAATGGAGGTGTGTGAAGTCACAGAATGGAGGTGTGTGAAATCACAAAATGGAGGTGTGTGAACTCAGAATGGAGGTGTGTGCAGTCACAGAATGGAGGTGTGTGAAGTCATAGAATGGAGGTGTGTGAAGTCACACAATGGGGGTGTGTGAAGTCATAGAATGGAGGTGTGTGAAGTCATAGAATGGAGGTGTGTGAAGTCACAGAATGGAGGTGCTTTACGTCAGAGAATGGAGGTGTGTGAAATCAGAATGGAGGTGAGTGAAGTCAGAATAGATGTGTGCGAAGTCATAGAATGGAGCTGTGTGAAGTCAGAATGGAGCTGTGTGAAGTCATAGAATGGAGGTGAGTGAAGTCAGAATGGCGGTTTGTGAACTCATAGAATGATGGTGTGTGAAGTCACAATGGAGGTGTGTGAAGTCATAGAATGGAGGTTTTTGAAGTCACAGAATGGAAGTGTGTGAAGTCATAAAATGGAGGTGTGTGAAGTCAGATTGGAGGTGTGTGAAGTCATAGAATGGAGGTGTGTCAACTCAGAAAGGAGGTGTGTGAAGTCATAGAATGGAGGTGTGTTAAGTCATAGAATGGAGGTGTGTGAAATCATAGAATGGAGTTGTGTGAAGTCACGGAATTGAGGTGTGTCAACTCAGAAAGGAGGTGTGTGAAGTCATAGAATGGAGGTGTGTGAAGTGATAGAATGGAGGTGTGTGAAGTCACAGAATGGAGGTGTGTGAAGTCATAGAATGGAGCTGTGTGAAGTCAGATTGGAGGTGTGTGAAGTCACAGAATGGAGGTGTGTGAACTCACAATGGAGGTGTGTGAAGTCACAGAATGGAGGTGTGTGAAGTGATAGAATGGAGGTGTGTGAAGTCATAGAATGGATGTGTGTGAAGTCATAATGGAGGTGTGTGAAGTCACAGAATTGAGGTGTGTGAAGTCACAGAATGGAGGTGTGTGAAGTCATAGAAAGGAGGTGTGTGAAGTCATAGAATGGAGGTGTGTGAAATCATAGAATGGATGTTTGTTAAGTAAGGATGAAGGTGTGTTAAGCAATACAATGGAGGTGTGTGAAGGCACAGAATGGAGGTGTGTGAAGTCATAGAATGGAGCTGTGTGAAGTCAGAATGGAGGTGTGTGAAGTCACAGAATGGAGGTGTGCGAACTCAGCATGGAGGTGTGTGAAGTCACAGAATGGAGGTGTGTGAAGTCATAGAATGGAGGTGTGTGAAATCATAGAATGGAGGTGTGGGAAGTCAGAGAATGGAGCTGTGTGAAGTCAGAATGGAGGTGTGCGAAGTCACAGAATGGAGGTGTGTGAAGTCATTTTATGGAGCTGTGTGAAGTCAGAATGGAGGTGTGTGAAGTCAGAGAATGGAGGTGTGAGAACTCAGAGCGAAGGTGTGTGAAGTCACAGAATCTAGGTGTGTGAAGTCATAGAATGGAAGTGTGTGAAGTCATAGAATGGAGGTGTGTGAAGTCATAATAGAGGCGTGTGAAGTCAGAGAATTCAGGTGTGTGAAGTCACAGAATGGAGGTGTGTGAAGTCATAGAATGGAGGTGTGTGAAGTCAGAACGGAGGTGTGTGAACTCAGATTGGAGATGTGGGAAGTCACAATGCAGGTGTGTGAAGTTATAGAATGGAGGTGTGTGAAGTCACAGAATGGAGGTGTTTGACGTCAGAGAATGGAGGTGTGTGAAATCAGAATGGAGGTGAGTGAAGTCAGAATAGATGTGTGCGAAGTCATAGAATGGAGCTGTGTGAAGTCAGAATGGAGCTGTGTGAAGTCATAGAATGGAGCTGTGTGAAGTGAGATGGAGTTGTGTGAAGTCATATAATGGAGCGTGTGAAGTCAGAATGGAGGTGTGTGAAGTCATAGAATGGAGGTGTGTAAGTCACAATGCAGCTGTGCGAAGTCATAGAATGGATGTGTGTGAGGTCATAGAATGCAGGTGTGTGAAGTCACAGAATGGAGGTGTGTGAAGTCATAGAATGGAGGTGTGTGAAGTCACAGAATGGAGGTGTGTGAAGTCATAGAATGCAGGTTTGTGAAGTCATAGATTTTAGGTGTGTGAAGTCATAGAATGGAGGTGTGTGAAGTCACAGAATGGAGGTGTGTGAAATCACAGAATGGAGGTGTGTGAACTCAGAATGGAGGTGTGTGAAGTCACAGAATGGAGGTGTGTGAAGTCATAGAATGGAGGTGTGTGAAGTCACACAATGGGGGTGTGTGAAGTCATAGAATGGAGGTGTGTGAAGTCATAGAATGGAGGTGTCTGAAGTCACAGAATGGAGGTGTTTGACGTCAGAGAATGGAGGTGTGTGAAATCAGAATGGAGGTGAGTGAAGTCAGAATAGATGTGGGCGAAGTCATAGAATGGAGCTGTGTGAAGTCAGAATGGACCTGTGTGAAGTCATAGAATGGAGGTGAGTGAAGTCAGAATGGCGGTGTGTGAACTCATAGAATGATGGTGTGTGAAGTCACAATGGAGGTGTGTGAAGTCATAGAATGGAGGTTTTTGAAGTCACAGAATGGAACTGTGTGAAGTCATAATATGGAGGTGTGTGAAGTCAGATTGGAGGTGTGTGAAGTCATAGAATGGAGGTGTGTCAACTCAGATAGGAGGTGTGTGAAGTCATAGAATGGAGGTGTGTGAAGTCATAGAATGGAGGAGGTGTGTGAAATCACAGAATGGAGTTGTGTGAAGTCACAGAATTGAGGTGTGTGAAGTCAGAATGGAGGTGTGTGAAGTCACAATGTAGGTGTGTGAAGTCACAGAATGGAGGTGTGTGAAGTCATAGAATGGAGGTGTGTGAAGTCACAGAATGGAGGTGTGTGAAGTCATATAATGGAGGTGTGTGAAGTCACAGAATGGAGGTGTGTGAAGTGAGAATGGAGTTGTGTGAAGTCATAGAATTGAGGTGTGTGAAGTCACAATGGAGGTGTGTGAAGTCATAGAATGGAGGTGTGTGAAGTCACAGAATGGAGGTGTGTGAAGTCATAGAATGGAGCTGTGTGAAGTCAGATTGGAGGTGTGTGAAGTCACAGAATGGAGGTGTGTGAACTCACAATGGAGGTGTGTGAAGTCACAGAATGGAGGTGTGTGAAGTGATAGAATGGAGGTGTGTGAAGTCATAGAATGGATGTGGGTGAAGTCATAATGGAGGTGTGTGAAGTCACAGAATTGAGGTGTGTGAAGTCACAGAATGGAGGTGTGTGAAGTCATAGAATGGAGGTGTGTGAAATCATAGACTGGATGTTTGTTAAGTAAGAATGAAGGTGTGTTAAGTCATACAATGGAGGTGTGTGAAGGCACAGAATGGAGGTGTGTGAAGACATAGAATGGAGCTGTGTGAAGTCAGAATGGAGGTGTGTGAAGTCACAGAATGGAGGTGTGTGAAGTCATAGAATGGAGGTGTGTGAAGTCAGAACGGAGGTGTGTGAACTCAGATTGGAGGTGTGGGAAGTCACAATGCAGGTGTGTGAAGTTATAGAATGGAGGTGTGTGAAGTCACAGAATGGAGGTGTTTGACGTCAGAGAATGGAGGTGTGTGAAATCAGAATGGAGGTGAGTGAAGTCAGAATAGATGGGTGCGAAGTCATAGAATGGAGCTGTGTGAAGTCAGAATGGAGCTGTGTGAAGTCATAGAATGGAGCTGTGTGAACTGAGATGGAGTTGTGTGAAGTCATATAATGGAGCGTGTGAAGTCAGAATGGAGGTGTGTGAAGTCATAGAAGGGAGGTGTGTGAAGTCACAGAATGGAGGTGTGTGAAGTCATAGAATGGAGGTTTGTGAAGTCATAGATTTTAGGTGTGTGAAGTCATAGAATGGAGGTTTGTGAAGTCATAGATTTTAGGTGTGTGAAGTCATAGAATGGAGGTGTGTGAAGTCACAGAATGGAGGTGTGTGAAATCACAAAATGGAGGTGTGTGAACTCAGAATGGAGGTGTGTGAAGTCACAGAATGGCGGTGTGTGAAGTCATAGAATGGAGGTGTGTGAAGTCACACAATGGGGGTGTGTGAAGTCATAGAATGGAGGTGTGTGAAGTCATAGAATGGAGGTGTCTGAAGTCACAGAATGGAGGTGTTTGACGTCAGAGAATGGAGGTGTGTGAAATCAGAATGGAGGTGAGTGAAGTCAGAATAGATGTGTGCGAAGTCATAGAATGGAGCTGTGTGAAGTCAGAATGGAGCTGTGTGAAGTCATAGAATGGAGGTGAGTGAAGTCAGAATGGCGGTTTGTGAACTCATAGAATGATGGTGTGTGAAGTCACAATGGAGGTGTGTGAAGTCATAGAATGGAGGTTTTTGAAGTCACAGAATGGAAGTGTGTGAAGTCATAAAATGGAGGTGTGTGAAGTCAGATTGGAGGTGTGTGAAGTCATAGAATGGAGGTGTGTCAACTCAGAAAGGAGGTGTGTGAAGTCATAGAATGGAGGTGTGTGAAGTCATAGAATGGAGGTTTGTGAAATCATAGAATGGAGTTGTGTGAAGTCACAGAATTTAGGTGTGTCAACTCAGAAAGGAGGTGTGTGAAGTCATAGAATGGAGGTGTGTGAAGTCACAGAATGGAGGTGTGTGAAGTCACAGAATGGAGGTGTGTGAAGTCACAGAATGGAGCTGTGTGAAGTCAGATTGGAGGTGTGTGAAGTCACAGAATGGAGGTGTGTGAACTCAAAATGGAGGTGTGTGAAGTCACAGAATGGAGGTGTGTGAAGTGATAGAATGGATGTGTGTTAAGTCATAATGAAGGTGTGTGAAGTCACAGAATTGAGGTGTGTGAAGTCACAGAATGGAGGTGTGTGAAGTCATATAATGGAGGTGTGTGAAGTCATAGAATGGAGGTGTGTGAAATCATAGAATGGATGTTTGTTAAGTAAGAATGAAGGTGTGTTAAGTCATACAATGGAGGTGTGTGAAGGCACAGAATGGAGGTGTGTGAAGTCATAGAATGGAGCTGTGTGAAGTCAGAATGGAGGTGTGTGAAGTCACAGAATGGAGGTGTGCGAACTCAGAATGGAGGTGTGTGAAGTCACAGAATGGATGTGTGTGAAGTCATAGAATAGAGGTGTGTGAAATCATAGAATGGAGGTGTGGGAAGTCAGAGAATGGAGCTGTGTGAAGTCAGAATGGAGGTATGTGAAGTCTCAGAATGGAGGTGTGAGAACTCAGATTGAAGGTGTGTGAAGTCACAGAATCTAGGTGTGTGAAGTAATAGAATGGAGGTGTGTGAAGTCATAGAATGGAGGTGTGTGAAGTCAGAATGGAGTTGTGTGAAGTCATAGAATGGAGGTGTGTGAACTCATAGAATGGAGGTGCATGAAGACAAAGAATGGAGGTGTGTGAATTTATCGAATGGAGGTGTGTGAAATCATGGAATGGAGGTGTGTGAAGTCAGATGGAGTTGTGTGAAGTCATAGAATGGAGCGTGGGAAGTCAGAATGGAGGTGTGTGAAGTCATAGAATGGAGGTGTGTGAAGTCACAATGCAGCTGTGCGAAGTCATAGAATGGATGTGTGTGAGGTCATAGAATGCAGGTGTGTGAAGTCACAGAATGGAGGTGTGTGAAGTCATAGAATGGAGGTGTGTGAAGTCACAGAATGGAGGTGTGTGAAGTCATAGAATGGAGGTTTGTGAAGTCATAGATTTTAGGTGTGTGAAGTCATAGAATGGAGGTGTGTGAAGTCACAGAATGGAGGTGTGTGAAATCACAAAATGGAGGTGAGTGAACTCAGAATGGAGGTGTGTGCAGTCACAGAATGGAGGTGTGTGAAGTCATAGAATGGAGGTGTGTGAAGTCATAGAATGGAGGTGTGTGAAGTCACAGAATGGAGGTGCTTTACGTCAGAGAATGGAGGTGTGTGAAATCAGAATGGAGGTGAGTGAAGTCAGAATAGATGTGTGCGAAGTCATAGAATGGAGCTGTGTGAAGTCAGAATGGAGCTGTGTGAAGTCATAGAATGGAGGTGAGTGAAGTCAGAATGGCGGTTTGTGAACTCATAGAATGATGGTGTGTGAAGTCACAATGGAGGTGTGTGAAGTCATAGAATGGAGGTTTTTGAAGTCACAGAATGGAAGTGTGTGAAGTCATAAAATGGAGGTGTGTGAAGTCAGATTGGAGGTGTGTGAAGTCATAGAATGGAGGTGTGTCAACTCAGAAAGGAGGTGTGTGAAGTCATAGAATGGAGGTGTGTTAAGTCATAGAATGGAGGTGTGTGAAATCATAGAATGGAGTTGTGTGAAGTCACGGAATTGAGGTGTGTCAACTCAGAAAGGAGGTGTGTGAAGTCATAGAATGGAGGTGTGTGAAGTCATAGAGTGGAGGTGTGTGAAGTCACAGAATGGAGGTGTGTGAAGTCATAGAATGGAGCTCTGTGAAGTCAGATTGGAGGTGTGTGAAGTCACAGAATGGAGGTGTGTGAACTCACAATGGAGGTGTGTGAAGTCACAGAATGGAGGTGTGTGAAGTGATAGAATGGAGGTGTGTGAAGTCATAGAATGGATGTGTGTGAAGTCATAATGGAGGTGTGTGAAGTCACAGAATTGAGGTGTGTGAAGTCACAGAATGGAGGTGTGTGAAGTCATAGAAAGGAGGTGTGTGAAGTCATAGAATGGAGGTGTGTGAAATCATAGAATGGATGTTTGTTAAGTAAGGATGAAGGTGTGTTAAGCAATACAATGGAGGTGTGTGAAGGCACAGAATGGAGGTGTGTGAAGTCATAGAATGGAGCTGTGTGAAGTCAGAATGGAGGTGTGTGAAGTCACAGAATGGAGGTGTGCGAACTCAGAATGGAGGTGTGTGAAGTCACAGAATGGAGGTGTGTGAAGTCATAGAATGGAGGTGTGTGAAATCATAGAATGGAGGTGTGGGAAGTCAGAGAATGGAGCTGTGTGAAGTCAGAATGGAGGTGTGCGAAGTCACAGAATGGAGGTGTGTGAAGTCATTTTATGGAGCTGTGTGAAGTCAGAATGGAGGTGTGTGAAGTCACAGAATGGAGGTGTGAGAACTCAGAGTGAAGGTGTGTGAAGTCACAGAATCTAGGTGTGTGAAGTCATAGAATGGAGGTATGTGAAGTCATAGAATGGAGGTGTGTGAAGTCATAATAGAGGCGTGTGAAGTCAGAGAATTCAGGTGTGTGAAGTCACAGAATGGAGGTGTGTGAAGTCATAGAATGGAGGTGTGTGAAGTCAGAACGGAGGTGTGTGAACTCAGATTGGAGATGTGGGAAGTCACAATGCAGGTGTGTGAAGTTATAGAATGGAGGTGTGTGAAGTCACAGAATGCAGGTGTTTGACGTCAGAGAATGGAGGTGTGTGAAATCAGAATGGAGGTGAGTGAAGTCAGAATAGATGTGTGCGAAGTCATAGAATGGAGCTGTGTGAAGTCAGAATGGAGCTGTGTGAAGTCATAGAATGGAGCTGTGTGAAGTGAGATGGAGTTGTGTGAAGTCATATAATGGAGCATGTGAAGTCAGAATGGAGGTGTGTGAAGTCATAGAATGGAGGTGTGTTAAGTCACAATGCAGCTGTGCGAAGTCATAGAATGGATGTGTGTGAGGTCATAGAATGCAGGTGTGTGAAGTCACAGAATGGAGGTGTGTGAAGTCATAGAATGGAGGTGTGTGAAGTCACAGAATGGAGGTGTGTGAAGTCATAGAATGCAGGTTTGTGAAGTCATAGATTTTAGGTGTGTGAAGTCATAGAATGGAGGTGTGTGAAGTCACAGAATGGAGGTGTGTGAAATCACAAAATGGAGGTGTGTGAACTCAGAATGGAGGTGTGTGAAGTCACAGAATGGAGGTGTGTGAAGTCATAGAATGGAGGTGTGTGAAGTCACACAATGGGGGTGTGTGAAGTCATAGAATGGAGGTGTGTGAAGTCATAGAATGGAGGTGTCTGAAGTCACAGAATGGAGGTGTTTGACGTCAGAGAATGGAGGTGTGTGAAATCAGAATGGAGGTTTTTGAAGTCAAAGAATGGAACTGTGTGAAGTCATAATATGGAGGTGTGTGAAGTCAGATTGGAGGTGTGTGAAGTCATAGAATGGAGGTGTGTCAACTCAGAAAGGAGGTGTGTGAAGTCATAGAATGGAGGTGTGTGAAGTCATAGAATGGAGGAGGTGTGTGAAATCACAGAATGGAGTTGTGTGAAGTCACAGAATTGAGGTGTGTGAAGTCAGAATGGAGGTGTGTGAAGTCACAATGTAGGTGTGTGAAGTCACAGAATGGAGGTGTGTGAAGTCATAGAATGGAGGTGTGTGAAGTCACAGAATGGAGGTGTGTGAAGTCATATAATGGAGGTGTGTGAAGTCACAGAATGGAGGTGTGTGAAGTCAGAATGGAGTTGTGTGAAGTCATAGAATGGAGGTGTGTGAAGTCACAATGGAGGTGTGTGAAGTCATAGAATGGAGGTGTGTGAAGTCACAGAATGGAGGTGTGTGAAGTCATAGAATGGAGCTGTGTGAAGTCAGATTGGAGGTGTGTGAAGTCACAGAATGGAGGTGTGTGAACTCACAATGGAGGTGTGTGAAGTCACAGAATGGAGGTGTGTGAAGTGATAGAATGGAGGTGTGTGAAGTCATAGAATGGATGTGTGTGAAGTCATAATGGAGGTGTGTGAAGTCACAGAATTGAGCTGTGTGAAGTCACAGAATGGAGGTGTGTGAAGTCATAGAATGGAGGTGTGTGAAGTCATAGAATGGAGGTGTGTGAAATCATAGACTGGATGTTTGTTAAGTAAGAATGAAGGTGTGTTAAGTCATACAATGGAGGTGTGTGAAGGCACAGAATGGAGGTGTGTGAAGACATAGAATGGAGCTGTGTGAAGTCAGAATGGAGGTGTGTGAAGTCACAGAATGGATGTGTGTGAAGTCATAGAATGGAGTTGTGTGAAGTCAGAACGGAGTTGTGTGAACTCAGATTGGAGGTGTGGGAAGTCACAATGCAGGTGTGTGAAGTTATAGAATGGAGGTGTGTGAAGTCACAGAATGGAGGTGTTTGACGTCAGAGAATGGAGGTGTGTGAAATCAGAATGGAGGTGAGTGAAGTCAGAATAGATGTGTGCGAAGTCATAGAATGGAGCTGTGTGAAGTCAGAATGGAGCTGTGTGAAGTCATAGAATGGAGCTGTGTGAACTGAGATGGAGTTGTGTGAAGTCATATAATGGAGCGTGTGAAGTCAGAATGGAGGTGTGTGAAGTCATAGAATGGAGGTGTGTTAAGTCACAATGCAGCTGTGCGAAGTCATAGAATGGATGTGTGTGAGGTCATAGAATGCAGGTGTGTGAAGTCACAGAATGGAGGTGTGTGAAGTCATAGAATGGAGGTGTGTGAAGTCACAGAATGGAGGTGTGTGAAGTCATAGAATGCAGGTTTGTGAAGTCATAGATTTTAGGTGTGTGAAGTCATAGAATGGAGGTGTGTGAAGTCACAGAATGGAGGTGTGTGAAATCACAAAATGGAGGTGTGTGAACTCAGAATGGAGGTGTGTGAAGTCACAGAATGGAGGTGTGTGAAGTCATAGAATGGAGGTGTGTGAAGTCACACAATGGGGGTGTGTGAAGTCATAGAATGGAGGTGTGTGAAGTCATAGAATGGAGGTGTCTGAAGTCACAGAATGGAGGTGTTTGACGTCAGAGAATGGAGGTGTGTGAAATCAGAATGGAGGTTTTTGAAGTCAAAGAATGGAACTGTGTGAAGTCATAATATGGAGGTGTGTGAAGTCAGATTGGAGGTGTGTGAAGTCATAGAATGGAGGTGTGTCAACTCAGAAAGGAGGTGTGTGAAGTCATAGAATGGAGGTGTGTGAAGTCATAGAATGGAGGAGGTGTGTGAAATCACAGAATGGAGTTGTGTGAAGTCACAGAATTGAGGTGTGTGAAGTCAGAATGGAGGTGTGTGAAGTCACAATGTAGGTGTGTGAAGTCACAGAATGGAGGTGTGTGAAGTCATAGAATGGAGGTGTGTGAAGTCACAGAATGGAGGTGTGTGAAGTCATATAATGGAGGTGTGTGAAGTCACAGAATGGAGGTGTGTGAAGTCAGAATGGAGTTGTGTGAAGTCATAGAATGGAGGTGTGTGAAGTCACAATGGAGGTGTGTGAAGTCATAGAATGGAGGTGTGTGAAGTCACAGAATGGAGGTGTGTGAAGTCATAGAATGGAGCTGTGTGAAGTCAGATTGGAGGTGTGTGAAGTCACAGAATGGAGGTGTGTGAACTCACAATGGAGGTGTGTGAAGTCACAGAATGGAGGTGTGTGAAGTGATAGAATGGAGGTGTGTGAAGTCATAGAATGGATGTGTGTGAAGTCATAATGGAGGTGTGTGAAGTCACAGAATTGAGCTGTGTGAAGTCACAGAATGGAGGTGTGTGAAGTCATAGAATGGAGGTGTGTGAAGTCATAGAATGGAGGTGTGTGAAATCATAGACTGGATGTTTGTTAAGTAAGAATGAAGGTGTGTTAAGTCATACAATGGAGGTGTGTGAAGGCACAGAATGGAGGTGTGTGAAGACATAGAATGGAGCTGTGTGAAGTCAGAATGGAGGTGTGTGAAGTCACAGAATGGATGTGTGTGAAGTCATAGAATGGAGTTGTGTGAAGTCAGAACGGAGTTGTGTGAACTCAGATTGGAGGTGTGGGAAGTCACAATGCAGGTGTGTGAAGTTATAGAATGGAGGTGTGTGAAGTCACAGAATGGAGGTGTTTGACGTCAGAGAATGGAGGTGTGTGAAATCAGAATGGAGGTGAGTGAAGTCAGAATAGATGTGTGCGAAGTCATAGAATGGAGCTGTGTGAAGTCAGAATGGAGCTGTGTGAAGTCATAGAATGGAGCTGTGTGAACTGAGATGGAGTTGTGTGAAGTCATATAATGGAGCGTGTGAAGTCAGAATGGAGGTGTGTGAAGTCATAGAATGGAGGTGTGTGAAGTCACAGAATGGAGGTGTGTGAAGTCATAGAATGGAGGTTTGTGAAGTCATAGATTTTAGGTGTGTGAAGTCATAGAATGGAGGTTTGTGAAGTCATAGATTTTAGGTGTGTGAAGTCATAGAATGGAGGTGTGTGAAGTCACACAATGGGGGTGTGTGTAATCATAGAATGGAGGTGTGTGAAGTCATAGAATGGAGGTGTCTGAAGTCACAGAATGGAGGTGTTTGACGTCAGAGAATGGAGGTGTGTGAAATCAGAATGGAGGTGAGTGAAGTCAGAATAGATGTGTGCGAAGTCATAGAATGGAGCTGTATGAAGTCAGAATGGAGCTGTGTGAAGTCATAGAATGTAGGTGAGTGAAGTCAGAATGGCGGTGTGTGAACTCATAGAATGATGGTGTGTGAAGTCACAATGGAGGTGTGTGAAGTCATAGAATGGAGGTTTTTGAAGTCACAGAATGGAAGTGTGTGAAGTCATAAAATGGAGGTGTGTGAAGTCAGATTGGAGGTGTGTGAAGTCATAGAATGGAGGTTTGTGAAATCATAGAATGGAGTTGTGTGAAGTCACAGAATTGAGGTGTGTCAACTCAGAAAGGAGGTGTGTGAAGTCATAGAATGGAGGTGTGTGAAGTCATAGAATGAAGGTGTGTGAAGTCACAGAATGGTGGTGTGTGAAGTCACAGAATGGAGCTGTGTGAAGTCAGATTGGAGGTGTGTGAAGTCACAGAATGGAGGTGTGTGAACTCACAATGGAGGTGTGTGAAGTCACAGAATGGAGGTGTGTGAACTCACAATGGAGGTGTGTGAAGTCACAGAATGGAGGTGTGTGAAGTGATAGAATGGATGTGTGTTAAGTCATAATGAAGGTGTGTGAAGTCACAGAATTGAGGTGTGTGAAGTCACAGAATGGAGGTGTGTGAAGTCATAGAATGGAGGTGTGTGAAGTCATAGAATGGAGGTGTGTGAAATCATAGAATGGATGTTTGTTAAGTAAGAATGAAGGTGTGTTAAGTCATACAATGGAGGTGTTTGAAGGCACAGAATGGAGGTGTGTGAAGTCATAGAATGGAGCTGTGTGAAGTCAGAATGGAGGTGTGTGAAGTCACAGAATGGAGGTGTGCGAACTCAGAATGGAGGTGTGTGAAGTCACAGAATGGAGGGGTGTGAAGTCATAGAATGGAGGTGTGTGAAATCATAGAATGGAGGTGTGTGAAGTCAGAGAATGGAGCTGTGTGAAGTCAGAATGGAGGTATGTGAAGTCTCAGAATGGAGGTGTGAGAACTCAGATTGAAGGTGTGTGAAGTCACAGAATCTAGGTGCGTGAAGTAATAGAATGGAGGTGTGTGAAGTCATAGAATGGAGGTGTGTGAAGTCAGAATGGAGTTGTGTGAACTCATAGAATGAAGGTGTGTGAACTCATAGAATGGAGGTGCATGAAGACAAAGAATGGAGGTGTGTGAATTTATCGAATGGAGGTGTGTGAAATCATGGAATGGAGGTGTGTGAAGTCAGATGGAGTTGTGTGAAGTCATATAATGGAGCGTGGGAAGTCAGAATGGAGGTGTGTGGAGTCATAGAATGGAGGTGTGTGAAGTCACAATGCAGCTGTGCAAAGTCATAGAATGGATGTGTGTGAGGTCATAGAATGCAGGTGTGTGAAGTCACAGAATGGAGGTGTGTGAAGTCATAGAATGGAGGTGTGTGAAGTCACAGAATGGAGGTGTGTGAAGTCATAGAATGGAGGTTTGTGAAGTCATAGATTTTAGGTGTGTGAAGTCATAGAATGGAGGTGTGTGAAGTCACAGAATGGAGGTGTGTGAAATCACAAAATGGAGGTGTGTGAACTCAGAATGGAGGTGTGTGCAGTCACAGAATGGAGGTGTGTGAAGTCATAGAATGGAGGTGTGTGAAGTCACACAATGGGGGTGTGTGAAGTCATAGAATGGAGGTGTGTGAAGTCATAGAATGGAGGTGTGTGAAGTCACAGAATGGAGGTGCTTTACGTCAGAGAATGGAGGTGTGTGAAATCAGAATGGAGGTGAGTGAAGTCAGAATAGATGTGTGCGAAGTCATAGAATGGAGCTGTGTGAAGACAGAATGGAGCTGTGTGAAGTCATAGAATGGAGGTGAGTGAAGTCAGAATGGCGGTTTGTGAACTCATAGAATGATGGTGTGTGAAGTCACAATGGAGGTGTGTGAAGTCATAGAATGGAGGTTTTTGAAGTCACAGAATGGAAGTGTGTGAAGTCATAAAATTGAGGTGTGTGAAGTCAGATTGGAGGTGTGTGAAGTCATAGAATGGAGGTGTGTCAACTCAGAAAGGAGGTGTGTGAAGTCATAGAATGGAGGTGTGTTAAGTCATAGAATGGAGGTGTGTGAAATCATAGAATGGAGTTGTGTGAAGTCACGGAATTGAGGTGTGTCAACTCAGAAAGGAGGTGTGTGAAGTCATAGAATGGAGGTGTGTGAAGTCATAGAGTGGAGGTGTGTGAAGTCACAGAATGGAGGTGTGTGAAGTCATAGAATGGAGCTGTGTGAAGTCAGATTGGAGGTGTGTGAAGTCACAGAATGGAGGTGTGTGAACTCACAATGGAGGTGTGTGAAGTCACAGAATGGAGGTGTGTGAAGTGATAGAATGGAGGTGTGTGAAGTCATAGAATGGATGTGTGTGAAGTCATAATGGAGGTGTGTGAAGTCACAGAATTGAGGTGTGTGAAGTCACAGAATGGAGGTGTGTGAAGTCATAGAAAGGAGGTGTGTGAAGTCATAGAATGGAGGTGTGTGAAATCACAGAATGGATGTTTGTTAAGTAAGGATGAAGGTGTGTTAAGCAATACAATGGAGGTGTGTGAAGGCACAGAATGGAGGTGTGTGAAGACATAGAATGGAGCTGTGTGAAGTCAGAATGGAGGTGTGTGAAGTCACAGAATGGAGGTGTGCGAACTCAGAATGGAGGTGTGTGAAGTCACAGAATGGAGGTGTGTGAAGTCATAGAATGGAGGTGTGTGAAATCATAGAATGGAGGTGTGGGAAGTCAGAGAATGGAGCTGTGTGAAGTCAGAATGGAGGTGTGCGAAGTCACAGAATGGAGGTGTGTGAAGTCATTTTATGGAGCTGTGTGAAGTCAGAATGGAGGTGTGTGAAGTCACAGAATGGAGGTGTGAGAACTCAGAGTGAAGGTGTGTGAAGTCACAGAATCTAGGTGTGTGAAGTCATAGAATGGAGGTGTGTGAAGTCATAGAATGGAGGTGTGTGAAGTCATAATAGAGGCGTGTGAAATCAGAGAATTCAGGTGTGTGAAGTCACAGAATGGAGGTGTGTGAAGTCATAGAATGGAGGTGTGTGAAGTCAGAACGGAGGTGTGTGAACTCAGATTGGAGATGTGGGAAGTCACAATGCAGGTGTGTGAAGTTATAGAATGGAGGTGTGTGAAGTCACAGAATGGAGGTGTTTGACGTCAGAGAATGGAGGTGTGTGAAATCAGAATGGAGGTGAGTGAAGTCAGAATAGATGTGTGCGAAGTCATAGAATGGAGCTGTGTGAAGTCAGAATGGAGCTGTGTGAAGTCATAGAATGGAGCTGTGTGAAGTGAGATGGAGTTGTGTGAAGTCATATAATGGAGCGTGTGAAGTCAGAATGGAGGTGTGTGAAGTCAAAGAATGGAGGTGTGTTAAGTCACAATGCAGCTGTGCGAAGTCATAGAATGGATGTGTGTGAGGTCATAGAATGCAGGTGTGTGAAGTCACAGAATGGAGGTGTGTGAAGTCATAGAATGGAGGTGTGTGAAGTCACAGAATGGAGGTGTGTGAAGTCATAGAATGCAGGTTTGTGAAGTCATAGATTTTAGGTGTGTGAAGTCATAGAATGGAGGTGTGTGAAGTCACAGAATGGAGGTGTGTGAAATCACAAAATGGAGGTGTGTGAACTCAGAATGGAGGTGTGTGAAGTCACAGAATGGAGGTGTGTGAAGTCATAGAATGGAGGTTTGTGAAGTCATAGATTTTAGGTGTGTGAAGTCATAGAATGGAGGTGTGTGAAGTCACAGAATGGAGGTGTGTGAAATCACAAAATGGAGGTGTGTGAACTCAGAATGGAGGTGTGTGCATTCACAGAATGGAGGTGTGTGAAGTCATAGAATGGAGGTGTGTGAAGTCACACAATGGGGGTGTGTGAAGTCATAGAATGGAGGTGTGTGAAGTCATAGAATGGAGGTGTGTGAAGTCACAGAATGGAGGTGCTTTACGTCAGAGAATGGAGGTGTGTGAAATCAGAATGGAGGTTAGTGAAGTCAGAATAGATGTGTGCGAAGTCATAGAATGGAGCTGTGTGAAGACAGAATGGAGCTGTGTGAAGTCATAGAATGGAGGTGAGTGAAGTCAGAATGGCGGTTTGTGAACTCATAGAATGATGGTGTGTGAAGTCACAATGGAGGTGTGTGAAGTCATAGAATGGAGGTTTTTGAAGTCACAGAATGGAAGTGTGTGAAGTCATAAAATTGAGGTGTGTGAAGTCAGATTGGAGGTGTGTGAAGTCATAGAATGGAGGTGTGTCAACTCAGAAAGGAGGTGTGTGAAGTCATAGAATGGAGGTGTGTTAAGTCATAGAATGGAGGTGTGTGAAATCATAGAATGGAGTTGTGTGAAGTCACGGAATTGAGGTGTGTCAACTCAGAAAGGAGGTGTGTGAAGTCATAGAATGGAGGTGTGTGAAGTCATAGAGTGGAGGTGTGTGAAGTCACAGAATGGAGGTGTGTGAAGTCATAGAATGGAGCTGTGTGAAGTCAGATTGGAGGTGTGTGAAGTCACAGAATGGAGGTGTGTGAACTCACAATGGAGGTGTGTGAAGTCACAGAATGGAGGTGTGTGAAGTGATAGAATGGAGGTGTGTGAAGTCATAGAATGGATGTGTGTGAAGTCATAATGGAGGTGTGTGAAGTCACAGAATTGAGGTGTGTGAAGTCACAGAATGGAGGTGTGTGAAGTCATAGAAAGGAGGTGTGTGAAGTCATAGAATGGAGGTGTGTGAAATCATAGAATGGATGTTTGTTAAGTAAGGATGAAGGTGTGTTAAGCAATACAATGGAGGTGTGTGAAGGCACAGAATGGAGGTGT
Source organism: Megascapheus bottae (assembly GCA_024803745.1). NCBI lineage: Eukaryota > Metazoa > Chordata > Mammalia > Rodentia > Geomyidae > Megascapheus > Megascapheus bottae. Next base: position 76,729 of record JANJXV010000847.1, on the reverse strand, counting down.
GTGAAGTCATAGAATGGAGCTGTGTGAAGTCAGAATGGAGGTGTGTGAAGTCACAGAATGGAGGTGTGCGAACTCAGAATGGAGGTGTGTGAAGTCACAGAATGGAGGTGTGTGAAGTCATAGAATGGAGGTGTGTGAAATCATAGAATGGAGGTGTGGGAAGTCAGAGAATGGAGCTGTGTGAAGTCAGAATGGAGGTGTGCGAAGTCACAGAATGGAGGTGTGTGAAGTCATTTTATGGAGCTGTGTGAAGTCAGAATGGAGGTGTGTGAAGTCACAGAATGGAGGTGTGAGAACTCAGAGTGAAGGTGTGTGAAGTCACAGAATCTAGGTGTGTGAAGTCATAGAATGGAGGTGTGTGAAGTCATAGAATGGAGGTGTGTGAAGTCATAATAGAGGCGTGTGAAGTCAGAGAATTCAGGTGTGTGAAGTCACAGAATGGAGGTGTGTGAAGTCATAGAATGGAGGTGTGTGAAGTCAGAACGGAGGTGTGTGAACTCAGATTGGAGATGTGGGAAGTCACAATGCAGGTGTGTGAAGTTATAGAATGGAGGTGTGTGAAGTCACAGAATGGAGGTGTTTGACGTCAGAGAATGGAGGTGTGTGAAATCAGAATGGAGGTGAGTGAAGTCAGAATAGATGTGTGCGAAGTCATAGAATGGAGCTGTGTGAAGTGAGATGGAGTTGTGTGAAGTCATATAATGGAGCGTGTGAAGTCAGAATGGAGGTGTGTGAAGTCATAGAATGGAGGTGTGTTAAGTCACAATGCAGCTGTGCGAAGTCATAGAATGGATGTGTGTGAGGTCATAGAATGCAGGTGTGTGAAGTCACAGAATGGAGGTGTGTGAAGTCATAGAATGGAGGTGTGTGAAGTCACAGAATGGAGGTGTGTGAAGTCATAGAATGCAGGTTTGTGAAGTCATAGATTTTAGGTGTGTGAAGTCATAGAATGGAGGTGTGTGAAGTCACAGAATGGAGGTGTGTGAAATCACAAAATGGAGGTGTGTGAACTCAGAATGGAGGTGTGTGAAGTCACAGAATGGAGGTGTGTGAAGTCATAGAATGGAGGTGTGTGAAGTCACACAATGGGGGTGTGTGCAGTCATAGAATGGAGGTGTGTGAAGTCATAGAATGGAGGTGTCTGAAGTCACAGAATGGAGGTGTTTGACGTCAGAGAATGGAGGTGTGTGAAATCAGAATGGAGGTGAGTGAAGTCAGAATAGATGTGTGCGAAGTCATAGAATGGAGCTGTGTGAAATCAGAATGGACCTGTGTGAAGTCATAGAATGGAGGTGAGTGAAGTCAGAATGGCGGTGTGTGAACTCATAGAATGATGGTGTGTGAAGTCACAATGGAGGTGTGTGAAGTCATAGAATGGAGGTTTTTGAAGTCACAGAATGGAAGTGTGTGAAGTCATAAAATGGAGGTGTGTGAAGTCAGATTGGAGGTGTGTGAAGTCATAGAATGCAGGTTTGTGAAGTCATAGATTTTAGGTGTGTGAAGTCATAGAATGGAGGTGTGTGAAGTCACAGAATGGAGGTGTGTGAAATCACAAAATGGAGGTGTGTGAACTCAGAATGGAGGTGTGTGAAGTCACAGAATGGAGGTGTGTGAAGTCATAGAATGGAGGTGTGTGATGTCACACAATGGGGGTGTGTGAAGTCATAGAATGGAGGTGTGTGAAGTCATAGAATGGAGGTGTCTGAAGTCACAGAATGGAGGTGTTTGACGTCAGAGAATGGAGGTGTGTGAAATCAGAATGGAGGTGAGTGAAGTCAGAATAGATGTGTGCGAAGTCATAGAATGGAGCTGTGTGAAATCAGAATGGACCTGTGTGAAGTCATAGAATGGAGGTGAGTGAAGTCAGAATGGCGGTGTGTGAACTCATAGAATGATGGTGTGTGAAGTCACAATGGAGGTGTGTGAAGTCATAGAATGGAGGTTTTTGAAGTCACAGAATGGAAGTGTGTGAAGTCATAAAATGGAGGTGTGTGAAGTCAGATTGGAGGTGTGTGAAGTCATAGAATGGAGGTGTGTCAACTCAGAAAGGAGGTGTGTGAAGTCATAGAATGGAGGTGTGTGAAGTCATAGAATGGAGGAGGTGTGTGAAATCACAGAATGGAGTTGTGTGAAGTCACAGAATTGAGGTGTGTGAAGTCAGAATGGAGGTGTGTGAAGTCACAATGTAGGTGTGTGAAGTCACAGAATGGAGGTGTGTGAAGTCATAGAATGGAGGTGTGTGAAGTCACAGAATGGAGGTGTGTGAAGTCATATAATGGAGGTGTGTGAAGTCACAGAATGGAGGTGTGTGAATTCAGAATGGAGTTGTGTGAAGTCATAGAATGGAGGTGTGTGAAGTCACAATGGAGGTGTGTGAAGTCATTGAATGGAGGTGTGTGAAGTCACAGAATGGAGGTGTGTGAAGTCATAGAATGGAGCTGTGTGAAGTCAGATTGGAGGTGTGTGAAGTCATGGAATGGAGTGTGTGAACTCACAATGGAGGTGTGTGAAGTCACAGAATGGAGGTGTGTGAAGTGATAGAATGGAGGTGTGTGAAGTCATAGAATGGATGTGTGTGAAGTCATAATGGAGGTGTGTGAAGTCACAGAATTGAGGTGTGTGAAGTCACAGAATGGAGGTGTGTGAAGTCATAGAATGGAGGTGTGTGAAGTCATAGAATGGAGGTGTGTGAAATCATAGACTGGATGTTTGTTAAGTAAGAATGAAGGTGTGTTAAGTCATACAATGGAGGTGTGTGAAGGCACAGAATGGAGGTGTGTGAAGACATAGAATGGAGCTGTGTGAAGTCAGAATGGAGGTGTGTGAAGTCACAGAATGGAGGTGTGTGAAGTCATAGAATGGAGGTGTGTGAAGTCAGAACGGAGGTGTGTGAACTCAGATTGGAGGTGTGGGAAGTTACAATGCAGGTGTGTGAAGTTATAGAATGGAGGTGTGTGAAGTCACAGAATGGAGGTGTTTGACGACAGAGAATGGAGGTGTGTGAAATCAGAATGGAGGTGAGTGAAGTCAGAATAGATGTGTGCGAAGTCATAGAATGGAGCTGTGTGAAGTCAGAATGGAGCTGTGTGAAGTCATAGAATGGAGCTGTGTGAAGTGAGATGGAGTTGTGTGAAGTCATATAATGGAGCGTGTGAAGTCAGAATGGAGGTGTGTGAAGTCATAGAATGGTGCTGTGTTAAGTCACAATGCAGCTGTGCGAAGTCATAGAATGGATGTGTGTGAGGTCATAGAATGCAGGTGTGTGAAGTCACAGAATGGAGGTGTGTGAATTCATAGAATGGAGGTGCGTGAAGTCATAGAATGGAGGTGTGTGAAGTCATAGAATGGAGGTTTGTGAAGTCATAGATTTTAGGTGTGTGAAGTCATAGAATGGAGGTGTGTGAAGTCACAGAATGGAGGTGTGTGAAATCACAAAATGGAGGTGTGTGAACTCAGAATGGAGGTGTGTGAAGTCACAGAATGGAGGTGTGTGAAGTCACACAATGGGGGTGTGTGAAGTCATAGAATGGAGGTGTGTGAAGTCATAGAATGGAGGTGTGTGAAGTCACAGAATGGAGGTGTTTGACGTCAGAGAATGGAGGTGTGTGAAATCAGAATGGAGGTGAGTGAAGTCAGAATAGATGTGTGCGAAGTCATAGAATGGAGCTGTGTGAAGTCAGAATGGAGCTGTGTGAAGTCATAGAATGGAGGAGAGTGAAGTCAGAATGGCGGTGTGTGAACTCATAGAATGATGGTGTGTGAAGTCACAATGGAGGTGTGTGAAGTCATAGAATGGAGGTTTTTGAAGTCACAGAATGGAAGTTTGTGAAGTCATAAAATGGAGGTGTGTGAAGTCAGATTGGAGGTGTGTGAAGTCATAGAATGGAGGTGTGTCAACTCAGAAAGGAGGTGTGTGAAGTCATAGAATGGAGGTGTGTGAAGTCATAGAATGGAGGAGGTGTGTGAAATCACAGAATGGAGTTGTGTGAAGTCACAGAATTGAGGTGTGTTAAGTCAGAATGGAGGTGTGTGAAGTCACAATGTAGGTGTGTGAAGTCACAGAATGGAGGTGTGTGAAGTCATAGAATGGAGGTGTGTGAAGTCACAGAATGGAGGTGTGTGAAGTCATATAATGGAGATGTGTGAAGTCACAGAATGGAGGTGTGTGAAGTCAGAATGGAGTTGTGTGAAGTCATAGAATGGAGGTGTGTGAAGTCACAATGGAGGTGTGTGAAGTCATAGAATGGAGGTGTGTGAAGTCACAGAATGGAGGTGTGTGAAGTCATAGAATGGAGCTGTGTGAAGTCAGATTGGAGGTGTGTGAAGTCACAGAATGGAGGTGTGTGAACTCACAATGGAGGTGTGTGAAGTCACAGAATGGAGGTGTGTGAAGTGATAGAATGGAGGTGTGTGAAGTCATAGAATGGATGTGTGTGAAGTCATAATGGAGGTGTGTGAAGTCACAGAATTGAGGTGTGTGAAGTCACAGAATGGAGGTGTGTGAAGTCATAGAATGGAGGTGTGTGAAGTCATAGAATGGAGGTGTGTGAAGTCACAGAATGGAGGTGTGTGAAGTCATAGAATGGAGGTGTGTGAAGTCACACAGTGGGGGTGTGTGAAGTCATAGAATGGAGGTGTGTGAAGTCATAGAATGGAGGTGTGTGAAGTCATAGAATGGAGGTGTGTGAAATCATAGAATGGAGGTGTGGGAAGTCATAGAATGGAGCTGTGTGAAGTCAGAATGGAGCTGTGTGAAGTCATAGAATGTAGGTGAGTGAAGTCACAATGGCGGTGTGTGAAGTCATAGAATGGAGGTGTGTGAAGTCACAATGGAGGTGTGTGAAGTCATAGAATGGAGGTGTGTGAAGTCACAGAATGGAGGTGTGTGAAGTCATAGAATGGAGCTGTGTGAAGTCAGATTGGAGGTGTGTGAAGTCACAGAATGGAGGTGTGTGAACTCACAATGGAGGTGTGTGAAGTCACAGAATGGAGGTGTGTGAAGTGATAGAATGGAGGTGTGTGAAGTCATAGAATGGATGTGTGTGAAGTCATAATGGAGGTGTGTGAAGTCACAGAATTGAGGTGTGTGAAGTCACAGAATGGAGGTGTGTGAAGTCATAGAATGGAGGTGTGTGAAGTCATAGAATGGAGGTGTGTGAAATCATAGACTGGATGTTTGTTAAGTAAGAATGAAGGTGTGTTAAGTCATACAATGGAGGTGTGTGAAGGCACAGAATGGAGGTGTGTGAAGACATAGAATGGAGCTGTGTGAAGTCAGAATGGAGGTGTGTGAAGTCACAGAATGGAGGTGTGCCAACTCAGAATGGAGGTGTGTGAAGTCACAGAATGGAGGTGTGTGAAGTCATAGAATGGAGGTGTGTGAAATCATAGAATGGAGGTGTGGGAAGTCATAGAATGGAGCTGTGTGAAGTCAGAATGGAGCTGTGTGAAGTCATAGAATGTAGGTGAGTGAAGTCACAATGGCGGTGTGTGAACTCATAGAATGATGGTGTGTGAAGTCACAATGGAGGTGTGTGAAGTCATAGAATGGAGGTTTTTGAAGTCACAGAATGGAAGTGTGTGAAGTCATAAAATGGAGGTGTGTGAAGTCAGATTGGAGGTGTGTGAAGTCATAGAATGGAGGTGTGTCAACTCAGAAAGGAGGTGTGTGATGTCATAGAATGGAGGTGTGTGAAGTCATAGAATGGAGGAGGTGTGTGAAATAACAGAATGGAGTTGTGTGTAGTCACAGAATTGAGGTGTGTGAAGTCAGAATGGAGGTGTGTGAAGTCACAATGTAGGTGTGTGAAGTCACAGATTGGAGGTGTGTGAAGTCATAGAATGGAGGTGTGTGAAGTCACAGAATGGAGGTGTGTGAAGTCATATAATGGAGGTGTGAGAAGTCACAGAATGGAGGTGTGTGAAGACAGAATGGAGTTGTGTGAAGTCATAGAATGGAGGTGTGTGAAGTCACAATGGACGTGTGTGAAGTCATAGAATGGAGGTGTGTGAAGTCAGAGAATGGAGGTGTGTGAAGTCATAGAATGGAGCTGTGTGAAGTCAGATTGGAGGTGTGTGAAGTCACAGAATGGAGATGTGTGAACTCACAATGGAGGTGTGTGAAGTCACAGAATGGAGGTGTGTGAAGTGATAGAATGGAGGTGTGTGAAGTCATAGAATGGAGATGTATGAAGTCATAGAATGGAGGTGTGTGAAGTCACACAATGGGGGTGTGTGAAGTCATAGAATGGAGGTGTGTGAAGTCATAGAATGGAGGTGTGTGAAGTCACAGAATGGAGGTGTGTGAAGTCAGAATAGATGTGTGCGAAATCATAAAATGGAGCTGTGTGAAGTCAGAATGGAGCTGTGTGAAGTCATAGAATGGAGGTGAGTGAAGTAAGAATGGCGGTGTGTGAACTCATAGAATGATGGTGTGTGAAGTCACAATGGAGGTGTGTGAAGTCATAGAATGGAGGTTTCTGAAGTCACAGAATGGAGGTGTGTGAAGTCATAGAATGGGGGTGTGTGAAGTCAAATTGGAGGTGTGTGAAATCACAGAATGGAGGTGTGACAACTCAGAAATGAGGTGTGTGAAGTCATAGAATGGAGGTGTGTGAATTCATGGATTGGTAGAGTGTGAAATCATAGAATGGAGGTGTGTGAAGTCAAAGAATTGAAGTTTGTGAAGTCAGAATGGAGGTGTGTGAAGTCAGGATGGAGATGAGTGAAGTCACAGAATGGAGGAGTGGGAACTCAGAATGGAGGTGTGTGGTCACAGAACGGAGGTTTGTGCAGTCATAGAATGGAGGTGCCTGAAGTCATAGAATGGATGTTTCTGAAGTGAGAACGAAGGTGTATGAAGTCAAAGAATGGAGGTGTGTGAAGTCAAAATGGAGGTGTGTGAATCATAGAATGGAGGTGTGTGAACTCATAGAATGGAGGTGTGTGAAGTCATGGAATGGAGGTGTGTGAAGTCAAAGAATGGAGGTGTGTGAAGTCAAACAATAAAGGTGTGTGAAGTCACAGAATGGAGGTGTGTGAACTCATAGAATGGAGGTGCATGCAGTCAAAGAATAGAGGTGTGTGAAGTCATGGAATGGAGGTTTGTGAAGTCAGATGGAGTTGTGTGAAGTCATAGAATGGAGGTGTGTGCAGCCAGAATGGAGGGGTGTGACGTCATAGAATGGAGGTGTGTGAAGTCAGAATGGAGGTGTGTGAACTCATAGAATGGAGGTGTGTGAAGTCACAATGCAGGTGTGCGAAGTCATAGAATGGAGGTGTGTGAGGTCATAGAATGGAGGTGTGTGAAGTCACAGAATGGAGGTGTGTGAAGTCATAGAATGGAGGTGTGTGAAGTCACAGAATGGAGGTGTGTGAAGTCATAGAATGGAGGTGTGTGAAGTCATAGAATATAGGTGTGTGAAGTCATAGAATGGAGGTGTGTGAAGTCAGAGAATGGAGGTGTGTGAAATCACAAAATGGAGGTGTGTGAACTCAGAATGGAGGTGTGTGAAGTCACAGAATGGAGGTGTGTGAAGTCATAGAATGGAGGTGTGTGAAGTCACACAATGGGGGTGTGTGAAGTAATAGAATGGAGGTGTGTGAAGTCATAGAATGGAGGTGTGTGAAGTCACAGAATGGAGGTGTGTGAAGTCATAGAATGGAGGTGTGTGAAGTCACACAGTGGGGGTGTGTGAAGTCATAGAATGGAGGTGTGTGAAGTCATAGAATGGAGGTGTGTGAAGTCATAGAATGGAGCTGTGTGAAGTCAGAATGGAGCTGTGTGAAGTCATAGAATGGAGGTGAGTGAAGTCAGAATGGCGTTGTGTGAACTCATAGAATGATGGTGTGTGAAGTCACAATGGAGGTGTGTGAAGTCATAGAATGGAGGTTTTTGAAGTCACAGAATGGAAGTTTGTGAAGTCATAAAATGGAGGTGTGTGAAGTCAGATTGGAGGTGTGTGAAGTCATAGAATGGAGGTGTGTCAACTCAGAAAGGAGGTGTGTGAAGTCATAGAATGGAGGTGTGTGAAGTCATAGAATGGAGGTGTGTGAAATCATAGAATGGAGTTGTGTGAAGTCACAGAATTGAGGTGTGTGAAGTCAGAATGGAGGTGTGTGAAGTCATAATGTAGGTGTGTGAAGTCACAGAATGGAGGTGTGTGAAGTCACAGAATGGAGGTGTGTGAAGTCATAGAATGGAGGTGTGTGAAGTCATAGAATGGATGTGTGTGAAGTCATAATGGAGGTGTGTGAAGTCACAGAATTGAGGTGTGTGAAGTCACAGAATGGAGGTGTGTGAAGTCATAGAATGGAGGTGTGTGAAGTCATAGAATGGAGGTGTGTGAAATCATAGACTGGATGTTTGTTAAGTAAGAATGAAGGTGTGTTAAGTCATACAATGGAGGTGTGTGAAGGCACAGAATGGAGGTGTGTGAAGACATAGAATGGAGCTGTGTGAAGTCAGAATGGAGGTGTGTGAAGTCACAGAATGGAGGTGTGCCAACTCAGAATGGAGGTGTGTGAAGTCACAGAATGGAGGTGTGTGAAGTCATAGAATGGAGGTGTGTGAAATCATAGAATGGAGGTGTGGGAAGTCATAGAATGGAGCTGTGTGAAGTCAGAATGGAGCTGTGTGAAGTCATAGAATGTAGGTGAGTGAAGTCACAATGGCGGTGTGTGAACTCATAGAATGATGGTGTGTGAAGTCACAATGGAGGTGTGTGAAGTCATAGAATGGAGGTTTTTGAAGTCACAGAATGGAAGTGTGTGAAGTCATAAAATGGAGGTGTGTGAAGTCAGATTGGAGGTGTGTGAAGTCATAGAATGGAGGTGTGTCAACTCAGAAAGGAGGTGTGTGATGTCATAGAATGGAGGTGTGTGAAGTCATAGAATGGAGGAGGTGTGTGAAATAACAGAATGGAGTTGTGTGTAGTCACAGAATTGAGGTGTGTGAAGTCAGAATGGAGGTGTGTGAAGTCACAATGTAGGTGTGTGAAGTCACAGATTGGAGGTGTGTGAAGTCATAGAATGGAGGTGTGTGAAGTCACAGAATGGAGGTGTGTGAAGTCATATAATGGAGGTGTGAGAAGTCACAGAATGGAGGTGTGTGAAGACAGAATGGAGTTGTGTGAAGTCATAGAATGGAGGTGTGTGAAGTCACAATGGACGTGTGTGAAGTCATAGAATGGAGGTGTGTGAAGTCACAGAATGGAGGTGTGTGAAGTCATAGAATGGAGCTGTGTGAAGTCAGATTGGAGGTGTGTGAAGTCACAGAATGGAGATGTGTGAACTCACAATGGAGGTGTGTGAAGTCACAGAATGGAGGTGTGTGAAGTGATAGAATGGAGGTGTGTGAAGTCATAGAATGGAGATGTATGAAGTCATAGAATGGAGGTGTGTGAAGTCACACAATGGGGGTGTGTGAAGACATAGAATGGAGGTGTGTGAAGTCATAGAATGGAGGTGTGTGAAGTCACAGAATGGAGGTGTGTGAAGTCAGAATAGATGTGTGCGAAATCATAGAATGGAGCTGTGTGAAGTCAGAATGGAGCTGTGTGAAGTCATAGAATGGAGGTGAGTGAAGTAAGAATGGCGGTGTGTGAACTCATAGAATGATGGTGTGTGAAGTCACAATGGAGGTGTGAGAAGTCATAGAATGGAGGTTTCTGAAGTCACAGAATGGAGGTGTGTGAAGTCATAGAATGGGGGTGTGTGAAGTCAAATTGGAGGTGTGTGAAATCACAGAATGGAGGTGTGACAACTCAGAAATGAGGTGTGTGAAGTCATAGAATGGAGGTGTGTGAATTCATGGAATGGTAGAGTGTGAAATCATAGAATGGAGGTGTGTGAAGTCAAAGAATTGAAGTTTGTGAAGTCAGAATGGAGGTGTGTGAAGTCAGGATGGAGATGAGTGAAGTCACAGAATGGAGGAGTGGGAACTCAGAATGGAGGTGTGTGGTCACAGAACGGAGGTTTGTGCAGTCATAGAATGGAGGTGCCTGAAGTCATAGAATGGATGTTTCTGAAGTGAGAACGAAGGTGTATGAAGTCAAAGAATGGAGGTGTGTGAAGTCAAAATGGAGGTGTGTGAATCATAGAATGGAGGTGTGTGAACTCATAGAATGGAGGTGTGTGAAGTCATGGAATGGAGGTGTGTGAAGTCAAAGAATGGAGGTGTGTGAAGTCAAACAATAAAGGTGTGTGAAGTCACAGAATGGAGGTGTGTGAACTCATAGAATGGAGGTGCATGCAGTCAAAGAATAGAGGTGTGTGAAGTCATGGAATGGAGGTTTGTGAAGTCAGATGGAGTTGTGTGAAGTCATAGAATGGAGGTGTGTGCAGCCAGAATGGAGGGGTGTGACGTCATAGAATGGAGGTGTGTGAAGTCAGAATGGAGGTGTGTGAACTCATAGAATGGAGGTGTGTGAAGTCACAATGCAGGTGTGCGAAGTCATAGAATGGAGGTGTGTGAGGTCATAGAATGGAGGTGTGTGAAGTCACAGAATGGAGGTGTGTGAAGTCATAGAATGGAGGTGTGTGAAGTCACAGAATGGAGGTGTGTGAAGTCATAGAATGGAGGTGTGTGAAGTCATAGAATATAGGTGTGTGAAGTCATAGAATGGAGGTGTGTGAAGTCAGAGAATGGAGGTGTGTGAAATCACAAAATGGAGGTGTGTGAACTCAGAATGGAGGTGTGTGAAGTCACAGAATGGAGGTGTGTGAAGTCATAGAATGGAGGTGTGTGAAGTCACACAATGGGGGTGTGTGAAGTAATAGAATGGAGGTGTGTGAAGTCATAGAATGGAGGTGTGTGAAGTCACAGAATGGAGGTGTGTGAAGTCATAGAATGGAGGTGTGTGAAGTCACACAGTGGGGGTGTGTGAAGTCATAGAATGGAGGTGTGTGAAGTCATAGAATGGAGGTGTGTGAAGTCATAGAATGGAGCTGTGTGAAGTCAGAATGGAGCTGTGTGAAGTCATAGAATGGAGGTGAGTGAAGTCAGAATGGCGTTGTGTGAACTCATAGAATGATGGTGTGTGAAGTCACAATGGAGGTGTGTGAAGTCATAGAATGGAGGTTTTTGAAGTCACAGAATGGAAGTTTGTGAAGTCATAAAATGGAGGTGTGTGAAGTCAGATTGGAGGTGTGTGAAGTCATAGAATGGAGGTGTGTCAACTCAGAAAGGAGGTGTGTGAAGTCATAGAATGGAGGTGTGTGAAGTCATAGAATGGAGGTGTGTGAAATCATAGAATGGAGTTGTGTGAAGTCACAGAATTGAGGTGTGTGAAGTCAGAATGGAGGTGTGTGAAGTCATAATGTAGGTGTGTGAAGTCACAGAATGGAGGTGTGTGAAGTCAAAGAATGGAGGTGTGTGAAGTCACACAATGGAGGTGTGTGAAGTCATAGAATGGAGGTGTGTGAAGTCACAGAATGGAGGTGTGTGAAGTCACAATGGAGATGTGTGAAGTCATAGAATGGAGGTGTGTGAAGTCACAATGGAGGTGTGTGAAGTCATAGAATGGACGTGTGTGAAGTCACAGAATGGAGGTGTGTGAAGTCATAGAATGGAGCTGTGTGAAGTCAGATTGGAGGTGTGTGAAGTCACAGAATGGAGGTGTGTGAAGTGATAGAATGGAGGTGTGTGAAGTCATAGAATGGATATGTGTGAAGTCATAATGGAGGTGTGTGAAGTCACAGAATTGAGGTGTGTGAAGTCACAGAATGGAGGTGTGTGAAGTCATAGAATGGAGGTGTGTGAAATCATAGAATGGAGGTGTGTGAAATCATAGACTGGATGTTTGTTAAGTAAGAATGAAGGTGTGTTAAGTCATACAATGGAGGTGTGTGAAGGCACAGAATGGAGGGGTGTGAAGTCATAGAATGGAGCTGTGTGAAGTCAGAATGGAGGTGTGTGAAGTCACACAATGGAGGTGTGCGAACTCAGAATGGAGGTGTGTGAAGTCACAGAATGGAGGTGTGTGAAGTCATAGAATGGAGGTGTGTGAAATCATAGAATGGAGCTGTGTGAAGTCAGAATGGAGGTGTGCGAAGTCACAGAATGGAGGTGTGTGAAGTCATTTTATGGAGCTGTGTGAAGTCAGAATGGAGGTGTGTGAAGTCACAGAATGGAGGTGTGAGAACTCAGAATAAAGGTGTGTGAAGTCACAGAATCTAGGTGTGTGAAGTCATAGAATGGAGGTGTGTGAAGTCATAGAATGGAGGTGTGTGAAGTCATAATAGAGGCGTGTGATGTCACAGAATTCAGGTGTGTGAAGTCACAGAATGGAGCTGTGTGAAATCATAGAATGGAGGTGTGTGAAGTCAGAACGGAGGTGTGTGAACTCAGTTTGGAGGTGTGGGAAGTCACAATGGAGGTGTGTGAAGTTATAGAATGGAGGTGTGTGAAGTCACAGAATGGAGGGGTATGAAGTCAAAGACTGGAGGTGTGTGAAGTCATAGAATGGAGGTGTGTGAACTCATAGAACGGAGGTGTGTGAAGTCATAGAATGGAGGTGTGGGAATTAATAGAATGGAGGTGTGAGAAATCATAGAATGGAGGTGTGTGAAGTCACAGAATGGAGGTGTGTGAAGTCACAGAATGGAGGTGTGTGAAGTCCCAGAATGCAGGTGTGTGAACTCCAATGGAGGTGTCTGAAGTCAAAGAATGGAGGTGTGTGAAGTCATAGATTGGAATTGTGTGAAGTCATAGAATGGAGGTGTGTGAAGTGAGAATTGAGGTGTGTGAAGTCATGGAATTGAGGTGTGTGAACTCAGAATGGAGGTGTGTGAAGTCACAGAATGGAGGTTTGTGAAGTCATAGAATGGAGTTGTGTGAAGTCATAGAATGGATGTTTCTGAAATAGAATGAAGGTGTGTGAAGTCATAGAATGGAGGTGTGTGAAGTCAAAATGGATGTGTGTGAACTCATAAAATGGAGATGTGTGAAGTGATGGATTGGAGGTGTGCGAAGTCCAAGAATATAGGTTGTGAAGTCAAACAATGGTGGTGTGTGAAGTCAAAGAATGCAGGTGTGTTAAGTCAAAGAATGGAAGTGTGTGAAGTCAAAATGGAGGTGTGTGAAGTCACAGAATGGAGGTGTGTGAAGTCACAGAATGAAGGTGTTTGAAGTCAAAATTGTGGTGTGTGAAGTCACAAATTGAGGAGTCTGAAGTCAGAATGCAGCTGTGTGAAGCCATATAATGGTGGTGTGTGAAGTCAGAATGGAGGTGTGTGAACTCATAGAATGGAGTGTGTGAAGTCACAATGGGGGTGTGTGAAGTCATAGCATGGGGGTGTGTGAAGTCAAATTGGAGGTGTGTGAAATCACAGAATGGAGGTGTGTCAACTCAGAAATGAGGTGTGTTAAGTCGTAGAATGGAGGTGTGTGAATTCATAGAATGGAAGATTGTGAAATCATAGAATGGAGGTGTGTGAAGTCAAAGAATTGAGGTTTGTGAAGTCAGAATGGAGGTGTGTGAAGTCAGGATGGAGGTGGGTGAAGTCACAGAATGGAGGTGTGGGAACCCAGAATGGAGGTGTGTGGTCACAGAACGGAGGTTTGTGAAGTCATAGAATGGAGGTGCCTGAAGTCATAGAATGGATGTTTCTGAAGTGAGAACGAAGGTGTATGAAGTCAAAGAATGGAGGTGTGTGAAGTCAAAATCGAGGTGTGTGAATCATAGAATGGAGGTGTGTGAACTCATAGAATGGAGGTTTGTGAAGTCATGGAATGGAGGTGTGTGAAGTCAAGGAATGGAGGTGTGTGAAGTCAAACAATAAAGGTGTGTGAAGTCAGAGAATGGAGTTGTGTGAACTCATAGAATGGAGGTGCATGCAGTCAAAGAATGGAGGTGTGTGAAGTCATCGAATGGAGGTGTGTGAAGTCATGGAATGGAGGTGTGTGAAGTCAGATGGAGTTGTGTGAAGTCATAGAATGGAGGTGTGTGAAGTCAGAATGGAGGTGTGTGAAGTCATAGAATGGAGGTGTGTGAAGTCACAATGCAGGTGTGCGATGTCATAGAATGGAGGTGTGTGAGGTCATAGAATGGAGGTGTGTGAATTCACAGAATGGAGGTGTGTGAAGTCATAGAATGGAGGTGTGTGAAGTCACAGAATGGAGATGTGTGAAGTCATAGAATGGAGGTGTGTGAAGTCATAGAATTTAGGTGTGTGAAGTCATAGAATGGAGGTGTGTGAAGTCAGAGAATGGAGGTGTGTGAAATCACAAAATGGAGGCGTGTGAACTCAGAATGGAGGTGTATGAAGTCACAGAATGGAGATGTACGAAGTCATAGAATGGAGGTGTGTGAAGTCACACAATGGGGGTGTGTGAAGTCATAGAATGGAGGTGTGTGAAGTCATAGAATGGAGGTGTGTGAAGTCACAGAATGGAGGTGTGTGAAGTCAGAATAGATGTGTGCGAAATCATAGAATGGAGCTGTGTGAAGTCAGAATGGAGCTGTGTGAAGTCATAGAATGGAGGTGAGTGAAGTAAGAATGGCGGTGTGTGAACTCATAGAATGATGGTGTGTGAAGTCACAATGGAGGTGTGTGAAGTCATAGAATGGAGGTTTCTGAAGTCACAGAATGGAGGTGTGTGAAGTCATAGAATGGGGGTGTGTGAAGTCAAATTGGAGGTGTGTGAAATCACAGAATGGAGGTGTGACAACTCAGAAATGAGGTGTGTGAAGTCATAGAATGGAGGTGTGTGAATTCATGGAATGGTAGAGTGTGAAATCATAGAATGGAGGTGTGTGAAGTCAAAGAATTGAAGTTTGTGAAGTCAGAATGGAGGTGTGTGAAGTCAGGATGGAGATGAGTGAAGTCACAGAATGGAGGAGTGGGAACTCAGAATGGAGGTGTGTGGTCACAGAACGGAGGTTTGTGCAGTCATAGAATGGAGGTGCCTGAAGTCATAGAATGGATGTTTCTGAAGTGAGAACGAAGGTGTATGAAGTCAAAGAATGGAGGTGTGTGAAGTCAAAATGGAGGTGTGTGAATCATAGAATGGAGGTGTGTGAACTCATAGAATGGAGGTGTGTGAAGTCATGGAATGGAGGTGTGTGAAGTCAAAGAATGGAGGTGTGTGAAGTCAAACAATAAAGGTGTGTGAAGTCACAGAAGGGAGGTGTGTGAACTCATAGAATGGAGGTGCATGCAGTCAAAGAATAGAGGTGTGTGAAGTCATGGAATGGAGGTTTGTGAAGTCAGATGGAGTTGTGTGAAGTCATAGAATGGAGGTGTGTGCAGCCAGAATGGAGGGGTGTGACGTCATAGAATGGAGGTGTGTGAAGTCAGAATGGAGGTGTGTGAACTCATAGAATGGAGGTGTGTGAAGTCACAATGCAGGTGTGCGAAGTCATAGAATGGAGGTGTGTGAGGTCATAGAATGGAGGTGTGTGAAGTCACAGAATGGAGGTGTGTGAAGTCATAGAATGGAGGTGTGTGAAGTCACAGAATGGAGGTGTGTGAAGTCATAGAATGGAGGTGTGTGAAGTCATAGAATATAGGTGTGTGAAGTCATAGAATGGAGGTGTGTGAAGTCAGAGAATGGAGGTGTGTGAAATCACAAAATGGAGGTGTGTGAACTCAGAATGGAGGTGTGTGAAGTCACAGAATGGAGGTGTGTGTAGTCATAGAATGGAGGTGTGTGAAGTCACACAATGGGGGTGTGTGAAGTAATAGAATGGAGGTGTGTGAAGTCATAGAATGGAGGTGTGTGAAGTCACAGAATGGAGGTGTGTGAAGTCATAGAATGGAGGTGTGTGAAGTCACACAGTGGGGGTGTGTGAAGTCATAGAATGGAGGTGTGTGAAGTCATAGAATGGAGGTGTGTGAAGTCATAGAATGGAGCTGTGTGAAGTCAGAATGGAGCTGTGTGAAGTCATAGAATGGAGGTCAGTGAAGTCAGAATGGCGTTGTGTGAACTCATAGAATGATGGTGTGTGAAGTCACAATGGAGGTGTGTGAAGTCATAGAATGGAGGTTTTTGAAGTCACAGAATGGAAGTTTGTGAAGTCATAAAATGGAGGTGTGTGAAGTCAGATTGGAGGTGTGTGAAGTCATAGAATGGAGGTGTGTCAACTCAGAAAGGAGGTGTGTGAAGTCATAGAATGGAGGTGTGTGAAGTCATAGAATGGAGGTGTGTGAAATCATAGAATGGAGTTGTGTGAAGTCACAGAATTGAGGTGTGTGAAGTCAGAATGGAGGTGTGTGAAGTCATAATGTAGGTGTGTGAAGTCACAGAATGGAGGTGTGTGAAGTCAAAGAATGGAGGTGTGTGAAATCACAAAATGGAGGTGTGTGAACTCAGAATGGAGGTGTGTGAAGTCACAGAATGGAGGTGTGTGAAGTCACACAATGGGGGTGTGTGAAGTCATAGAATGGAGGTGTGTGAAGTCATAGAATGGAGGTGTGTGAAGTCACAGAATGGAGGTGTTTGACGTCAGAGAATGGAGGTGTGTGAAATCAGAATGGAGGTGAGTGAAGTCAGAATAGATGTGTGCGAAGTCATAGAATGGAGCTGTGTGAAGTCAGAATGGAGCTGTGTGAAGTCATAGAATGGAGGAGAGTGAAGTCAGAATGGCGGTGTGTGAACTCATAGAATGATGGTGTGTGAAGTCACAATGGAGGTGTGTGAAGTCATAGAATGGAGGTTTTTGAAGTCACAGAATGGAACTGTGTGAAGTCATAATATGGAGGTGTGTGAAGTCAGATTGGAGGTGTGTGAAGTCATAGAATGGAGGTGTGTCAACTCAGAAAGGAGGTGTGTGAAGTCATAGAATGGAGGTGTGTGAAGTCATAGAATGGAGGAGGTGTGTGAAATCACAGAATGGAGTTGTGTGAAGTCACAGAATTGAGGTGTGAAGTCAGAATGGAGGTGTGTGAAGTCACAATGTAGGTGTGTGAAGTCACAGAATGGAGGTGTGTGAAGTCATAGAATGGAGGTGTGTGAAGTCACAGAATGGAGGTGTGTGAAGTCATATAATGGAGGTGTGTGAAGTCACAGAATGGAGGTGTGTGAAGTCAGAATGGAGTTGTGTGAAGTCATAGAATGGAGGTGTGTGAAGTCACAATGGAGGTGTGTGAAGTCATAGAATGGAGGTGTGTGAAGTCACAGAATGGAGGTGTGTGAAGTCATAGAATGGAGCTGTGTGAAGTCAGATTGGAGGTGTGTGAAGTCACAGAATGGAGGTGTGTGAACTCACAATGGAGGTGTGTGAAGTCACAGAATGGAGGTGTGTGAAGTGATAGAATGGAGGTGTGTGAAGTCATAGAATGGATGTGTGTGAAGTCATAATGGAGGTGTGTGAAGTCACAGAATTGAGGTGTGTGAAGTCACAGAATGGAGGTGTGTGAAGTCATAGAATGGAGGTGTGTGAAGTCATAGAATGGAGGTGTGTGAAATCATAGACTGGATGTTTGTTAAGTAAGAATGAAGGTGTGTTAAGTCATACAATGGAGGTGTGTGAAGGCACAGAATGGAGGTGTGTGAAGACATAGAATGGAGCTGTGTGAAGTCAGAATGGAGGTGTGTGAAGTCACAGAATGGAGGTGTGCCAACTCAGAATGGAGGTGTGTGAAGTCACAGAATGGAGGTGTGTGAAGTCATAGAATGGAGGTGTGTGAAATCATAGAATGGAGGTGTGGGAAGTCATAGAATGGAGCTGTGTGAAGTCAGAATGGAGCTGTGTGAAGTCATAGAATGTAGGTGAGTGAAGTCAGAATGGCGGTGTGTGAACTCATAGAATGATGGTGTGTGAAGTCACAATGGAGGTGTGTGAAGTCATAGAATGGAGGTTTTTGAAGTCACAGAATGGAAGTGTGTGAAGTCATAAAATGGAG
The DNA here is from genome assembly GCA_024803745.1 of Megascapheus bottae. Lineage (NCBI taxonomy): Eukaryota > Metazoa > Chordata > Mammalia > Rodentia > Geomyidae > Megascapheus > Megascapheus bottae. Next base: position 58,882 of record JANJXV010000847.1, on the reverse strand, counting down.
GTGTGTGAAGTCAGATTGGAGGTGTGTGAAGTCATAGAATGGAGGTGTGTCAACTCAGAAAGGAGGTGTGTGATGTCATAGAATGGAGGTGTGTGAAGTCATAGAATGGAGGAGGTGTGTGAAATAACAGAATGGAGTTGTGTGAAGTCACAGAATTGAGGTGTGAAGTCAGAATGGAGGTGTGTGAAGTCACAATGTAGGTGTGTGAAGTCACAGATTGGAGGTGTGTGAAGTCATAGAATGGAGGTGTGTGAAGTCACAGAATGGAGGTGTGTGAAGTCATATAATGGAGGTGTGAGAAGTCACAGAATGGAGGTGTGTGAAGACAGAATGGAGTGGTGTGAAGTCATAGAATGGAGGTGTGTGAAGTCACAATGGACGTGTGTGAAGTCATAGAATGGAGGTGTGTGAAGTCACAGAATGGAGGTGTGTGAAGTCATAGAATGGAGCTGTGTGAAGTCAGATTGGAGGTGTGTGAAGTCACAGAATGGAGATGTGTGAACTCACAATGGAGGTGTGTGAAGTCACAGAATGGAGGTGTGTGAAGTGATAGAATGGAGGTGTGTGAAGTCATAGAATGGATGTGTGTGAACTCATAATGGAGGTGTGTGAAGTCACAGAATGGAGGTGTGTGAAGTCACAGAATGGAGGTGTGTGAAGTCATAGAATGGAGGTGTGTGAAATCATAGAATGGAGGTGTGGGAAGTCAGAGAATGGAGCTGTGTGAAGTCAGAATGGAGGTGTGCGAAGTCACAGAATGGAGGTGTGTGAAGTCATTTTCTGGAGCTGTGTGAAGTCAGAATGGAGGTGTGTGAAGTCACAGAATGGAGGTGTGAGAACTCAGAATAAAGGTGTGTGAAGTCACAGAATCTAGGTGTGTGAAGTCATAGAATGGAGGTGTGTGAAGTCATAGAATGGAGGTGTGTGAAGTCATAATAGAGGCGTGTGATGTCACAGAATTCAGGTGTGTGAAGTCACAGAATGGAGCTGTGTGAACTCATAGAATGGAGGTGTGTGAAGTCAGAACGGAGGTGTGTGAACTCAGTTTGGAGGTGTGGGAAGTCACAATGGAGGTGTGTGAAGTTATAGAATGGAGGTGTGTGAAGTCACAGAATGGAGGGGTATGAAGTCAAAGACTGGAGGTGTGTGAAGTCATAGAATGGAGGTGTGTGAACTCATAGAATGGAGGTGTGTGAAGTCATAGAATGGAGGTGTGTGAATTAATAGAATGGAGGTGTGAGAAATCATAGAATGGAGGTGTGTGAAGTCACAGAATGGAGGTGTGTGAAGTCACAGAATGGAGGTGTGTGAAGTCCAAGAATGCAGGTGTGTGAACTCCAATGGAGGTGTCTGAAGTCAAAGAATGGAGGTGTGTGAAGTCATAGATTGGAATTGTGTGAAGTCATAGAATGGAGGTGTGTGAAGTGAGAATTGAGGTGTGTGAAGTCATGGAATTGAGGTGTGTGAACTCAGAATGGAGGTGTGTGAAGTCACAGAATGGAGGTTTGTGAAGTCATAGAATGGAGTTGTGTGAAGTCATAGAATGGATGTTTCTGAAGTAGAATGAAGGTGTGTGAAGTCATAGAATGGAGGTGTGTGTAGTCAAAATGGATGTGTGTAAACTCATAAAATGGAGATGTGTGAAGTGATGGATTGGAGGTGTGCGAAGTCCAAGAATATAGGTTGTGAAGTCAAACAATGGTGGTGTGTGAAGTCAAAGAATGCAGGTGTGTTAAGTCAAAGAATGGAAGTGTGTGAAGTCAAAATGGAGGTGTGTGAAGTCACAGAATGGAGGTGTGTGAAGTCACAGAATGAAGGTGTTTGAAGTCAAAATTGTGGTGTGTTAAGTCACAAATTGAGGAGTCTGAAGTCAGAATGCAGCTGTGTGAAGCCATATAATGGTGGTGTGTGAAGTCAGAATGGAGGTGTGTGAACTCATAGAATGTAGTGTGTGAAGTCACAATGGGGGTGTGTGAAGTCATAGCATGGGGGTGTGTGAAGTCAAATTGGAGGTGTGTGAAATCACAGAATGGAGGTGTGTCAACTCAGAAATGAGGTGTGTTAAGTCGTAGAATGGAAGTGTGTGAATTCATAGAATGGAAGATTGTGAAATCATAGAATGGAGGTGTGTGAAGTCAAAGAATTGAGGTTTGTGAAGTCAGAATGGAGGTGTGTGAAGTCAGGATGGAGGTGGGTGAAGTCACAGAATGGAGGTGTGGGAACCCAGAATGGAGGTGTGTGGTCACAGAACGGAGGTTTGTGAAGTCATAGAATGGAGGTGCCTGAAGTCATAGAATGGATGTTTCTGAAGTGAGAACGAAGGTGTATGAAGTCAAAGAATGGAGGTGTGTGAAGTCAAAATCGAGGTGTGTGAATCATAGAATGGAGGTGTGTGAACTCACAGAATGGAGGTGTGTGAAGTCATGGAATGGAGGTGTGTGAAGTCAAAGAATGGAGGTGCCTGAAGTCATAGAATGGATGTTTCTGAAGTGAGAACGAAGGTGTATGAAGTCAAACAATAAAGGTGTGTGAAGTCAGAGAATGGAGTTGTGTGAACTCATAGAATGGAGGTGCATGCAGTCAAAGAATGGAGGTGTGTGAAGTCATCGAATGGAGGTGTGTGAAGTCATGGAATGGAGGTGTGTGAAGTCAGATGGAGTTGTGTGAAGTCATAGAATGGAGGTGTGTGAAGTCAGAATGGAGGTGTGTGAAGTCATAGAATGGAGGTGTGTGAAGTCACAATGCAGGTGTGCGATGTCATAGAATGGAGGTGTGTGAGGTCATAGAATGGAGGTGTGTGAATTCACAGAATGGAGGTGTGTGAAGTCATAGAATGGAGGTGTGTGAAGTCACAGAATGGAGATGTGTGAAGTCATAGAATGGAGGTGTGTGAAGTCATAGAATTTAGGTGTGTGAAGTCATAGAATGGAGGTGTGTGAAGTCAGAGAATGGAGGTGTGTGAAATCACAAAATGGAGGCGTGTGAACTCAGAATGGAGGTGTATGAAGTCACAGAATGGAGATGTATGAAGTCATAGAATGGAGGTGTGTGAAGTCACACAATGGGGGTGTGTGAAGTCATAGAATGGAGGTGTGTGAAGTCATAGAATGGAGGTGTGTGAAGTCACAGAATGGAGGTGTGTGAAGTCAGAATAGATGTTTGCGAAATCATAGAATGGAGCTGTGTGAAGTCAGAATGGAGCTGTGTGAAGTCATAGAATGGAGGTGAGTGAAGTAAGAATGGCGGTGTGTGAACTCATAGAATGATGGTGTGAAGTCACAATGGAGGTGTGTGAAGTCATAGAATGGAGGTTTCTGAAGTCACAGAATGGAGGTGTGTGAAGTCATAGAATGGGGGTGTGTGAAGTCAAATTGGAGGTGTTTGAAATCACAGAATGGAGGTGTGACAACTCAGAAATGAGGTGTGTGAAGTCATAGAATGGAGGTGTGTGAATTCATGGAATGGTAGAGTGTGAAATCATAGAATGGAGGTGTGTGAAGTCAAAGAATTGAAGTTTGTGAAGTCAGAATGGAGGTGTGTGAAGTCAGGATGGAGATGAGTGAAGTCACAGAATGGAGGAGTGGGAACTCAGAATGGAAGTGTGTGGTCACAGAACGGAGGTTTGTGCAGTCATAGAATGGAGGTGCCTGAAGTCATAGAATGGATGTTTCTGAAGTGAGAACGAAGGTGTATGAAGTCAAAGAATGGAGGTGTGTGAAGTCAAAATGGAGGTGTGTGAATCATAGAATGGAGGTGTGTGAACTCATAGAATGGAGGTGTGTGAAGTCATGGAATGGAGGTGTGTGAAGTCAAAGAATGGAGGTGTGTGAAGTCAAACAATAAAGGTGTGTGAAGTCACAGAATGGAGGTGTGTGAACTCATAGAATGGAGGTGCATGCAGTCAAAGAATAGAGGTGTGTGAAGTCATGGAATGGAGGTTTGTGAAGTCAGATGGAGTTGTGTGAAGTCATAGAATGGAGGTGTGTGCAGCCAGAATGGAGGGGTGTGACGTCATAGAATGGAGTTGTGTGAAGTCAGAATGGAGGTGTGTGAACTCATAGAATGGAGGTGTGTGAAGTCACAATGCAGGTGTGCGAAGTCATAGAATGGAGGTGTGTGAGGTCATAGAATGGAGGTGTGTGAAGTCACAGAATGGAGGTGTGTGAAGTCATAGAATGGAGGTGTGTGAAGTAATAGAATGGAGGTGTGTGAAGTCATAGAATGGAGGTGTGTGAAGTCACAGAATGGAGGTGTGTGAAGTCATAGAATGGAGGTGTGTGAAGTCACACAGTGGGGGTGTGTGAAGTCATAGAATGGAGGTGTGTGAAGTCATAGAATGGAGGTGTGTGAAGTCATAGAATGGAGCTGTGTGAAGTCAGAATGGAGCTGTGTGAAGTCATAGATTGGAGGTGAGTGAAGTCAGAATGGCGGTGTGTGAACTCATAGAATGATGGTGTGTGAAGTCACAATGGAGGTGTGTGAAGTCATAGAATGGAGGTTTTTGAAGTCACAGAATGGAAGTTTGTGAAGTCATAAAATGGAGGTGTGTGAAGTCAGATTGGAGGTGTGTGAAGTCATAGAATGGAGGTCTGTCAACTCAGAAAGGAGGTGTGTGAAGTCATAGAATGGAGGTGTGTGAAGTCATAGAATGGAGGTGTGTGAAATCATAGAATGGAGTTGTGTGAAGTCACAGAATTGAGGTGTGTGAATTCAGAATGGAGGTGTGTGAAGTCATAATGTAGGTGTGTGAAGTCACAGAATGGAGGTGTGTGAAGTCAAAGAATGGAGGTGTGTGAAGTCACACAATGGAGGTGTGTGAAGTCATAGAATGGAGGTGTGTGAAGTCACAATGGAGGTGTGTGAAGTCATAGAATGGACGTGTGTGAAGTCACAGAATGGAGGTGTGTGAAGTCATAGAATGGAGCTGTGTGAAGTCAGATTGGAGGAGTGTGAAGTCACAGAATGGAGGTGTGTGAACTCAAAATGGAGGTGTGTGAAGTCACAGAATGGAGGTGTGTGAAGTGATAGAATGGAGGTGTGTGAAATCATAGAATGGATGTGTGTGAAGTCATAATGGAGGTGTGTGAAGTCACAAAATTGAGGTGTGTGAAGTCAGAGAATGGAGGTTTGTTAAGTCATAGAATGGAGGTGTGTGAAGTCATAGAATGGAGGTGTGTGAAATCATAGAATGGATGTTTGTTAAGTAAGAATGAAGGTGTGTTAAGTCATACAATTGAGGTGTGTGAAGGCACAGAATGGAGGTGTGTGAAGTCATAGAATGGAGCTGTGTGAAGTCAGAATGTAGGTGTGTGAAGTCACAGAATGGAGGTGTGCGAACTCAGAATGGAGCTGTGTGAAGTCACAGAATGGAGGGGTGTGAAGTCATAGCATGGAGGTGTGTGAAGTCACACAATGGGGGTGTGTGAAGTCATAGAATGGAGGTGTGTGAAGTCATAGAATGGAGGTGTGTGAAGTCACAGAATGGAGGTGTTTGACGTCAGAGAATGGAGGTGTGTGAAGTCATAGAATGGAGGTGTGTGAAATCATAGAATGGAGGTGTGTGAAGACATAGAATGGAGCTGTGTGAAGTCAGAATGGAGGTGTGTGAAGTCACAGAATGGAGGTGTGCCAACTCAGAATGGAGGTGTGTGAAGTCACAGAATGGAGGTGTGTGAAGTCATAGAATGGAGGTGTGTGAAATCATAGAATGGAGGTGTGGGAAGTCATAGAATGGAGCTGTGTGAAGTCAGAATGGAGCTGTGTGAAGTCATAGAATGTAGGTGAGTGAAGTCAGAATGGCGGTGTGTGAACTCATAGAATGATGGTGTGTGAAGTCACAATGGAGGTGTGTGAAGTCATAGAATGGAGGTTTTTGAAGTCACAGAATGGAAGTGTGTGAAGTCATAAAATGGAGGTGTGTAAAGTCAGATTGGAGGTGTGTGAAGTCATAGAATGGAGGTGTGTCAACTCAGAAAGGAGGTGTGTGATGTCATAGAATGGAGGTGTGTGAAGTCATAGAATGGAGGAGGTGTGTGAAATAACAGAATGGAGTTGTGTGAAGTCACAGAATTGAGGTGTGAAGTCAGAATGGAGGTGTGTGAAGTCACAATGTAGGTGTGTGAAGTCACAGATTGGAGGTGTGTGAAGTCTTAGAATGGAGGTGTGTGAAGTCACAGAATGGAGGTGTGTGAAGTCATATAATGGAGGTGTGAGAAGTCACAGAATGGAGGTGTGTGAAGACAGAATGGAGTTGTGTGAAGTCATAGAATGGAGGTGTGTGAAGTCACAATGGACGTGTGTGAAGTCATAGAATGGAGGTGTGTGAAGTCACAGAATGGAGGTGTGTGAAGTCATAGAATGGAGCTTTGTGAAGTCAGATTGGAGGTGTGTGAAGTCACAGAATGGAGATGTGTGAACTCACAATGGAGGTGTGTGAAGTCACAGAATGGAGGTGTGTGAAGTGATAGAATGGAGGTGTGTGAAGTCATAGAATGGATGTGTGTGAAGTCATAATGGAGGTGTGTGAAGTCACAGAATGGAGGTGTGTGAAGTCATAGAATGGAGGTGTGTGAAATCATAGAATGGAGGTGTGGGAAGTCAGAGAATGGAGCTGTGTGAAGTCAGAATGGAGGTGTGCGAAGTCACAGGATGGAGGTGTGTGAAGTCATTTTATGGAGGTGTGTGAAGTCAGAATGGAGGTGTGTGAAGTCACAGAATGGAGGTGTGAGAACTCAGAATAAAGGTGTGTGAAGTCACAGAATCTAGGTGTGTGAAGTCATAGAATGGAGGTGTGTGAAGTCATAGAATGGAGGTGTGTGAAGTCATAATAGAGGCGTGTGATGTCACAGAATTCAGGTGTGTGAAGTCACAGAATGGAGCTGTGTGAACTCATAGAATGGAGGTGTGTGAAGTCAGAACGGAGGTGTGTGAACTCAGTTTGGAGGTGTGGGAAGTCACAATGGAGGTGTGTGAAGTTATAGAATGGAGGTTTGTGAAGTCACAGAATGGAGGGGTATGAAGTCAAAGACTGGAGGTGTGTGAAGTCATAGAATGGAGGTGTGTGAACTCATAGAATGGAGGTGTGTGAAGTCATAGAATGGAGGTGTGTGAATTAATAGAATGGAGGTGTGAGAAATCATAGAATGGAGGTGTGTGAAGTCACAGAATGGAGGTGTGTGAAGTCACAGAATGGAGGTGTGTGAAGTCCCAGAATGCAGGTGTGTGAACTCCAATGGAGGTGTCTGAAGTCAAAGAATGGAGGTGTGTGAAGTCATAGATTGGAATTGTGTGAAGTCATAGAATGGAGGTGTGTGAAGTGAGAATTGAGGTGTGTGAAGTCATGGAATTGAGGTGTGTGAACTCAGAATGGAGGTGTGTGAAGTCACAGAATGGAGGTTTGTGAAGTCATAGAATGGAGTTGTGTGAAGTCATAGAATGGATGTTTCTGAAGTAGAATGAAGGTGTGTGAAGTCATAGAATGGAGGTGTGTGAAGTCAAAATGGATGTGTGTGAACTCATAAAATGGAGATGTGTGAAGTGATGGATTGGAGGTGTGCGAAGTCCAAGAATATAGGTTGTGAAGTCAAACAATGGTGGTGTGTGAAGTCAAAGAATGCAGGTGTGTTAAGTCAAAGAATGGAAGTGTGTGAAGTCAAAATGGAGGTGTGTGAAGTCACAGAATGGAGGTGTGTGAAGTCACAGAATGAAGGTGTTTGAAGTCAAAATTGTGGTGTGTTAAGTCACAAATTGAGGAGTCTGAAGTCAGAATGCAGCTGTGTGAAGCCATATAATGGTGGTGTGTGAAGTCAGAATGGAGGTGTGTGAACTCATAGAATGTAGTGTGTGAAGTCACAATGGGGGTGTGTGAAGTCATAGCATGGGGGTGTGTGAAGTCAAATTGGAGGTGTGTGAAATCACAGAATGGAGGTGTGTCAACTCAGAAATGAGGTGTGTTAAGTCGTAGAATGGAGGTGTGTGAATTCATAGAATGGAAGATTGTGAAATCATAGAATGGAGGTGTGTGAAGTCAAAGAATTGAGGTTTGTGAAGTCAGAATGGAGGTGTGTGAAGTCAGGATGGAGGTGGGTGAAGTCACAGAATGGAGGTGTGGGAACCCAGAATGGAGGTGTGTGGTCACAGAACGGAGGTTTGTGAAGTCATAGAATGGAGGTGCCTGAAGTCATAGAATGGATGTTTCTGAAGTGAGAACGAAGGTGTATGAAGTCAAAGAATGGAGGTGTGTGAAGTCAAAATCGAGGTGTGTGAATCATAGAATGGAGGTGTGTGAACTCATAGAATGGAGGTTTGTGAAGTCATGGAATGGAGGTGTGTGAAGTCAAGGAATGGAGGTGTGTGAAGTCAAACAATAAAGGTGTGTGAAGTCAGAGAATGGAGTTGTGTGAACTCATAGAATGGAGGTGCATGCAGTCAAAGAATGGAGGTGTGTGAAGTCATCGAATGGAGGTGTGTGAAGTCATGGAATGGAGGTGTGTGAAGTCAGATGGAGTTGTGTGAAGTCATAGAATGGAGGTGTGTGAAGTCAGAATGGAGGTGTGTGAAGTCATAGAATGGAGGTGTGTGAAGTCACAATGCAGGTGTGCGATGTCATAGAATGGAGGTGTGTGAGGTCATAGAATGGAGGTGTGTGAATTCACAGAATGGAGGTGTGTGAAGTCATAGAATGGAGGTGTGTGAAGTCACAGAATGGAGATGTGTGAAGTCATAGAATGGAGGTGTGTGAAGTCATAGAATTTAGGTGTGTGAAGTCATAGAATGGAGGTGTGTGAAGTCAGAGAATGGAGGTGTGTGAAATCACAAAATGGAGGCGTGTGAACTCAGAATGGAGGTGTATGAAGTCACAGAATGGAGATGTACGAAGTCATAGAATGGAGGTGTGTGAAGTCACACAATGGGGGTGTGTGAAGTCATAGAATGGAGGTGTGTGAAGTCATAGAATGGAGGTGTGTGAAGTCACAGAATGGAGGTGTGTGAAGTCAGAATAGATGTGTGCGAAATCATAGAATGGAGCTGTGTGAAGTCAGAATGGAGCTGTGTGAAGTCATAGAATGGAGGTGAGTGAAGTAAGAATGGCGGTGTGTGAACTCATAGAATGATGGTGTGTGAAGTCACAATGGAGGTGTGTGAAGTCATAGAATGGAGGTTTCTGAAGTCACAGAATGGAGGTGTGTGAAGTCATAGAATGGGGGTGTGTGAAGTCAAATTGGAGGTGTGTGAAATCACAGAATGGAGGTGTGACAACTCAGAAATGAGGTGTGTGAAGTCATAGAATGGAGGTGTGTGAATTCATGGAATGGTAGAGTGTGAAATCATAGAATGGAGGTGTGTGAAGTCAAAGAATTGAAGTTTGTGAAGTCAGAATGGAGGTGTGTGAAGTCAGGATGGAGATGAGTGAAGTCACAGAATGGAGGAGTGGGAACTCAGAATGGAGGTGTGTGGTCACAGAACGGAGGTTTGTACAGTCATAGAATGGAGGTGCCTGAAGTCATAGAATGGATGTTTCTGAAGTGAGAACGAAGGTGTATGAAGTCAAAGAATGGAGGTGTGTGAAGTCAAAATGGAGGTGTGTGAATCATAGAATGGAGGTTTGTGAACTCATAGAATGGAGGTGTGTGAAGTCATGGAATGGAGGTGTGTGAAGTCAAAGAATGGAGGTGTGTGAAGTCAAACAATAAAGGTGTGTGAAGTCACAGAATGGAGGTGTGTGAACTCATAGAATGGAGGTGTATGCAGTCAAAGAATAGAGGTGTGTGAAGTCATGGAATGGAGGTTTGTGAAGTCAGATGGAGTTGTGTGAAGTCATAGAATGGAGGTGTGTGCAGCCAGAATGGAGGGGTGTGACGTCATAGAATGGAGGTGTGTGAAGTCAGAATGGAGGTGTGTGAACTCATAGAATGGAGGTGTGTGAAGTCACAATGCAGGTGTGCGAAGTCATAGAATGGAGGTGTGTGAGGTGATAGAATGGAGGTGTGTGAAGTCACAGAATGGAGGTGTGTGAAGTCATAGAATGGAGGTGTGTGAAGTCACAGAATGGAGGTGTGTGAAATCACAAAATGGAGGTGTGTGAACTCAGAATGGAGGTGTGTGAAGTCACAGAATGGAGGTGTGTGAAGTCATAGAATGGAGGTGTGTAAAGTCACACAATGGGGGTGTATGAAGTAATAGAATGGAGGTGTGTGAAGTCATAGAATGGAGGTGTGTGAAGTCACAGAATGGAGGTGTGAGAAGTCATAGAATGGAGGTGTGTGAAGTCACACAGTGGGGGTGTGTGAAGTCATAGAATGGAGGTGTGTGAAGCCATAGAATGGAGGTGTGTGAAGTCATAGAATGGAGCTGTGTGAAGTCAGAATGGAGCTGTGTGAAGTCATAGAATGGAGGTGAGTGAAGTCAGAATGGCGGTGTGTGAACTCATAGAATGATGGTGTGTGAAGTCACAATGGAGGTGTGTGAAGTCACAGAATGGAGGTTTTTGAAGTCACAGAATGGAAGTTTGTGAAGTCATAAAATGGAGGTGTGTGAAGTCAGATTGGAGGTGTGTGAAGTCATAGAATGGAGGTCTGTCAACTCAGAAAGGAGGTGTGTGAAGTCATAGAATGGAGGTGTGTGAAGTCATAGAATGGAGGTGTGTGAAATCATAGAATGGAGTTGTGTGAAGTCACAGAATTGAGGTGTGTGAAGTCAGAATGGAGGTGTGTGAAGTCATAATGTAGGTGTGTGAAGTCACAGAATGGAGGTGTGTGAAGTCAAAGAATGGAGGTGTGTGAAGTCACACAATGGAGGTGTGTGAAGTCATAGAATGGAGGTGTGTGAAGTCACAGAATGGAGGTGTGTGAAGTCACAATGGAGATGTGTGAAGTCATAGAATGGAGGTGTGTGAAGTCACAATGGAGGTGTGTGAAGTCATAGAATGGACGTGTGTGAAGTCACAGAATGGAGGTGTGTGAAGTCATAGAATGGAGCTGTGTGAAGTCAGATTGGAGGTGTGTGAAGTCACAGAATGGAGGTGTGTGAACTCAAAATGGAGGTGTGTGAAGTCACAGAATGGAGGTGTGTGAAGTGATAGAATGGAGGTGTGTGAAATCATAGAATGGATGTGTGTGAAGTCATAATGGAGGTGTGTGAAGTCACAAAATTGAGGTGTGTGAAGTCAGAGAATGGAGGTTTGTTAAGTCATAGAATGGAGGTGTGTGAAGTCATAGAATGGAGGTGTGTGAAATCATAGAATGGATGTTTGTTAAGTAAGAATGAAGGTGTGTTAAGTCATACAATTGAGGTGTGTGAAGGCACAGAATGGAGGTGTGTGAAGTCATAGAATGGAGCTGTGTGAAGTCAGAATGTAGGTGTGTGAAGTCACAGAATGGAGGTGTGCGAACTCAGAATGGAGCTGTGTGAAGTCACAGAATGGAGGGGTGTGAAGTCATAGCATGGAGGTGTGTGAAGTCACACAATGGGGGTGTGTGAAGTCATAGAATGGAGGTGTGTGAAGTCATAGAATGGAGGTGTGTGAAGTCACAGAATGGAGGTGTTTGACGTCAGAGAATGGAGGTGTGTGAAATCAGAATGGAGGTGAGTGAAGTCAGAATAGATGTGTACGAAGTCATAGAATGGAGCTGTGTGAAGTCAGAATGGAGCTGTGTGAAGTCATAGAATGGAGGAGAGTGAAGTCAGAATGGCGGTGTGTGAACTCATAGAATGATGGTGTGTGAAGTCACAATGGAGGTGTGTGAAGTCATAGAATGGAGGTTTTTGAAGTCACAGAATGGAACTGTGTGAAGTCATAATATGGAGGTGTGTGAAGTCAGATTGGAGGTGTGTGAAGTCATAGAATGGAGGTGTGTCAACTCAGAAAGGAGGTGTGTGAAGTCATAGAATGGAGGTGTGTGAAGTCATAGAATGGAGGAGGTGTGTGAAATCACAGAATGGAGTTGTGTGAAGTCACAGAATTGAGGTGTGTGAAGTCAGAATGGAGGTGTGTGAAGTCACAATGTAGGTGTGTGAAGTCACAGAATGGAGGTGTGTGAAGTCATAGAATGGAGGTGTGTGAAGTCACAGAATGGAGGTGTGTGAAGTCATATAATGGAGGTGTGTGAAGTCACAGAATGGAGGTGTGTGAAGTCAGAATGGAGTTGTGTGAAGTCATAGAATGGAGGTGTGTGAAGTCACAATGGAGGTGTGTGAAGTCATAGAATGGAGGTGTGTGAAGTCACAGAATGGAGGTGTGTGAAGTCATAGAATGCAGCTGTGTGAAGTCAGATTGGAGGTGTGTGAAGTCACAGAATGGAGGTGTGTGAACTCACAATGGAGGTGTGTGAAGTCACAGAATGGAGGTGTGTGAAGTGATAGAATGGAGGTGTGTGAAGTCATAGAATGGATGTGTGTGAAGTCATAATGGAGGTGTGTGAAGTCACAGAATTGAGGTGTGTGAAGTCACAGAATGGAGGTGTGTGAAGTCATAGAATGGAGGTGTGTGAAGTCATAGAATGGAGGTGTGTGAAATCATAGACTGGATGTTTGTTAAGTAAGAATGAAGGTGTGTTAAGTCATACAATGGAGGTGTGTGAAGGCACAGAATGGAGGTGTGTGAAGACATAGAATGGAGCTGTGTGAAGTCAGAATGGAGGTGTGTGAAGTCACAGAATGGAGGTGTGCCAACTCAGAATGGAGGTGTGTGAAGTCACAGAATGGAGGTGTGTGAAGTCATAGAATGGAGGTGTGTGAAATCATAGAATGGAGGTGTGGGAAGTCATAGAATGGAGCTGTGTGAAGTCAGAATGGAGCTGTGTGAAGTCATAGAATGTAGGTGAGTGAAGTCAGAATGGCGGTGTGTGAACTCATAGAATGATGGTGTGTGAAGTCACAATGGAGGTGTGTGAAGTCATAGAATGGAGGTTTTTGAAGTCACAGAATGGAAGTGTGTGAAGTCATAAAATGGAGGTGTGTGAAGTCAGATTGGAGGTGTGTGAAGTCATAGAATGGAGGTGTGTCAACTCAGAAAGGAGGTGTGTGATGTCATAGAATGGAGGTGTGTGAAGTCATAGAATGGAGGAGGTGTGTGAAATAACAGAATGGAGTTGTGTGAAGTCACAGAATTGAGGTGTGAAGTCAGAATGGAGGTGTGTGAAGTCACAATGTAGGTGTGTGAAGTCACAGATTGGAGGTGTGTGAAGTCATAGAATGGAGGTGTGTGAAGTCACAGAATGGAGGTGTGTGAAGTCATATAATGGAGGTGTGAGAAGTCACAGAATGGAGGTGTGTGAAGACAGAATGGAGTTGTGTGAAGTCATAGAATGGAGGTGTGTGAAGTCACAATGGACGTGTTTGAAGTCATAGAATGGAGGTGTGTGAAGTCACAGAATGGAGGTGTGTGAAGTCATAGAATGGAGCTGTGTGAAGTCACAGAATGGAGATGTGTGAACTCACAATGGAGGTGTGTGAAGTCACAGAATGGAGGTGTGTGAAGTGATAGAATGGAGGTGTGTGAAGTCATAGAATGGATGTGTGTGAAGTCATAATGGAGGTGTGTGAAGTCACAGAATGGAGGTGTGTGAAGTCACAGAATGGAGGTGTGTGAAGTCATAGAATGGAGGTGTGTGAAATCATAGAATGGAGGTGTGGGAAGTCAGAGAATGGAGCTGTGTGAAGTCAGAATGGAGGTGTGCGAAGTCACAGAATGGAGGTGTGTGAAGTCATTTTATGGAGCTGTGTGAAGTCAGAATGGAGGTGTGTGAAGTCACAGAATGGAGGTGTGAGAACTCAGAATAAAGGTGTGTGAAGTCACAGAATCTAGGTGTGTGAAGTCATAGAATGAAGGTGTGTGAAGTCATAGAATGGAGGTGTGTGAAGTCATAATAGAGGCGTGTGATGTCACAGAATTCAGGTTTGTGAAGTCACAGAATGGAGCTGTGTGAACTCATAGAATGGAGGTGTGTGAAGTCAGAACGGAGGTGTGTGAACTCAGTTTGGAGGTGTGGGAAGTCACAATGGAGGTGTGTGAAGTTATAGAATGGAGGTTTGTGAAGTCACAGAATGGAGGGGTATGAAGTCAAAGACTGGAGGTGTGTGAAGTCATAGAATGGAGGTGTGTGAACTCATAGAATGGAGGTGTGTGAAGTCATAGAATGGAGGTGTGTGAATTAATAGAATGGAGGTGTGAGAAATCATAGAATGGAGGTGTGTGAAGTCACAGAATGGAGGTGTGTGAAGTCACAGAATGGAGGTGTGTGAAGTCCCAGAATGCAGGTGTGTGAACTCCAATGGAGGTGTCTGAAGTCAAAGAATGGAGGTGTGTGAAGTCATAGATTGGAATTGTGTGAAGTCATAGAATGGAGGTGTGTGAAGTGAGAATTGAGGTGTGTGAAGTCATGGAATTGAGGTGTGTGAACTCAGAATGGAGGTGTGTGAAGTCACAGAATGGAGGTTTGTGAAGTCATAGAATGGAGTTGTGTGAAGTCATAGAATGGATGTTTCTGAAGGAGAATGCAGGTGTGTGAAGTCATAGAATGAAGGTGTGTGAAGTCAAAATGGATGTGTGTGAACTCATAAAATGGAGATGTGTGAAGTGATGGATTGGAGGTGTGCGAAGTCCAAGAATATAGGTTGTGAAGTCAAACAATGGTGGTGTGTGAAGTCAAAGAATGCAGGTGTGTTAAGTCAAAGAATGGAAGTGTGTGAAGTCAAAATGGAGGTGTGTGAAGTCACAGAATGGAGGTGTGTGAAGTCACAGAATGAAGGTGTTTGAAGTCACAATTGTGGTGTGTTAAGTCACAAATTGAGGAGTCTGAAGTCAGAATGCAGCTGTGTGAAGCCATATAATGGTGGTGTGTGAAGTCAGAATGGAGGTGTGTGAACTCATAGAATGTAGTGTGTGAAGTCACAATGGGGGTGTGTGAAGTCATAGCATGGGGGTGTGTGAAGTCAAATTGGAGGTGTGTGAAATCACAGAATGGAGGTGTGTCAACTCAGAAATGAGGTGTGTTAAGTCGTAGAATGGAGGTGTGTGAATTCATAGAATGGAAGATTGTGAAATCATAGAATGGAGGTGTGTGAAGTCAAAGAATTGAGGTTTGTGAAGTCAGAATGGAGGTGTGTGAAGTCAGGATGGAGGTGGGTGAAGTCACAGAATGGAGGTGTGGGAACCCAGAATGGAGGTGTGTGGTCACAGAACGGAGGTTTGTGAAGTCATAGAATGGAGGTGCCTGAAGTCATAGAATGGATGTTTCTGAAGTGAGAACGAAGGTGTATGAAGTCAAAGAATGGAGGTGTGTGAAGTCAAAATCGAGGTGTGTGAATCATAGAATGGAGGTGTGTGAACTCATAGAATGGAGGTTTGTGAAGTCATGGAATGGAGGTGTGTGAAGTCAAGGAATGGAGGTGTGTGAAGTCAAACAATAAAGGTGTGTGAAGTCAGAGAATGGAGTTGTGTGAACTCATAGAATGGAGGTGCATGCAGTCAAAGAATGGAGGTGTGTGAAGTCATCGAATGGAGGTGTGTGAAGTCATGGAATGGAGGTGTGTGAAGTCAGATGGAGTTGTGTGAAGTCATAGAATGGAGGTGTGTGAAGTCAGAATGGAGGTGTGTGAAGTCATAGAATGGAGGTGTGTGAAGTCACAATGCAGGTGTGCGATGTCATAGAATGGAGGTGTGTGAGGTCATAGAATGGAGGTGTGTGAATTCACAGAATGGAGGTGTGTGAAGTCATAGAATGGAGGTGTGTGAAGTCACAGAATGGAGATGTGTGAAGTCATAGAATGGAGGTGTGTGAAGTCATAGAATTTAGGTGTGTGAAGTCATAGAATGGAGGTGTGTGAAGTCAGAGAATGGAGGTGTGTGAAATCACAAAATGGAGGCGTGTGAACTCAGAATGGAGGTGTATGAAGTCACAGAATAGAGATGTACGAAGTCATAGAATGGAGGTGTGTGAAGTCACACAATGGGGGTGTGTGAAGTCATAGAATGGAGGTGTGTGAAGTCATAGAATGGAGGTGTGTGAAGTCACAGAATGGAGGTGTGTGAAGTCAGAATAGATGTGTGCGAAATCATAGAATGGAGCTGTGTGAAGTCAGAATGGAGCTGTTTGAAGTCATAGAATGGAGGTGAGTGAAGTAAGAATGGCGGTGTGTGAACTCATAGAATGATGGTGTGTGAAGTCACAATGGAGGTGTGTGAAGTCATAGAATGGAGGTTTCTGAAGTCACAGAATGGAGGTGTGTGAAGTCATAGAATGGGGGTGTGTGAAGTCAAATTGGAGGTGTGTGAAATCACAGAATGAAGGTGTGACAACTCAGAAATGAGGTGTGTGAAGTCATAGAATGGAGGTGTGTGAATTCATGGAATGGTAGAGTGTGAAATCATAGAATGGAGGTGTGTGAAGTCAAAGAATTGAAGTTTGTGAAGTCAGAATGGAGGTGTGTGAAGTCAGGATGGAGATGAGTGAAGTCACAGAATGGAGGAGTGGGAACTCAGAATGGAGGTGTGTGGTCACAGAACGGAGGTTTGTACAGTCATAGAATGGAGGTGCCTGAAGTCATAGAATGGATGTTTCTGAAGTGAGAACGAAGGTGTATGAAGTCAAAGAATGGAGGTGTGTGAAGTCAAAATGGAGGTGTGTGAATCATAGAATGGAGGTGTGTGAACTCATAGAATGGAGGTGTGTGAAGTCATGGAATGGAGGTGTGTGAAGTCAAAGAATGGAGGTGTGTGAAGTCAAACAATAAAGGTGTGTGAAGTCACAGAATGGAGGTGTGTGAACTCATAGAATGGAGGTGTATGCAGTCAAAGAATGGAGGGGTGTGACGTCATAGAATGGAGGTGTGTGAAGTCAGAATGGAGGTGTGTGAACTCATAGAATGGAGGTGTGTGAAGTCACAATGCAGGTGTGCGAAGTCATAGAATGGAGGTGTGTGAGGTCATAGAATGGAGGTGTGTGAAGTCACAGAATGGAGGTGTGTGAAGTCATAGAATGGAGGTGTGTGAAGTCACAGAATGGAGGTGTGTGAAGTCATAGAATGGAGGTGTGTGAAGTCATAGAATATAGGTGTGTGAAGTCATAGAATGGATGTGTGTGAAGTCAGAGAATGGAGGTGTGTGAAATCACAAAATGGAGGTGTGTGAACTCAGAATGGAGGTGTGTGAAGTCACAGAATGGAGGTGTGTGAAGTCATAGAATGGAGGTGTGTAAAGTCACACAATGGGGGTGTGTGAAGTAATAGAATGGAGGTGTGTGAAGTCATAGAATGGAGGTGTGTGAAGTCACAGAATGGAGGTGTGTGAAGTCATAGAATGGAGGTGTGTGAAGTCACACAGTGGGGGTGTGTGAAGTCATAGAATGGAGGTGTGTGAAGCCATAGAATGGAGGTGTGTGAAGTCATAGAATGGAGCTGTGTGAAGTCAGAATGGAGCTGTGTGAAGTCAGATTGGAGGTGTGTGAAGTCATAGAATGGAGGTCTGTCAACTCAGAAAGGAGGTGTGTGAAGTCATAGAATGGAGGTGTGTGAAGTCATAGAATGGAGGTGTGTGAAATCATAGAATGGAGTTGTGTGAAGTCACAGAATTGAGGTGTGTGAAGTCAGAATGCAGGTGTGTGAAGTCATAATGTAGGTGTGTGAAGTCACAGAATGGAGGTGGGTGAAGTCAAAGAATGGAGGTGTGTGAAGTCACACAATGGAGGTGTGTGAAGTCATAGAATGGAGGTGTGTGAAGTCACAGAATGGAGGTGTGTGAAGTCACAATGGAGATGTGTGAAGTCATAGAATGGAGGTGTGTGAAGTCACAATGGAGGTGTGTGAAGTCATAGAATGGACGTGTGTGAAGTCACAGAATGGAGGTGTGTGAAGTCATAGAATGGAGCTGTGTGAAGTCAGATTGGAGGTGTGTGAAGTCACAGAATGGAGGTGTGTGAACTCAAAATGGAGGTGTGTGAAGTCACAGAATGGAGGTGTGTGAAGTGATAGAATGGAGGTGTGTGAAATCATAGAATGGATGTGTGTGAAGTCATAATGGAGGTGTGTGAAGTCACAAAATTGAGGTGTGTGAAGTCAGAGAATGGAGGTTTGTTAAGTCATAGAATGGAGGTGTGTGAAGTCATAGAATGGAGGTGTGTGAAATCATAGAATGGATGTTTGTTAAGTAAGAATGAAGGTGTGTTAAGTCATACAATTGAGGTGTGTGAAGGCACAGAATGGAGGTGTGTGAAGTCATAGAATGGAGCTGTGTGAAGTCAGAATGTAGGTGTGTGAAGTCACAGAATGGAGGTGTGCGAACTCAGAATGGAGCTGTGTGAAGTCACAGAATGGAGGGGTGTGAAGTCATAGCATGGAGGTGTGTGAAGTCACACAATGGGGGTGTGTGAAGTCATAGAATGGAGGTGTGTGAAGTCATAGAATGGAGGTGTGTGAAGTCACAGAATGGAGGTGTTTGACGTCAGAGAATGGAGGTGTGTGAAATCAGAATGGAGGTGAGTGAAGTCAGAATAGATGTGTGCGAAGTCATAGAATGGAGCTGTGTGAAGTCAGAATGGAGCTGTGTGAAGTCATAGAATGGAGGAGAGTGAAGTCAGAATGGCGGTGTGTGAACTCATAGAATGATGGTGTGTGAAGTCACAATGGAGGTGTGTGAAGTCATAGAATGGAGGTTTTTGAAGTCACAGAATGGAACTGTGTGAAGTCATAATATGGAGGTGTGTGAAGTCAGATTGGAGGTGTGTGAAGTCATAGAATGGAGGTGTGTCAACTCAGAAAGGAGGTGTGTGAAGTCATAGAATGGAGGTGTGTGAAGTCATATAATGGAGGAGGTGTGTGAAATCACAGAATGGAGTTGTGTGAAGTCACAGAATTGAGGTGTGTGAAGTCAGAATGGAGGTGTGTGAAGTCACAATGTAGGTGTGTGAAGTCACAGAATGGAGGTGTGTGAAGTCATAGAATGGAGGTGTGTGAAGTCAGAATGGAGGTGTGTGAACTCATAGAATGGAGGTGTGTGAAGTCACAATGCAGGTGTGCGAAGTCATAGAATGGAGGTGTGTGAGGTCATAGAATGGAGGTGTGTGAAGTCACAGAATGGAGGTGTGTGAAGTCATAGAATGGAGGTGTGTGAAGTCACAGAATGGAGGTGTGTGAAGTCATAGAATGGAGGTGTGTGAAGTCATAGAATATAGGTGTGTGAAGTCATAGAATGGAGGTGTGTGAAGTCAGAGAATGGAGGTGTGTGAAATCACAAAATGGAGGTGTGTGAACTCAGAATGGAGGTGTGTGAAGTCACAGAATGGAGGTGTGTGAAGTCATAGAATGGAGGTGTGTAAAGTCACACAATGGGGGTGTGTGAAGTAATAGAATGGAGGTGTGTGAAGTCATAGAATGGAGGTGTGTGAAGTCACAGAATGGAGGTGTGTGAAGTCATAGAATGGAGGTGTGTGAAGTCACACAGTGGGGGTGTGTGAAGTCATAGAATGGAGGTGTGTGAAGCCATAGAATGGAGGTGTGTGAAGTCATAGAATGGAGCTGTGTGAAGTCAGAATGGAGCTGTGTGAAGTCATAGAATGGAGGTGAGTGAAGTCAGAATGGCGGTGTGTGAACTCATAGAATGATGGTGTGTGAAGTCACAATGGAGGTGTGTGAAGTCACAGAATGGAGGTTTTTGAAGTCACAGAATGGAAGTTTGTGAAGTCATAAAATGGAGGTGTGTGAAGTCAGATTGGAGGTGTGTGAAGTCATAGAATGGAGGTCTGTCAACTCAGAAAGGAGGTGTGTGAAGTCATAGAATGGAGGTGTGTGAAGTCATAGAATGGAGGTGTGTGAAATCATAGAATGGAGTTGTGTGAAGTCACAGAATTGAGGTGTGTGAAGTCAGAATGCAGGTGTGTGAAGTCATAATGTAGGTGTGTGAAGTCACAGAATGGAGGTGGGTGAAGTCAAAGAATGGAGGTGTGTGAAGTCACACAATGGAGGTGTGTGAAGTCATAGAATGGAGGTGTGTGAAGTCACAGAATGGAGGTGTGTGAAGTCACAATGGAGATGTGTGAAGTCATAGAATGGAGGTGTGTGAAGTCACAATGGAGGTGTGTGAAGTCATAGAATGGACGTGTGTGAAGTCACAGAATGGAGGTGTGTGAAGTCATAGAATGGAGCTGTGTGAAGTCAGATTGGAGGTGTGTGAAGTCACAGAATGGAGGTGTGTGAACTCAAAATGGAGGTGTGTGAAGTCACAGAATGGAGGTGTGTGAAGTGATAGAATGGAGGTGTGTGAAATCATAGAATGGATGTGTGTGAAGTCATAATGGAGGTGTGTGAAGTCACAAAATTGAGGTGTGTGAAGTCAGAGAATGGAGGTTTGTTAAGTCATAGAATGGAGGTGTGTGAAGTCATAGAATGGAGGTGTGTGAAATCATAGAATGGATGTTTGTTAAGTAAGAATGAAGGTGTGTTAAGTCATACAATTGAGGTGTGTGAAGGCACAGAATGGAGGTGTGTGAAGTCATAGAATGGAGCTGTGTGAAGTCAGAATGTAGGTGTGTGAAGTCACAGAATGGAGGTGTGCGAACTCAGAATGGAGCTGTGTGAAGTCACAGAATGGAGGGGTGTGAAGTCATAGCATGGAGGTGTGTGAAGTCACACAATGGGGGTGTGTGAAGTCATAGAATGGAGGTGTGTGAAGTCATAGAATGGAGGTGTGTGAAGTAACAGAATGGAGGTGTTTGACGTCAGAGAATGGAGGTGTGTGAAATCAGAATGGAGGTGAGTGAAGTCAGAATAGATGTGTGCGAAGTCATAGAATGGAGCTGTGTGAAGTCAGAATGGAGCTGTGTGAAGTCATAGAATGGAGGAGAGTGAAGACAGAATGGCGGTGTGTGAACTCATAGAATGATGGTGTGTGAAGTCACAATGGAGGTGTGTGAAGTCATAGAATGGAGGTTTTTGAAGTCACAGAATGGAACTGTGTGAAGTCATATTATGGAGGTGTGTGAAGTCAGATTGGAGGTGTGTGAAGTCATAGAATGGAGGTGTGTCAACTCAGAAAGGAGGTGTGTGAAGTCATAGAATGGAGGTGTGTGAAGTCATATAATGGAGGAGGTGTGTGAAATCACAGAATGGAGTTGTGTGAAGTCACAGAATTGAGGTGTGTGAAGTCAGAATGGAGGTGTGTGAAGTCACAATGTAGGTGTGTGAAGTCACAGAATGGAGGTGTGTGAAGTCATAGAATGGAGGTGTGTGAAGTCACAGAATGGAGGTGTGTGAAGTCTTATAATGGAGGTGTGTGAAGTCACAGAATGGAGGTGTGTGAAGTCAGAATGGAGTTGTGTGAAGTCATAGAATGGAGGTGTGTGAAGTCACAATGGAGGTGTGTGAAGTCATAGAATGGAGGTGTGTGAAGTCAGATTGGAGGTGTGTGAAGTCACAGAATGGAGGTGTGTGAACTCACAATGGAGGTGTGTGAAGTCACAGAATGGAGGTGTGTGAAGTGATAGAATGGAGGTGTGTGAAGTCATAGAATGGATGTGTGTGAAGTCATAATGGAGGTGTGTGAAGTCACAGAATTGAGGTGTGTGAAGTCACAGAATGGAGGTGTGTGAAGTCATAGAATGGAGGTGTGTGAAGTCATAGAATGGAGGTGTGTGAAATCATAGACTGGATGTTTGTTAAGTAAGAATGAAGGTGTGTTAAGTCATACAATGGAGGTGTGTGAAGGCACAGAATGGAGGTGTGTGAAGACATAGAATGGAGCTGTGTGAAGTCAGAATGGAGGTGTGTGAAGTCACAGAATGGAGGTGTGCCAAATCAGAATGGAGGTGTGTGAAGTCACAGAATGGAGGTGTGTGAAGTCATAGAATGGAGGTGTGTGAAATCATAGAATGGAGGTGTGGGAAGTCATAGAATGGAGCTGTGTGAAGTCAGAATGGAGCTGTGTGAAGTCATAGAATGTAGGTGAGTGAAGTCAGAATGGCGGTGTGTGAACTCATAGAATGATGGTGTGTGAAGTCACAATGGAGGTGTGTGAAGTCATAGAATGGAGGTTTTTGAAGTCACAGAATGGAAGTGTGTGAAGTCATAAAATGGAGGTGTGTGAAGTCAGATTGGAGGTGTGTGAAGTCATAGAATGGAGGTGTGTCAACTCAGAAAGGAGGTGTGTGATGTCATAGAATGGAGGTGTGTGAAGTCATAGAATGGAGGAAGTGTGTGAAATAACAGAATGGAGTTGTGTGAAGTCACAGAATTGAGGTGTGAAGTCAGAATGGAGGTGTGTGAAGTCACAATGTAGGTGTGTGAAGTCACAGATTGGAGGTGTGTGAAGTCATAGAATGGAGGTGTGTGAAGTCACAGAATGGAGGTGTGTGAAGTCATATAATGGAGGTGTGAGAAGTCACAGAATGGAGGTGTGTGAAGACAGAATGGAGTTGTGTGAAGTCATAGAATGGAGGTGTGTGAAGTCACAATGGACGTGTGTGAAGTCATAGAATGGAGGTGTGTGAAGTCACAGAATGGAGGTGTGTGAAGTCATAGAATGGAGCTGTGTGAAGTCAGATTGGAGGTGTGTGAAGTCACAGAATGGAGATGTGTGAACTCACAATGGAGGTGTGTGAAGTCACAGAATGGAGGTGTGTGAAGTGATAGAATGGAGGTGTGTGAAGTCATAGAATGGATGTGTGTGAAGTCATAATGGAGGTGTGTGAAGTCACAGAATGGAGGTGTGTGAAGTCACAGAATGGAGGTGTGTGAAGTCATAGAATGGAGGTGTGTGAAATCATAGAATGGAGGTGTGGGAAGTCAGAGAATGGAGCTGTGTGAAGTCAGAATGGAGGTGTGCGAAGTCACAGAATGGAGGTGTGTGAAGTCATTTTATGGAGCTGTGTGAAGTCAGAATGGAGGTGTGTGAAGTCACAGAATGGAGGTGTGAGAACTCAGAATAAAGGTGTGTGAAGTCACAGAATCTAGGTGTGTGAAGTCATAGAATGGAGGTGTGTGAAGTCATAGAATGGAGGTGTGTGAAGTCATAATAGAGGCGTGTGATGTCACAGAATTCAGGTGTGTGAAGTCACAGAATGGAGCTGTGTGAACTCATAGAATGGAGGTGTGTGAAGTCAGAACGGAGGTGTGTGAACTCAGTTTGGAGGTGTGGGAAGTCACAATGGAGGTGTGTGAAGTTATAGAATGGAGGTTTGTGAAGTCACAGAATGGAGGGGTATGAAGTCAAAGACTGGAGGTGTGTGAAGTCATAGAATGGAGGTGTGTGAACTCATAGAATGGAGGTGTGTGAAGTCATAGAATGGAGGTGTGTGAATTAATAGAATGGAGGTGTGAGAAATCATAGAATGGAGGTGTGTGAAGTCACAGAATGGAGGTGTGTGAAGTCACAGAATGGAGGTGTGTGAAGTCCCAGAATGCAGGTGTGTGAACTCCAATGGAGGTGTCTGAAGTCAAAGAATGGAGGTGTGTGAAGTCATAGATTGGAATTGTGTGAAGTCATAGAATGGAGGTGTGTGAAGTGAGAATTGAGGTGTGTGAAGTCATGGAATTGAGGTGTGTGAACTCAGAATGGAGGTGTGTGAAGTCACAGAATGGAGGTTTGTGAAGTCATAGAATGGAGTTGTGTGAAGTCATAGAATGGAAGTGTGTGAAGTCAAAATGGAGGTGTGTGAAGTCACAGAATGGAGGTGTGTGAAGTCACAGAATGAAGGTGTTTGAAGTCAAAATTGTGGTGTGTTAAGTCACAAATTGAGGAGTCTGAAGTCAGAATGCAGCTGTGTGAAGCCATATAATGGTGGTGTGTGAAGTCAGAATGGAGGTGTGTGAACTCATAGAATGTAGTGTGTGAAGTCACAATGGGGGTGTGTGAAGTCATAGCATGGGGGTGTGTGAAGTCAAATTGGAGGTGTGTGAAATCACAGAATGGAGGTGTGTCAACTCAGAAATGAGGTGTGTTAAGTCGTAGAATGGAGGTGTGTGAATTCATAGAATGGAAGATTGTGAAATCATAGAATGGAGGTGTGTGAAGTCAAAGAATTGAGGTTTGTGAAGTCAGAATGGAGGTGTGTGAAGTCAGGATGGAGGTGGGTGAAGTCACAGAATGGAGGTGTGGGAACCCAGAATGGAGGTGTGTGGTCACAGAACGGAGGTTTGTGAAGTCATAGAATGGAGGTGCCTGAAGTCATAGAATGGATGTTTCTGAAGTGAGAACGAAGGTGTATGAAGTCAAAGAATGGAGGTGTGTGAAGTCAAAATCGAGGTGTGTGAATCATAGAATGGAGGTGTGTGAACTCATAGAATGGAGGTTTGTGAAGTCATGGAATGGAGGTGTGTGAAGTCAAGGAATGGAGGTGTGTGAAGTCAAACAATAAAGGTGTGTGAAGTCAGAGAATGGAGTTGTGTGAACTCATAGAATGGAGGTGCATGCAGTCAAAGAATGGAGGTGTGTGAAGTCATCGAATGGAGGTGTGTGAAGTCATGGAATGGAGGTGTGTGAAGTCAGATGGAGTTGTGTGAAGTCATAGAATGGAGGTGTGTGAAGTCAGAATGGAGGTGTGTGAAGTCATAGAATGGAGGTGTGTGAAGTCACAATGCAGGTGTGCGATGTCATAGAATGGAGGTGTGTGAGGTCATAGAATGGAGGTGTGTGAATTCACAGAATGGAGGTGTGTGAAGTCATAGAATGGAGGTGTGTGAAGTCACAGAATGGAGATGTGTGAAGTCATAGAATGGAGGTGTGTGAAGTCATAGAATTTAGGTGTGTGAAGTCATAGAATGGAGGTGTGTGAAGTCAGAGAATGGAGGTGTGTGAAATCACAAAATGGAGGCGTGTGAACTCAGAATGGAGGTGTATGAAGTCACAGAATGGAGATGTACGAAGTCATAGAATGGAGGTGTGTGAAGTCACACAATGGGGGTGTGTGAAGTCATAGAATGGAGGTGTGTGAAGTCATAGAATGGAGGTGTGTGAAGTCAAAGAATGGAGGTGTGTGAAGTCAGAATAGATGTGTGCGAAATCATAGAATGGAGCTGTGTGAAGTCAGAATGGAGCTGTGTGAAGTCATAGAATGGAGGTGAGTGAAGTAAGAATGGCGGTGTGTGAACTCATAGAATGATGGTGTGTGAAGTCACAATGGAGGTGTGTGAAGTCATAGAATGGAGGTTTCTGAAGTCACAGAATGGAGGTGTGTGAAGTCATAGAATGGGGGTGTGTGAAGTCAAATTGGAGGTGTGTGAAATCACAGAATGGAGGTGTGACAACTCAGAAATGAGGTGTGTGAAGTCATAGAATGGAGGTGTGTGAATTCATGGAATGGTAGAGTGTGAAATCATAGAATGGAGGTGTGTGAAGTCAAAGAATTGAAGTTTGAGAAGTCAGAATGGAGGTGTGTGAAGTCAGGATGGAGATGAGTGAAGTCACAGAATGGAGGAGTGGGAACTCAGAATGGAGGTGTGTGGTCACAGAACGGAGGTTTGTGCAGTCATAGAATGGAGGTGCCTGAAGTAATAGAATGGATGTTTCTGAAGTGAGAACGAAGGTGTATGAAGTCAAAGAATGGAGGTGTGTGAAGTCAAAATGGAGGTGTGTGAATCATAGAATGGAGGTGTGTGAACTCATAGAATGGAGGTGTGTGAAGTCATGGAATGGAGGTGTGTGAAGTCAAAGAATGGAGGTGTGTGAAGTCAAACAATAAAGGTGTGTGAAGTCACAGAATGGAGGTGTGTGAACTCATAGAATGGAGGTGTATGCAGTCAAAGAATAGAGGTGTGTGAAGTCATGGAATGGAGGTTTGTGAAGTCAGATGGAGTTGTGTGAAGTCATAGAATGGAGGTGTGTGCAGCCAGAATGGAGGGGTGTGACGTCATAGAATGGAGGTGTGTGAATTCAGAATGGAGGTGTGTGAACTCATAGAATGGAGGTGTGTGAAGTCACAATGCAGGTGTGCGAAGTCATAGAATGGAGGTGTGTGAGGTCATAGAATGGAGGTGTGTGAAGTCACAGAATGGAGGTGTGTGAAGTCATAGAATGGAGGTGTGTGAAGTCACAGAATGGAGGTGTGTGAAGTCATAGAATGGAGGTGTGTGAAGTCATAGAATATAGGTGTGTGAAGTCATAGAATGGAGGTGTGTGAAGTCAGAGAATGGAGGTGTGTGAAATCACAAAATGGAGGTGTGTGAACTCAGAATGGAGGTGTGTGAAGTCACAGAATGGAGGTGTGTGAAGTCATAGAATGGAGGTGTGTAAAGTCACACAATGGGGGTGTGTGAAGTAATAGAATGGAGGTGTGTGAAGTCATAGAATGGAGGTGTGTGAAGTCACAGAATGGAGGTGTGTGAAGTCATAGAATGGAGGTGTGTGAAGTCACACAGTGGAGGTGTGTGAAGTCATAGAATGGAGGTGTGTGAAGCCATAGAATGGAGGTGTGTGAAGTCATAGAATGGAGCTGTGTGAAGTCAGAATGGAGCTGTGTGAAGTCATAGAATGGAGGTGAGTGAAGTCAGAATGGCGGTGTGTGAACTCATAGAATGATGGTGTGTGAAGTCACAATGGAGGTGTGTGAAGTCACAGAATGGAGGTTTTTGAAGTCACAGAATGGAAGTTTGTGAAGTCATAAAATGGAGGTGTGTGAAGTCAGATTGGAGGTGTGTGAAGTCATAGAATGGAGGTCTGTTAACTCAGAAAGGAGGTGTGTGAAGTCATAGAATGGAGGTGTGTGAAGTCATAGAATGGAGGTGTGTGAAATCATAGAATGGAGTTGTGTGAAGTCACAGAATTGAGGTGTGTGAAGTCAGAATGGAGGTGTGTGAAGTCATAATGTAGGTGTGTGAAGTCACAGAATGGAGGTGTGTGAAGTCAAAGAATGGAGGTGTGTGAAGTCACACAATGGAGGTGTGTGAAGTCATAGAATGGAGGTGTGTGAAGTCACAGAATGGAGGTGTGTGAAGTCACAATGGAGATGTGTGAAGTCATAGAATGGAGGTGTGTGAAGTCACAATGGAGGTGTGTGAAGTCATAGAATGGACGTGTGTGAAGTCACAGAATGGAGGTGTGTGAAGTCATAGAATGGAGCTGTGTGAAGTCAGATTGGAGGTGTGTGAAGTCACAGAATGGAGGTGTGTGAACTCAAAATGGAGGTGTGTGAAGTCACAGAATGGAGGTGTGTGAAGTGATAGAATGGAGGTGTGTGAAATCATAGAATGGATGTGTGTGAAGTCATAATGGAGGTGTGTGAAGTCACAAAATTGAGGTGTGTTAAGTCAGAGAATGGAGGTTTGTTAAGTCTTAGAATGGAGGTGTGTGAAGTCATAGAATGGAGGTGTGTGAAATCATAGAATGGATGTTTGTTAAGTAAGAATGCAGGTGTGTTAAGTCATACAATTGAGGTGTGTGAAGGCACAGAATGGAGGTGTGTGAAGTCATAGAATGGAGCTGTGTGAAGTCAGAATGTAGGTGTGTGAAGTCACAGAATGGAGGTGTGCGAACTCAGAATGGAGGTGTGTGAAGTCACAGAATGGAGGGGTGTGAAGTCATAGAATGGAGGTGTGTGAAAACATAGAATGGAGGTGTGGGAAGTCAGAGAATGGAGCTGTGTGAAGTCAGAATGGAGGTGTGCGAAGTCACAGAATGGAGGTGTGTGAAGTCATTTTATGGAGCTGTGTGAATTCAGAATGGAGGTGTGTGAAGTCACAGAATGGAGGTGTGTGAGGTCAGAACGGAGGTGTGTGAACTCAGATTGGAGGTGTGGGAAGTCACAATGGAGGTGTGTGAAGTCATAGAATGGAGGTGTGTGAACTCATAGAATGGATGTGTGTGAAGTCATAGAATGGAGGTGTGTGAATTAATAGAATGGAGGTGTGAGAAATCATAGAATGGAGGTGTGTGAAGTCACAGAATGGAGGTGTGTGAAGTCACAGAATGGAGGTGTGTGAACTCCAATGGAGGTGTGTGAAGTCAAAGAATGGAGGTGTGTGAAGTCATAGAATGGAATTGTGTGAAGTCATAGAATGGAGGTGTGTGAAGTGAGAATTGAGGTGTGTGAAGTCACGGAATTGAGGTGTGTGAACTCAGAATGGAAGTGTGTGAAGTCACAGAATGGATGTTTGTGAAGTCATAGAGTGGAGGTGTGTGAAGTCATAGAATGGATGTTTCTGAAGTAGAATGAAGGTGTGTGAAGTCATAGAATGGAGGTGTGTGAAGTCAAAATGGATGCGTGTGAACTCATAAAATGGAGATGTGTGAAGTCATGGAATGGAGGTATGCAAAGTCCAAGAATATAGGTTGTGAAGTCAAACAATGGTGGTGTGTTAAGTCACAGAATGCAGGTGTGTTAAGTCAAAGAATGGAAGTGTGTGAAGTCAAAATGCAGGTGTGTGATGTCACAGAATGGAGGTGTGTGAAATCACAGAATGAAGGTGTTTGAAGTCAAAATTGTGGCGTGTGAAGTCACAAATTGAGGAGTCTGAAGACAGAATGCAGCTGTGTGAAGCCATAGAATGGATGTGTGTGAAGTCAGAATGGAGGTGTGTGAACTCAGAGAATGGAGTGTGTGAAGTCACAATGGGGGTGTGTGAAGTCATAGAATGGGGGTGTGTGAAGTCAAATTGGAGGTGTGTGAAATCACAGAATGGAGGTTTGTCAACTCAGAAATGAGGTGTGTTAAGTCGTAGAATGGAGGTGTGTGAATTCATAGAATGGAAGAGTGTGAAAACATAGAATGGAGGTGCGTGAAGTCAAAGAATTGAGATTTGTGAAGTCAGGATGGAGGTGTGTGAAGTCAGGATGGAGGTGGGTGAAGTCACAGAATGGAGGTGTGGGAACCCAGAATGGAGGTGTGTGGTCACAGAACGGAGGTTTGTGAAGTCATAGAATGGAGGTGCCTGAAGTCATAGAATGGATGTTTCTGAAGTGAGAACGAAGGTGTATGAAGTCAAAGAATGGAGGTGTGTGAAGTCAAAATGGAGGTGTGTGAATCATAGAATGGAGGTGTGTGAACACATAGAATGGAGGTGTGTGAAGTCATGGAATGGAGGTGCATGCAGTCAAACAATGGAGGTGTGTGAAGTCATCGAATGGAGGTGTGTGAAGTCATGGAATGGAGGTGTGTGAAGTCAGATGGAGTTGTGTGAAGTCATAGAATGGAGGTGTGTGAAGTCAGAATGGAGGTGTGTGAAGTCATAGAATGGAGGTGTGTGAAGTCAGAATGCAGGTGTGCGAAGTCATAGAATGGAGGTGTGTGAGGTCATAGAATGGAGGTGTGTGAAGTCACAGAATGGAGGTGTGTGAAGTCATAGGATGGAGGTGTGTGAAGTCACAGAAGGGAGATGTGTGAAGTCATAGAATGGAGGTGTGTGAAGTCATAGAATTTAGGTGGGTGAAGTCATAGAATGGGGGGGTGTGAAATCATAGAATGGAGCTGTGTGAAGTCACAGAATTGAGGTGTGTGCAGTCAGAATGGAGGTGTGTGAAGTCAGACCGGAGGTGTGTGAAGTCATAGAATGGAGGTGTGTGAATTCAGAATGCATTTGTGTGAACTCATAGAATGGAGGTCTGTGAAGTCACAATGTAGGTGTGTGAAGTCACAGAATGGAGGTGTGTGAAGTCATAGAATGGAGGTGTGTGAAGTCACAGAATGGAGGTGTGTGAAGTCAGAACAGATGTGTGCGAAGTCATAGAATGGAGCTGTGTGAAGTCAGAATGGAGCTGTGTGAAGTCATAGAATGGAGGTGAGTGAAGTCAGAATGGCGGTGTGTGAAATCACAGAATGATGGTGTGTGAAGTCACAATGGAGGTGTGTGAAGTCATACAATGCAGGTTTCTGAAGTCACAGAATGGAGGTGTGTGAAGTCATAGAATGGGGTGTGTGAAATCATAGAATGGAAGTGTGTGAAGTCAAAATGGATTTGTGTGAAGTCACAGAATGGAGGTGTGTGAAGGCACAGAATGGAGGTGTGTGAAGTCAAAATTGTGGAGTGTGAAGTCACAAATGGAGGTGTGAAGTCAGAATTTAGCTGTGTGAAGTCATAGAATGGAGGTGTGTGAAGTCAGAATGGAGGTGTGTGAACTCATAGAATATAGGTGTGTGAAGTCACAATGGAGGTGTGTGAAGTCATAGAATGGAGGTGTGTGAAGTCAGATTGGAGGTGTGTGAAATCACAGAACGGAGGTGTGTCAACTCAGAAATGAGGTGTGTGAAGTCATAGAATCTAGGTGTGTGAAGTCATAGAATGGAAGTGTGTGAAATCATAGAATGGAGGTGTGTGAAGGCACAGAACTGAGGCCTGTGAAGTCAAAATGGAGGTGTGTGAAGTCGGAATGTTGGTGGGTGAAGTCGTAGAATGGAGGTGTGTGAAGTCCCAATGCAGGTGTGTGAACTCATAGAATGGAGGTGTGTGAAGTCACAATATAGGTGTGTTAACTTATAGAATGGAGGTGTGTGAAGTCATAGAATGGAGGTGTGTGAAGTCACAGAATGGAGGTGTGTGAAGTCAGAACAGATGTGTGCGAAGTCATAGAATGGAGCTGTGTGAAGTCAGAATGGAGCTGTGTGAAGTCATAGAATGGAGGTGAGTGAAGTCAGAATGGCGGTGTGTGAACTTATAGAATGATGGTGTGTGAAGTCACAATGGAGGTGTGTGAAGTCATAGAATGGAGGTTTTTGAAGTCACATAATGGAGGTGTGTGAAGTCATAGAATGGAGGTGTGTGAAGTCACAGAATGGAGGTGTGTGAAGTCATATATTGGAAGTTTGTGAAGTCATAGAATGGAGGTGTGTGAAGTAATAGAATGGAGGTGTGTGAAGTCAGATTGTAGGTGTGTGAAATCACAGAATGAGGTGTGTCAACTCAGAAATGAGGTGTGTGAAATCATAGAATCTAGGTGTATGAAGTCATAGAATGGAAGTTCGTGAAATCATAGAATGGAGGTGTGTGAATCACAGAACTGAGGCGTGTGAAGTCAAAATGGAGGTGTGTGAAGTCAGAATGTTCGTGTGTGAAGTCATAGAATGGAGGTGTGTGAAGTCACAATGCAGGTGTGTGAACTCATAGAATGGAGGTGTGAAGTAAAAATGTAGGTGTGTTAAGTTATAGAATGGAGGTGTGTGAAGTCATAGAATGGAGATGTGTGAAGTCACAGAATGGAGGTTTGTGAAATCATAGAGTGGAGGTGTGTGAAGTCACAGAATGGAGGTGTGTGAAGTCATAGAATGGAGGTGTGTGAAGTCATAGAATGGAGCTGTGTGAAGTCAGAATGGAGCTGTGTGCAGTCATAGAATGGAGGTGAGTGAAGTCAGAATGGCGGTGTGTGAACTCATAGAATGATGGTGTGTGAAGTCACAATGGAGGTGTGTGAAGTCATAGAATGGAGGTTTTTGAAGTCACAGAATGGAGGTTTGTGAAGTCGTAGAATGGAGGTGTGTGAAGTCAGATTGGAGGTGTGTGAAGTCATAGAATGGAGGTGTGTCAACTCAGAAAGGAGTTGTGTGAAGTCAAAGAATGGAGGTGTGTGAAGTCATAGAATGGGGGGGTGTGAAATCATAGAATGGAGCTGTGTGAAGTCACAGAATTGAGGTGTGTGCAGTCAGAATGGAGGTGTGTGAAGTCAGACCGGAGGTGTGTGAAGTCATAGAATGGAGGTGTGTGAATTCAGAATGCATTTGTGTGAACTCATAGAATGGAGGTCTGTGAAGTCACAATGTAGGTGTGTGAAGTCACAGAATGGAGGTGTGTGAAGTCATAGAATGGAGGTGTGTGAAGTCACAGAATGGAGGTGTGTGAAGTCAGAACAGATGTGTGCGAAGTCATAGAATGGAGCTGTGTGAAGTCAGAATGGAGCTGTGTGAAGTCATAGAATGGAGGTGAGTGAAGTCAGAATGGCGGTGTGTGAAATCACAGAATGATGGTGTGTGAAGTCACAATGGAGGTGTGTGAAGTCATACAATGCAGGTTTCTGAAGTCACAGAATGGAGGTGTGTGAAGTCATAGAATGGGGTGTGTGAAATCATAGAATGGAAGTGTGTGAAGTCAAAATGGATTTGTGTGAAGTCACAGAATGGAGGTGTGTGAAGTCACAGAATGGAGGTGTGTGAAGTCAAAATTGTGGAGTGTGAAGTCACAAATGGAGGTGTGAAGTCAGAATTTAGCTGTGTGAAGTCATAGAATGGAGGTGTGTGAAGTCAGAATGGAGGTGTGTGAACTCATAGAATATAGGTGTGTGAAGTCACAATGGAGGTGTGTGAAGTCATAGAATGGAGGTGTGTGAAGTCAGATTGGAGGTGTGTGAAATCACAGAATGGAGGTGTGTCAACTCAGAAATGAGGTGTGTGAAGTCATAGAATCTAGGTGTGTGAAGTCATAGAATGGAAGTGTGTGAAATCATAGAATGGAGGTGTGTGAAGGCACAGAACTGAGGCCTGTGAAGTCAAAATGGAGGTGTGTGAAGTCGGAATGTTGGTGGGTGAAGTCGTAGAATGGAGGTGTGTGAAGTCCCAATGGAGGTGTGTGAACTCATAGAATGGAGGTGTGTGAATTCACAATATAGGTGTGTTAACTTATAGAATGGAGGTGTGTGAAGTCATAGAATGGAGGTGTGTGAAGTCACAGAATGGAGGTGTGTGAAGTCAGAACAGATGTGTGCGAAGTCATAGAATGGAGCTGTGTGAAGTCAGAAAGGAGCTGTGTGAAGTCATAGAATGGAGGTGAGTGAAGTCAGAATGGCGGTGTGTGAACTTATAGAATGATGGTGTGTGAAGTCACAATGGAGGTGTGTGAAGTCATAGAATGGAGGTTTTTGAAGTCACATAATGGAGGTGTGTGAAGTAATAGAATGGAGGTGTGTGAAGTCACAGAATGGAGGTGTGTGAAGTCATATATTGGAAGTTTGTGAAGTCATAGAATGGAGGTTTGTGAAGTAATAGAATGGAGGTGTGTGAAGTCAGATTGGAGGTGTGTGAAATCACAGAATGAGGTGTGTCAACTCAGAAATGAGGTGTGTGAAGTCATAGAATCTAGGTGTATGAAGTCATAGAATGTAAGTTTGTGAAATCATAGAATGGAGGTGTGTGAATCACAGAACTGAGACGTGTGAAGTCAAAATGGAGGTGTGTGAAGTCAGAATGTTGGTGTGTGAAGTCATAGAATGGAGGTGTGTGAAGTCACAATGCAGGTGTGTGAACTCATAGAATGGAGGTGTGAAGTAAAAATGTAGGTGTGTTAAGTTATAGAATGGAGGTGTGTGAAGTCATAGAATGGAGGTGTGTGAAGTCACAGAATGGAGGTGTGTGAAGTCATAGAATGGAGGTGTGTGAAGTCATAGAATGGAGCTGTGTGAAGTCAGAATGGAGCTGTGTGAAGTCATAGAATGGAGGTGAGTGAAGTCAGAATGGCGGTGTGTGAACTCATAGAATGATGGTGTGTGAAGTCACAATGGAGGTGTGTGAAGTCATAGAATGGAGGTTTTTGAAGTCACAGAATGGAGGTTTGTGAAGTCGTAGAATGGAGGTGTGTGAAGTCAGATTGGAGGTGTGTGAAGTCATAGAATGGAGGTGTGTCAACTCAGAAAGGAGTTGTGTGAAGTCATAGAATGGAGGTGTGTGAAGTCATAGAATGGAGGGGTGTGAAATCATAGAATGGAGCTGTGTGAAGTCACAGAATTGAGGTGTGTGCAGTCAGAATGGAGGTGTGTGAAGTCAGACTGGTGGTGTGTGAAGTCATAGAATGGAGGTGTGTGAATTCAGAATGCATTTGTGTGAACTCATAGAATGGAGGTCTGTGAAGTCACAATGTAGGTGTGTGAAGTCACAGAATGGAGGTGTGTGAAGTCATAGAATGGAGGTGTGTGAAGTCACAGAATAGAGGTGTGTGAAGTCAGAATAGATGTGTGCGAAGTCATAGAATGGAGCTGTGTGAAGTCAGAATGGAGCTGTGTGAAGTCATAGAATGGAGGTGAGTGAAGTCAGAATGGCGGTGTGTGAAATCACAGAATGATGGTGTGTGAAGTCACAATGGAGGTGTGTGAAGTCATACAATGCAGGTTTCTGAAGTCACAGAATGGAGGTGTGTGAAGTCATAGAATGGGGTGTGTGAAATCATAGAATGGAAGTGTGTGAAGTCAAAATGGATTTGTGTGAAGTCACAGAATGGAGGTGTGTGAAGTCACAGAATGGAGGTGTGTGAAGTCAAAATTGTGGAGTGTGAAGTCACAAATGGAGGTGTGAAGTCAGAATTTAGCTGTGTGAAGTCATAGAATGGAGGTGTGTGAAGTCAGAATGGAGGTGTGTGAACTCATAGAATATAGGTGTGTGAAGTCACAATGGAGGTGTGTGAAGTCATAGAATGGAGGTGTGTGAAGTCAGATTGGAGGTGTGTGAAATCACAGAATGGAGGTGTGTCAACTCAGAAATGAGGTGTGTGAAGTCATAGAATCTAGGTGTGTGAAGTCATAGAATGGAACTGTGTGAAATCATAGAATGGAGGTGTGTGAAGGCACAGAACTGAGGCCTGTGAATTCAAAATGGAGGTGTGTGAAGTCGGAATGTTGGTGGGTGAAGTCGTAGAATGGAGGTGTGTGAAGTCACAATGCAGGTGTGTGAACTCATAGAATGGAGGTGTGTGAAGTCACAATATAGGTGTGTTAACTTATAGAATGGAGGTGTGTGAAGTCATAGAATGGAGGTGTGTGAAGTCACAGAATGGAGGTGTGTGAAGTCAGAAGAGATGTGTGCGAAGTCATAGAATGGAGCTGTGTGAAGTCAGAATGGAGCTGTGTGAAGTCATAGAATGGAGGTGAGTGAAGTCAGAATGGCGGTGTGTGAACTTATAGAATGATGGTGTGTGAAGTCACAATGGAGGTGTGTGAAGTCATAGAATGGAGGTTTTTGAAGTCACATAATGGAGGTGTGTGAAGTCATAGAATGGAGGTGTGTGAAGTCACAGAATGGAGGTGTGTGAAGTCATATATTGGAAGTTTGTGAAGTCATAGAATGGAGGTGTGTGAAGTAATAGAATGGAGGTGTGTGAAGTCATATATTGGAGGTTTGTGAAGTCATAGAATGGAGGTGTGTGAAGTAATAGAATGGAGGTGTGTCAAGTCACAAATTGAAGGTGTGTGAAGTCACAGAATGGGGGTGTTTGAACTCAGAATGGAGGTGTGTGAAGTCACAGAATGGAGGTGTGTGAAGTCATTGAATGGATGTTTCTGAAGTAAGAATGAAGGTGTGTGAAGTCATAGAATGGAGGTGTGTGAAGTCAAAATGGTGGTGTGTGAACTCATAGAATGGAGGTGTGTGAACTCATGGAATGGAGGTGTGTGAAGTCAAAGAATGGAGGTATGTGAATTCAAAAAATGGAGGTGAGTGAAGTCAGAGAATGGAGGTGTGTGAAATCACAGAATGGAGGTGTTTGAAGTGACAGAATGCAGGTGTGTGAACTCACAATGGAGGTGTGTGAAGTCACAGAAAGGAGGTGAATGAAGTCAGAGAATGGAGGTGTGTGAAATCACAGAATGGAGGTGTTTGAAGTGACAGAATGCAGGTGTGTGAACTCACAATGGAGGTGTGTGAAGTCACAGAAAGGAGGTGTGTGAAGTCATAGAATGGAAGTGTGTGAAGTCATAGAATGGAGGTGTGTGAAGTCAGAATGGAGGTGTGTGAAGTCACAGAATGGAATTTTGTGAAATCATAGAATGGAGGTGTGTGAAGTCATAGAATGGATGATTCTGAATAAAAAGTGAAGGTGTGTGAAGTCATAGAATCGAGGTTTGTGAAGTCACAATGTAGGTGTGTGAACTCATAGAATGGTGGTGTGTAATCTCATAGAATGCAGGTGTGTGAAGTCATGGAATGGAGGTGTGTGAAGTCACAGAATGGAGGTGTGTGAAGTCAAAGAATGGAAGTGTGTGAAGTCAAAATGGATGTGTGTGAAGTCACAGAATGGAGGTGTGTGAAGTCACAGAATGGAGGTGTGTTAAGTCAAAATTGTGGAGTGTGAAGTCACTAATGGAGGTGTGAAGTCAGAATTTAGCTGTGTGAAGTCATAGAATGGAGGTGTGTGAAGTCAGAATGGAGGTGTGTGAACTCATAGAATGGAGGTGTGTGAAGTCACAATGGAGGTGTGTGAAGTCATAGAATGGAGGTGTGTGAAGTCAGATTGGAGGTGTGTGAAATCACAGAATGGAGGTGTGTCAACTCAGAAATGAGGTGTGTGAAGTCATAGAATCTAGGTGTATGAAGTCATAGAATGGAAGTGTGTGAAATCATAGAATGGAGGTGTGTGAAGTCACAGAACTGAGGCGTGTGAAATCAAAATGGAGGTGTGTGAAGTCAGAATGTTGGTGTGTGAAGTCATAGAATGGAGGTGTGTGAAGTCACAGAATGGAGGTTTGCGAAATCATAGAATGGAGGTGTGTGAAGTCACAGAATGGAGGTGTGTGAAGTCACAGAATGGAGGTGTGTGAAGTCATAGAATGGAGGTGTGTGAAGTCACAGAATGGAGGTGTGTGAAGTTATAGAATGGAGGTGTGTGAAGTCACAGAATGTAGGTGTGTAAAATCATAGAATGGACGTGTGTGAAGTCATAGAATGGAGGTGTGTGAAGTCATAGAATGGAGTTGTGTGAAGTCACAGAATGGAGGGGTGTGAAGTCACAGATTGGAGGTGTGTGAACCCAGAATGGAGGTGTGTGAAGTCACAGAATGGAGGTGTGTGAAGTCACAGAATGGAGGTGTGTGAACTCAAAATGAAGGTGTGTGAGGTCACAGAACGGAGGTTTGTGAAGTCATAGAATGGAGGTGTGTGAAGTCAGAAGAGATGTGTGCGAAGTCATAGAATGGAGCTGTGTGAAGTCACAGAATGGAGGTGTGTGAAGTCAGAAGAGATGTGTGCGAAGTCATAGAATGGAGCTGTGTGAAGTCAGAATGGAGCTGTGTGAAGTCATAGAATGGAGGTGAGTGAAGTCAGAATGGCGGTGTGTGAACTTATAGAATGATGGTGTGTGAAGTCACAATGGAGGTGTGTGAAGTCATAGAATGGAGGTTTTTGAAGTCACATAATGGAGGTGTGTGAAGTCATAGAATGGAGGTGTGTGAAGTCACAGAATGGAGGTGTGTGAAGTCATATATTGGAAGTTTGTGAAGTCATAGAATGGAGGTGTGTGAAGTAATAGAATGGAGGTGTGTGAAGTCATATATTGGAGGTTTGTGAAGTCATAGAATGGAGGTGTGTGAAGTAATAGAATGGAGGTGTGTCAAGTCACAGATTGAAGGTGTGTGAAGTCACAGAATGGGGGTGTTTGAACTCAGAATGGAGGTGTGTGAAGTCACAGAATGGAGGTGTGTGAAGTCATTGAATGGATGTTTCTGAAGTAAGAATGAAGGTGTGTGAAGTCATAGAATGGAGGTGTGTGAAGTCAAAATGGTGGTGTGTGAACTCATAGAATGGAGGTGTGTGAACTCATGGAATGTAGGTGTGTGAAGTCATGGAATGGAGGTGTGTGAAGTCAAAGAATGGAGGTATGTGAATTCAAAAAATGGAGGTGAGTGAAGTCAGAGAATGGAGGTGTGTGAAATCACAGAATGGAGGTGTTTGAAGTGACAGAATGCAGGTGTGTGAACTCACAATGGAGGTGTGTGAAGTCACAGAAAGGAGGTGTGTGAAGTCATAGAATGGAAGTGTGTGAAGTCATAGAATGGAGGTGTGTGAAGTCAGAATGGAGGTGTGTGAAGTCACAGAATGGAATTTTGTGAAATCATAGAATGGAGGTGTGTGAAGTCATAGAATGGATGATTCTGAATAAAAAGTGAAGGTGTGTGAAGTCATAGAATGGAGGTGTGTGAAGTCACAATGTAGGTGTGTGAACTCATAGAATGGTGGTGTGTAATCTCATAGAATGCAGGTGTGTGAAGTCATGGAAGGGAGGTGTGTGAAGTCACAGAATGGAGGTGTGTGAAGTCAAAGAATGGAAGTGTGTGAAGTCAAAATGGATGTGTGTGAAGTCACAGAATGGAGGTGTGTGAAGTCACAGAATGGAGGTGTGTTAAGTCAAAATTGTGGAGTGTGAAGTCACTAATGGAGGTGTGAAGTCAGAATTTAGCTGTGTGAAGTCATAGAATGGAGGTGTGTGAAGTCAGAATGGAGGTGTGTGAACTCATAGAATGGAGGTGTGTGAAGTCACAATGGAGGTGTGTGAAGTCATAGAATGGAGGTGTGTGAAGTCAGATTGGAGGTGTGTGAAATCACAGAATGGAGGTGTGTCAACTCAGAAATGAGGTGTGTGAAGTCATAGAATCTAGGTGTATGAAGTCATAGAATGGAAGTGTGTGAAATCATAGAATGGAGGTGTGTGAAGTCACAGAACTGAGGCGTGTGAAATCAAAATGGAGGTGTGTGAAGTCAGATTGTTGGTGTGTGAAGTCATAGAATGGAGGTGTGTGAAGTCACAGAATGGAGGTTTGCGAAATCATAGAATGGAGGTGTGTGAAGTCACAGAATGGAGGTGTGTGAAGTCATAGAATGGAGGTGTGTGAAGTCATAGAATGGAGGTGTGTGAAGTCACAGAATGGAGGTGTGTGAAGTTATAGAATGGAGGTGTGTGAAGTCACAGAATGTAGGTGTGTAAAATCATAGAATGGACGTGTGTGAAGTCATAGAATGGAGGTGTGTGAAGTCATAGAATGGAGTTGTGTGAAGTCACAGAATGGAGGGGTGTGAAGTCACAGATTGGAGGTGTGTGAACCCAGAATGGAGGTGTGTGAAGTCACAGAATGGAGGTGTGTGAAGTCACAGAATGGAGGTGTGTGAACTCAAAATGAAGGTGTGTGAGGTCACAGAACGGAGGTTTGTGAAGTCATAGAATGGAGGTGTGTGAAGTCATAGAATGGATGATTTTGAAGTAATAATGAAGGTGTGTGAAGTCATAGAATGGAGGTGTGTGAAGTCAGAAGAGATGTGTGCGAAGTCATAGAATGGAGCTGTGTGAAGTCACAGAATGGAGGTGTGTGAAGTCAGAAGAGATGTGTGCGAAGTCATAGAATGGAGCTGTGTGAAGTCAGAATGGAGCTGTGTGAAGTCATAGAATGGAGGTGAGTGAAGTCAGAATGGCGGTGTGTGAACTTATAGAATGATGGTGTGTGAAGTCACAATGGAGGTGTGTGAAGTCATAGAATGGAGGTTTTTGAAGTCACATAATGGAGGTGTGTGAAGTCATAGAATGGAGGTGTGTGAAGTCACAGAATGGAGGTGTGTGAAGTCATATATTGGAAGTTTGTGAAGTCATAGAATGGAGGTGTGTGAAGTAATAGAATGGAGGTGTGTGAAGTCATATATTGGAGGTTTGTGAAGTCATAGAATGGAGGTGTGTGAAGTAATAGAATGGAGGTGTGTCAAGTCACAGATTGAAGGTGTGTGAAGTCACAGAATGGGGGTGTTTGAACTCAGAATGGAGGTGTGTGAAGTCAAAGAATGGAGGTGTGTGAAGTCATTGAATGGATGTTTCTGAAGTAAGAATGAAGGTGTGTGAAGTCATAGAATGGAGGTGTGTGAAGTCAAAATGGTGGTGTGTGAACTCATAGAATGGAGGTGTGTGAACTCATGGAATGGAGGTGTGTGAAGTCATGGAATGGAGGTGTGTGAAGTCAAAGAATGGAGGTATGTGAATTCAAAAAATGGAGGTGAGTGAAGTCAGAGAATGGAGGTGTGTGAAATCACAGAATGGAGGTGTTTGAAGTGACAGAATGCAGGTGTGTGAACTCACAATGGAGGTGTGTGAAGTCACAGAAAGGAGGTGTGTGAAGTCATAGAATGGAAGTGTGTGAAGTCATAGAATGGAGGTGTGTGAAGTCAGAATGGAGGTGTGTGAAGTCACAGAATGGAATTTTGTGAAATCATAGAATGGAGGTGTGTGAAGTCATAGAATGGATGATTCTGAATAAAAAGTGAAGGTGTGTGAAGTCATAGAATGGAGGTGTGTGAAGTCACAATGTAGGTGTGTGAACTCATAGAATGGTGGTGTGTAATCTCATAGAATGCAGGTGTGTGAAGTCATGGAATGGAGGTGTGTGAAGTCACAGAATGGAGGTGTGTGAAGTCAAAGAATGGAAGTGTGTGAAGTCAAAATGGATGTGTGTGAAGTCACAGAATGGAGGTGTGTGAAGTCACAGAATGGAGGTGTGTTAAGTCAAAATTGTGGAGTGTGAAGTCACTAATGGAGGTGTGAAGTCAGAATATAGCTGTGTGAAGTCATAGAATGGAGGTGTGTGAAGTCAGAATGGAGGTGTGTGAACTCATAGAATGGAGGTGTGTGAAGTCACAATGGAGGTGTGTGAAGTCATAGAATGGAGGTGTGTGAAGTCAGATTGGAGGTGTGTGAAATCACAGAATGGAGGTGTGTCAACTCAGAAATGAGGTGTGTGAAGTCATAGAATCTAGGTGTATGAAGTCATAGAATGGAAGTGTGTGAAATCATGGAATGGAGGTGTGTGAAGTCACAGAACTGAGGCGTGTGAAATCAAAATGGAGGTGTGTGAAGTCAGAATGTTGGTGTGTGAAGTCATAGAATGGAGGTGTGTGAAGTCACAGAATGGAGGTTTGCGAAATCATAGAATGGAGGTGTGTGAAGTCACAGAATGGAGGTGTGTGAAGTCATAGAATGGAGGTGTGTGAAGTCATAGAATGGAGGTGTGTGAAGTCACAGAATGGAGGTGTGTGAAGTTATAGAATGGAGGTGTGTGAAGTAATAGAATGGAGGTGTGTGAAGTCATATATTGGAGGTTTGTGAAGTCATAGAATGGAGGTGTGTGAAGTAATAGAATGGAGGTGTGTCAAGTCACAGATTGAAGGTGTGTGAAGTCACAGAATGGGGGTGTTTGAACTCAGAATGGAGGTGTGTGAAGTCACAGAATGGAGGTGTGTGAAGTCATTGAATGGATGTTTCTGAAGTAAGAATGAAGGTGTGTGAAGTCATAGAATGGAGGTGTGTGAAGTCAAAATGGTGGTGTGTGAACTCATAGAATGGAGGTGTGTGAACTCATGGAATGTAGGTGTGTGAAGTCATGGAATGGAGGTGTGTGAAGTCAAAGAATGGAGGTATGTGAATTCAAAAAATGGAGGTGAGTGAAGTCAGAGAATGGAGGTGTGTGAAATCACAGAATGGAGGTGTTTGAAGTGACAGAATGCAGGTGTGTGAACTCACAATGGAGGTGTGTGAAGTCACAGAAAGGAGGTGTGTGAAGTCATAGAATGGAAGTGTGTGAAGTCATAGAATGGAGATGTGTGAAGTCAGAATGGAGGTGTGTGAAGTCACAGAATGGAATTTTGTGAAATCATAGAATGGAGGTGTGTGAAGTCATAGAATGGATGATTCTGAATAAAAAGTGAAGGTGTGTGAAGTCATAGAATGGAGGTGTGTGAAGTCACAATGTAGGTGTGTGAACTCATAGAATGGTGGTGTGTAATCTCATAGAATGCAGGTGTGTGAAGTCATGGAAGGGAGGTGTGTGAAGTCACAGAATGGAGGTGTGTGAAGTCAAAGAATGGAAGTGTGTGAAGTCAAAATGGATGTGTGTGAAGTCACAGAATGGAGGTGTGTGAAGTCACAGAATGGAGGTGTGTTAAGTCAAAATTGTGGAGTGTGAAGTCACTAATGGAGGTGTGAAGTCAGAATTTAGCTGGGTGAAGTCATAGAATGGAGGTGTGTGAAGTCAGAATGGAGGTGTGTGAACTCATAGAATGGAGGTGTGTGAAGTCACAATGGAGGTGTGTGAAGTCATAGAATGGAGGTGTGTGAAGTCAGATTGGAGGTGTGTGAAATCACAGAATGGAGGTGTGTCAACTCAGAAATGAGGTGTGTGAAGTCATAGAATCTAGGTGTATGAAGTCATAGAATGGAAGTGTGTGAAATCATAGAATGGAGGTGTGTGAAGTCACAGAACTGAGGCGTGTGAAATCAAAATGGAGGTGTGTGAAGTCAGAATGTTGGTGTGTGAAGTCATAGAATGGAGGTGTGTGAAGTCACAGAATGGAGGTTTGCGAAATCATAGAATGGAGGTGTGTGAAGTCACAGAATGGAGGTGTGTGAAGTCATAGAATGGAGGTGTGTGAAGTCATAGAATGGAGGTGTGTGAAGTCACAGAATGGAGGTGTGTGAAGTTATAGAATGGAGGTGTGTGAAGTCACAGAATGTAGGTGTGTAAAATCATAGAATGGACGTGTGTGAAGTCATAGAATGGAGGTGTGTGAAGTCATAGAATGGAGGTGTGTGAAGTCACAGAATGGAGGGGTGTGAAGTCACAGATTGGAGGTGTGTGAACCCAGAATGGAGGAGTGTGAAGTCACAGAATGGAGGTGTGTGAAGTCACAGAATGGAGGTGTGTGAACTCAAAATGAAGGTGTGTGAGGTCACAGAACGGAGGTTTGTGAAGTCATAGAATGGATGATTTTGAAGTAATAATGAAGGTGTGTGAAGTCATAGAATGGAGGTGTGTGAAGTCACAATGTAGGTGTGTGAACTCATAGAATGTTGGTGTGTAATCTCATAGAATGGAGGTGTCAAAATTGTGGAGTGTGAAGTCACAAATGGAGGTGTGAAGTCAGAATTTAGCTGTGTGAAGTCATAGAATGGAGGTGAGTGAAGTCAGAATGGAGGTGTGTGAACTCATAGAATGGAGGTGTGTGAAGTCACAATGGAGGTGTGTGAAGTCATAGAATGGAGGTGTGTGAAGTCAGATTGGAGGTGTGTGAAATCACAGAATGGAGGTGTGTCAACTCAGAAATGAGGAGTGTGAACTCATAGAATCTAGGTGTGTGAAGTCATAGAATGGAAGTGTGTGAAATCATAGAATGGAGGTGTGTGAAGGCACAGAACTGAGGCGTGTGAAGTCAAAATGGAGGTGTGTGAAGTCGGAATGTTGGTGGGTGAAGTCATAGAATGGAGGTGTGTGAAGTCACAATGCAGGTGTGTGAACTCATAGAATGGAGGTGTGTGAAGTCACAATATAGGTGTGTTAAGTTATAGAATGGAGGTGTGTGAAGTCATAGAATGGAGGTGTGGGAAGTCACAGAAAGGAGGTGTATGAAATCATAGAATGGTGTTGTGTGAAGTCACAGAATGGAGATGTGTGAAGTCATAAAATGGAGGTGTGTGATGTCATAGAATGGAGGTGTGTGAAGTCATAGAATGGAGGTGTGTGAAGACACAATGCATGTGTGTGAACTCATAGAATGGAGGTGTGAAGTCACAATGTAGGTGTGTTAAGTTATAGAATGGAGGTGTGTGAATTCATAGAATAGAGGAGTGTGAAGTCACAGAATGGAGGTGTGTGAAATCATAGAATGGAGGTGTGTTAAGTCACAGAATGGAGGTGTTTGAAGTCATAGAATGGAGGTGTGTGAAGTCATAGAATGGAGGTGTGTGAAGTCACAGAATGGAGGTGTGTGAAGTTATAGAATGGAGGTGTGTGAAGTCATAGAATGGAGGTGTGTGAAGTCACAGAATGGAGGGGTGTGAAGTCACAGATTGGAGGTGTGTGAAATCATAGAATGAAGGTGTGTAAAGCCACAGAATGGAGGTGTGTGAAGTCATAGAATGGAGGTGTGTGAAGTCATAGAATGGAGGTGTGTGAAGTCACAGAATGGAGGTGTGTGAAGGCATAGAATCGAGGTGTGTGAAGTCACAGAATGGAGGGGTGTGAAGTCACAGAATGTAGGTTTGTGAAATCATAGAATGGAGGTGTGTGAAGTCACAGAATGGAGGTGTGTGAAGTCATAGAATGGAGGTGTGTGAAGTCATAAAATGGAGGTGTGTGAAGTCACAGAATGGAGGGGTGTAAAGTCACAGATTGGAGGTGTGTGAACCCAGAATGGAGGAGTGTGAAGTCACAGAATGGAGGTGTGTGAAGTCACAAAATGGAGGTGTGTGAACTCAAAATGAAGGTGTGTGAGGTCACAGAACGGAGGTTTGTGAAGTCATAGAATGGAGGTGTGTGAAGTCATAGAATGGATGATTTTGAAGTAATAATGAAGGTGTGTGAAGTCATAGAATGGAGGTGTGTAAAGTCACAATGTAGGTGTGTGAACTCATAGAATGGTGGTGTGTAATCTCATAGAATGGA
The DNA here is from genome assembly GCA_024803745.1 of Megascapheus bottae. NCBI lineage: Eukaryota > Metazoa > Chordata > Mammalia > Rodentia > Geomyidae > Megascapheus > Megascapheus bottae. The sequence goes on along the minus strand of JANJXV010000847.1, from coordinate 14,814 downwards.
GGTGTGTGAAGTCACAGAATGGAGGTGTGTGAAGTCAAAGAATGGAAGTGTGTGAAGTCAAAATGGATGTGTGTGAAGTCACAGAATGGAGGTGTGTGAAGTCACAGAATGGAGGTGTGTGAAGTCAAAATTGTGGAGTGTGAAGTCACAAATGGAGGTGTGAAGTCAGAATTTAGCTGTGTGAAGTCATAGAATGGAGGTGTGTGAAGTCAGAATGGAGGAGTGTGGACTCATAGAATGGAGGTGTGTGAAGTCACAATGGAGGTGTGTGAAGTCATAGAATGGAGGTGTGTGAAGTCAGATTGGAGGTGTGTGAAATCACAGAATGGAGGTGTGTCAACTCGGAAATGAGGTGTGTGAAGTCATAGAATCTAGGTGTGTGAAGTCATAGAATGGAAGTGTGTGAAATCATAGAATGGAGGTGTGTGAAGTCACAGAACTGAGGCGTGTGAAATCAAAATGGAGGTGTGTGAAGTCAGAATGTTGGTGTGTGAAGTCATAGAATGGAGGTGTGTGAAGTCACAGAATGGAGGTTTGCGAAATCATAGAATGGAGGTGTGTGAAGTCACAGAATGGAGGTGTGTGAAGTCATAGAATGGAGGTGTGTGAAGTCATAGAATGGAGGTGTGTGAAGTCACAGAATGGAGGTGTGTGAAGTTATAGAATGGAGGTGTGTGAAGTAATAGAATGGTGGTGTGTGAAGTCATATATTGGAGGTTTGTGAAGTCATAGAATGGAGGTGTGTCAACTCAGAAATGAGGAGTGTGAAGTCATAGAATCTAGGTGTGTGAAGTCATAGAATGGAAGTGTGTGAAATCATAGAATGGAGGTGTGTCAACTCAGAAATGAGGAGTGTGAAGTCATAGAATCTAGGTGTGTGAAGTCATAGAATGGAAGTGTGTGAAATCATAGAATGGAGGTGTGTGAAGGCACAGAACTGAGGCGTGTGAAGTCAAAATGGAGGTGTGTGAAGTCGGAATGTTGGTGGGTGAAGTCATAGAATGGAGGTGTGTGAAGTCACAATGCAGGTGTGTGAACTCATAGAATGGAGGTGTGTGAAGTCACAATATAGGTGTGTTAAGTTATAGAATGGAGGTGTGTGAAGTCATAGAATGGAGGTGTGGGAAGTCACAGAAAGGAGGTGTATGAAATCATAGAATGGTGTTGTGTGAAGTCACAGAATGGAGATGTGTGAAGTCATAAAATGGAGGTGTGTGATGTCATAGAATGGAGGTGTGTGAAGTCATAGAATGGAGGTGTGTGAAGACACAATGCATGTGTGTGAACTCATAGAATGGAGGTGTGAAGTCACAATGTAGGTGTGTTAAGTTATAGAATGGAGGTGTGTGAAGTCATAGAATAGAGGAGTGTGAAGTCACAGAATGGAGGTGTGTGAAATCATAGAATGGAGGTGTGTTAAGTCACAGAATGGAGGTGTTTGAAGTCATAGAATGGAGGTGTGTGAAGTCATAGAATGGAGGTGTGTGAAGTCACAGAATGGAGGTGTGTGAAGTTATAGAATGGAGGTGTGTGAAGTCATAGAATGGAGGTGTGTGAAGTCACAGAATGGAGGGGTGTGAAGTCACAGATTGGAAGTGTGTGAAATCATAGAATGAAGGTGTGTAAAGTCACAGAATGGAGGTGTGTGAAGTCATAGAATGGAGGTGTGTGAAGTCATAGAATGAAGGTGTGTGAAGTCACAGAATGGAGGTGTGTGAATTCATAGAATCGAGGTGTGTGAAGTCACAGAATGGAGGGGTGTGAAGTCACAGAATGTAGGTTTGTGAAATCATAGAATGGAGGTGTGTGAAGTCACAGAATGGAGGTGTGTGAAGTCATAGAATGGAGGTGTGTGAAGTCATAGAATGGAGGTGTGTGAAGTCACAGAATGGAGGGGTGTAAAGTCACAGATTGGAGGTGTGTGAACCCAGAATGGAGGAGTGTGAAGTCACAGAATGGAGGTGTGTGAAGTCACAAAATGGAGGTGTGTGAACTCAAAATGAAGGTGTGTGAGGTCACAGAACGGAGGTTTGTGAAGTCATAGAATGGAGGTGTGTGAAGTCATAGAATGGATGATTTTGAAGTAATAATGAAGGTGTGTGAAGTCATAGAATGGAGGTGTGTAAAGTCACAATGTAGGTGTGTGAACTCATAGAATGGTGGTGTGTAATCTCATAGAATGGAGGTGTGTGAAGTCACAGAATGGAGGTGTGTGAAGTCAAAGAATGGAAGTGTGTGAAGTCAAAATGGATGTGTGTGAAGTCACAGAATGGAGGTGTGTGAAGTCACAGAATGGAGGTGTGTGAAGTCAAAATTGTGGAGTGTGAAGTCACAAATGGAGGTGTGAAGTCAGAATTTAGCTGTGTGAAGTGATAGAATGGAGGTGTGTGAAGTCAGAATGGAGGAGTGTGAACTCATAGAATGGAGGTGTGTGAAGTCACGATGGAGGTGTGTGAAATCATAGAATGGAGGTGTGTGAAGTCAGATTGGAGGTATGTGAAATCACAGAATGGAGGTGTGTCAACTCGGAAATGAGGTGTGTGAAGTCATAGAATCTAGGTGTGTGAAGTCATAGAATGGAAGTGTGTGAAATCATAGAATGGAGGTGTGTGAAGACACAGAACTGAGGCGTGTGAAGTCAAAATGGAGGTGTGTGAAGTCGGAATGTTGGTGGGTGAAGTCATAGAATGGAGGTGTGTGAAGTCACAATGCAGGTGTGTGAACTCAGAGAATGGAGGTGTGTGAAGTCACAATATAGGTGTGTTAAGTTATAGAATGGAGGTGTGTGAAGTCACAGAAAGGAGGTGTATGAAATCATAGAATGGTGTTGTGTGAAGTCACAGAATGGAGATGTGTGAAGTCATAGAATGGAGGTGTGTGATGTCATAGAATGGAGGTGTGTGAAGTCATAGAATGGAGGTGTGGGAAGTCACAATGCATGTGTGTGAACTCATAGAATGGAGGTGTGAAGTCACAATGTAGGTGTGTTAAGTTATAGAATGGAGGTGTGTGAAGTCATAGAATGGAGGAGTGTGAAGTCACAGAATGGAGGTGTGTGAAATCATAGAATGGAGGTGTGTAAAGTCACAGAATGGAGGTATTTGAAGTCATAGAATGGAGGTGTGTGAAGTCATAGAATGGAGGTGTGTGAAGTCACAGAATGGAGGTGTGTGAAGTTATAGAATGGAGGTGTGTGAAGTCACAGAATGGAGGTGTGTAAAATCATAGAATGGACGTGTGTGAAGTCATAGAATGGAGGTGTGTGAAGTCATAGAATGGAGGTGTGTGAAGTCACAGAATGGAGGGGTGTGAAGTCACAGATTGGAGGTGTGTGAAGTCATAGAATGGAGGTGTGTGAAATCATAGAATGGAGCTGTGTGAAGTCAGAATGGAGGTGTGCGAAGTCACAGAATGGAGGTGTGTGAAGTCATTTTATGGAGCTGTGTGAAGTCAGAATGGAGGTGTGTGAAGTCACAGAATGGAGGTGTGAGAACTCAGAATAAAGGTGTGTGAAGTCACAGAATCTAGGTGTGTGAAGTCATAGAATGGAGGTGTGTGAAGTCATAGAATGGAGGTGTGTGAAGTCATAATAGAGGCGTGTGATGTCACAGAATTCAGGTGTGTGAAGTCACAGAATGGAGCTGTGTGAACTCATAGAATGGAGGTGTGTGAAGTCAGAACGGAGGTGTGTGAACTCAGTTTGGAGGTGTGGGAAGTCACAATGGAGGTGTGTGAAGTTATAGAATGGAGGTGTGTGAAGTCACAGAATGGAGGGGTATGAAGTCAAAGACTGGAGGTGTGTGAAGTCATAGAATGGAGGTGTGTGAACTCATAGAATGGAGGTGTGTGAAGTCATAGAATGGAGGTGTGTGAATTAATAGAATGGAGGTGTGAGAAATCATAGAATGGAGGTGTGTGAAGTCACAGAATGGAGGTGTGTGAAGTCACAGAATGGAGGTGTGTGAAGTCCCAGAATGGAGGTGTGTGAACTCCAATGGAGGTGTCTGAAGTCAAAGAATGGAGGTGTGTGAAGTCATAGATTGGAATTGTGTGAAGTCATAGAATGGAGGTGTGTGAATTGAGAATTGAGGTGTGTGAAGTCATGGAATTGAGGTGTGTGAACTCAGAATGGAGGTGTGTGAAGTCACAGAATGGAGGTTTGTGAAGTCATAGAATGGAGTTGTGTGAAGTCATAGAATGGATGTTTCTGAAGTAGAATGAAGGTGTGTGAAGTCATAGAATGGAGGTGTGTGAAGTCAAAATGGATGTGTGTGAACTCATAAAATGGAGATGTGTGAAGTGATGGATTGGAGGTGTGCGAAGTCCAAGAATATAGGTTGTGAAGTCAAACAATGGTGGTGTGTGAAGTCAAAGAATGCAGGTGTGTTAAGTCAAAGAATGGAAGTGTGTGAAGTCAAAATGGAGGTGTGTGAAGTCACAGAATGGAGGTGTGTGAAGTCACAGAATGAAGGTGTTTGAAGTCAAAATTGTGGTGTGTGAAGTCACAAATTGAGGAGTCTGAAGTCAGAATGCAGCTGTGTGAAGCCATATAATGGTGGTGTGTGAAGTCAGAATGGAGGTGTGTGAACTCATAGAATGTAGTGTGTGAAGTCACAATGGGGGTGTGTGAAGTCATAGCATGGGGGTGTGTGAAGTCAAATTGGAGGTGTGTGAAATCACAGAATGGAGGTGTGTCAACTCAGAAATGAGGTGTGTTAAGTCGTAGAATGGAGGTGTGTGAATTCATAGAATGGAAGATTGTGAAATCATAGAATGGAGGTGTGTGAAGTCAAAGAATTGAGGTTTGTGAAGTCAGAATGGAGGTGTGTGAAGTCAGGATGGAGGTGGTGAAGTCACAGAATGGAGGTGTGGGAACCCAGAATGGAGGTGTGTGGTCACAGAACGGAGGTTTGTGAAGTCATAGAATGGAGGTGCCTGAAGTCATAGAATGGATGTTTCTGAAGTGAGAACGAAGGTGTATGAAGTCAAAGAATGGAGGTGTGTGAAGTCAAAATCGAGGTGTGTGAATCATAGAATGGAGGTGTGTGAACTCATAGAATGGAGGTTTGTGAAGTCATGGAATGGAGGTGTGTGAAGTCAAGGAATGGAGGTGTGTGAGTCAAACAATAAAGGTGTGTGAAGTCAGAGAATGGAGTTGTGTGAACTCATAGAATGGAGGTGCATGCAGTCAAAGAATGGAGGTGTGTGAAGTCATCGAATGGAGGTGTGTGAAGTCATGGAATGGAGGTGTGTGAAGTCAGATGGAGTTGTGTGAAGTCATAGAATGGAGGTGTGTGAAGTCAGAATGGAGGTGTGTGAAGTCATAGAATGGAGGTGTGTGAAGTCACAATGCAGGTGTGCGATGTCATAGAATGGAGGTGTGTGAGGTCATAGAATGGAGGTGTGTGAATTCACAGAATGGAGGTGTGTGAAGTCATAGAATGGAGGTGTGTGAAGTCACAGAATGGAGATGTGTGAAGTCATAGAATGGAGGTGTGTGAAGTCATAGAATTTAGGTGTGTGAAGTCATAGAATGGAGGTGTGTGAAGTCAGAGAATGGAGGTGTGTGAAATCACAAAATGGAGGCGTGTGAACTCAGAATGGAGGTGTATGAAGTCACAGAATGGAGATGTATGAAGTCATAGAATGGAGGTGTGTGAAGTCACACAATGGGGGTGTGTGAAGTCATAGAATGGAGGTGTGTGAAGTCATAGAATGGAGGTGTGTGAAGTCACAGAATGAGGTGTGTGAAGTCAGAATAGATGTTTGCGAAATCATAGAATGGAGCTGTGTGAAGTCAGAATGGAGCTGTGTGAAGTCATAGAATGGAGGTGAGGTGAAGTAAGAATGGCGGTGTGTGAACTCATAGAATGATGGTGTGTGAAGTCACAATGGAGGTGTGTGAAGTCATAGAATGGAGGTTTCTGAAGTCACAGAATGGAGGTGTGTGAAGTCATAGAATGGGGGTGTGTGAAGTCAAATTGGAGTTGTGTGAAATCACAGAATGGAGGTGTGACAACTCAGAAATGAGGTGTGTGAAGTCATAGAATGGAGGTGTGTGAATTCATGGAATGGTAGAGTGTGAAATCATAGAATGGAGGTGTGTGAAGTCAAAGAATTGAAGTTTGTGAAGTCAGAATGGAGGTGTGTGAAGTCAGGATGGAGATGAGTGAAGTCACAGAATGGAGGATTGGGAACTCAAAATGGAGGTGTGTGGTCACAGAACGGAGGTTTGTGCAGTCATAGAATGGAGGTGCCTGAAGTCATAGAATGGATGTTTCTGAAGTGAGAACGAAGGTATATGAAGTCAAAGAATGGAGGTGTGTGAAGTCAAAATGGAGGTGTGTGAATCATAGAATGGAGGTGTGTGAACTCATAGAATGGAGGTGTGTGAAGTCATGGAATGGAGGTGTGTGAAGTCAAAGAATGGAGGTGTGTGAAGTCAAACAATAAAGGTGTGTGAAGTCACAGAATGGAGGTGTGTGAACTCATAGAATGGAGGTGCATGCAGTCAAAGAATAGAGGTGTGTGAAGTCATGGAATGGAGGTTTGTGAAGTCAGATGGAGTTGTGTGAAGTCATAGAATGGAGGTGTGTGCAGCCAGAATGGAGGGGTGTGACGTCATAGAATGGAGGTGTGTGAAGTCAGAATGGAGGTGTGTGAACTCATAGAATGGAGGTGTGTGAAGTCACAATGCAGGTGTGCGAAGTCATAGAATGGAGGTGTGTGAGGTCATAGAATGGAGGTGTGTGAAGTCACAGAATGGAGGTGTGTGAAGTCATAGATTGGAGGTGTGTGAAGTCATAGAATGGAGGTCTGTCAACTCAGAAAGGAGGTGTGTGAAGTCATAGAATGGAGGTGTGTGAAGTCATAGAATGGAGGTGTGTGAAATTATAGAATGGAGTTGTGTGAAGTCACAGAATTGAGGTGTGTGAAGTCAGAATGGAGGTGTGTGAAGTCATAATGTAGGTGTGTGAAGTCACAGAATGGAGTGTGTGAAGTCAAAGAATGGAGGTGTGTGAAGTCACACAATGGAGGTGTGTGAAGTCATAGAATCGGAGGTGTGTGAAGTCACAGAATGGAGGTGTGTGAAGTCACAATGGAGATGTGTGAAGTCATAGAATGGAGGTGTGTGAAGTCACAATGGAGGTGTGTGAAGTCATAGAATGGACGTGTGTGAAGTCACAGAATGGAGGTGTGTGAAGTCATAGAATGGAGCTGTGTGAAGTCAGATTGGAGGTGTGTGAAGTCACAGAATGGAGGTGTGTGAACTCAAAATGGAGGTGTGTGAAGTCACAGAATGGAGGTGTGTGAAGTGATAGAATGGAGGTGTGTGAAATCATAGAATGGATGTGTGTGAAGTCATAATGGAGGTGTGTGAAGTCACAAAATTGAGGTGTGTGAAGTCAGAGAATGGAGGTGTGTGAAGTCACAATGCAGGTGTGCGATGTCATAGAATGGAGGTGTGTGAGGTCATAGAAATGGAGGTGTGTGAATTCACAGAATGGAGGTGTGTGAAGTCATAGAATGGAGGTGTGTGAAGTCACAGAATGGAGATGTGTGAAGTCATAGAATGGAGGTGTGTGAAGTCATAGAATTTAGGTGTGTGAAGTCATAGAATGGAGGTGTGTGAAGTCAGAGAATGGAGGTGTGTGAAATCACAAAATGGAGGCGTGTGAACTCAGAATGGAGGTGTATGAAGTCACAGAATGGAGATGTATGAAGTCATAGAATGGAGGTGTGTGAAGTCACACAATGGGGGTGTGTGAAGTCATAGAATGGAGGTGTGTGAAGTCATAGAATGGAGGTGTGTGAAGTCACAGAATGGAGGTGTGTGAAGTCAGAATAGATGTTTGCGAAATCATAGAATGGAGCTGTGTGAAGTCAGAATGGAGCTGTGTGAAGTCATAGAATGGAGGTGAGTGAAGTAAGAATGGCGGTGTGTGAACTCATAGAATGATGGTGTGTGAAGTCACAATGGAGGTGTGTGAAGTCATAGAATGGAGGTTTCTGAAGTCACAGAATGGAGGTGTGTGAAGTCATAGAATGGGGGTGTGTGAAGTCAAATTGGAGTTGTGTGAAATCACAGAATGGAGGTGTGACAACTCAGAAATGAGGTGTGTGAAGTCATAGAATGGAGGTGTGTGAATTCATGGAATGGTAGAGTGTGAAATCATAGAATGGAGGTGTGTGAAGTCAAAGAATTGAAGTTTGTGAAGTCAGAATGGAGGTGTGTGAAGTCAGGATGGAGATGAGTGAAGTCACAGAATGGAGGATTGGGAACTCAAAATGGAGGTGTGTGGTCACAGAACGGAGGTTTGTGCAGTCATAGAATGGAGGTGCCTGAAGTCATAGAATGGATGTTTCTGAAGTGAGAACGAAGGTGTATGAAGTCAAAGAATGGAGGTGTGTGAAGTCAAAATGGAGGTGTGTGAATCATAGAATGGAGGTGTGTGAACTCATAGAATGGAGGTGTGTGAAGTCATGGAATGGAGGTGTGTGAAGTCAAAGAATGGAGGTGTGTGAAGTCAAACAATAAAGGTGTGTGAAGTCACAGAATGGAGGTGTGTGAACTCATAGAATGGAGGTGCATGCAGTCAAAGAATAGAGGTGTGTGAAGTCATGGAATGGAGGTTTGTGAAGTCAGATGGAGTTGTGTGAAGTCATAGAATGGAGGTGTGTGCAGCCAGAATGGAGGGGTGTGACGTCATAGAATGGAGGTGTGTGAAGTCAGAATGGAGGTGTGTGAACTCATAGAATGGAGGTGTGTGAAGTCACAATGCAGGTGTGCGAAGTCATAGAATGGAGGTGTGTGAGGTCATAGAATGGAGGTGTGTGAAGTCACAGAATGGAGGTGTGTGAAGTCATAGATTGGAGGTGTGTGAAGTCATAGAATGGAGGTCTGTCAACTCAGAAAGGAGGTGTGTGAAGTCATAGAATGGAGGTGTGTGAAGTCATAGAATGGAGGTGTGTGAAATTATAGAATGGAGTTGTGTGAAGTCACAGAATTGAGGTGTGTGAAGTCAGAATGGAGGTGTGTGAAGTCATAATGTAGGTGTGTGAAGTCACAGAATGGAGGTGTGTGAAGTCAAAGAATGGAGGTGTGTGAAGTCACACAATGGAGGTGTGTGAAGTCATAGAATGGAGGTGTGTGAAGTCACAGAATGGAGGTGTGTGAAGTCACAATGGAGATGTGTGAAGTCATAGAATGGAGGTGTGTGAAGTCACAATGGAGGTGTGTGAAGTCATAGAATGGACGTGTGTGAAGTCACAGAATGGGAGGTGTGTGAAGTCATAGAATGGAGCTGTGTGAAGTCATATTGGAGGTGTGTGAAGTCACAGAATGGAGGTGTGTGAACTCAAAATGGAGGTGTGTGAAGTCACAGAATGGAGGTGTGTGAAGTGATAGAATGGAGGTGTGTGAAATCATAGAATGGATGTGTGTGAAGTCATAATGGAGGTGTGTGAAGTCACAAAATTGAGGTGTGTGAAGTCAGAGAATGGAGGTTTTTAAGTCATAGAATGGAGGTGTGTGAAGTCATAGAATGGAGGTGTGTGAAATCATAGAATGGATGTTTGTTAAGTAAGAATGAAGGTGTGTTAAGTCATACAATTGAGGTGTGTGAAGGCACAGAATGGAGGTGTGTGAAGTCATAGAATGGAGCTGTGTGAAGTCAGAATGTAGGTGTGTGAAGTCACAGAATGGAGGTGTGCGAACTCAGAATGGAGGTGTGTGAAGTCACAGAATGGAGGGGTGTGAAGTCATAGAATGGAGGTGTGTGAAGTCACACAATGGGGGTGTGTGAAGTCATAGAATGGAGGTGTGTGAAGTCATAGAATGGAGGTGTGTGAAGTCACAGAATGGAGGTGTTTGACGTCAGAGAATGGAGGTGTGTGAAATCAGAATGGAGGTGAGTGAAGTCAGAATAGATGTGTGCGAAGTCATAGAATGGAGCTGTGTGAAGTCAGAATGAGCTGTGTGAAGTCATAGAATGGAGGAGAGTGAAGTCAGAATGGCGGTGTGTGAACTCATAGAATGATGGTGTGTGAAGTCACAATGGAGGTGTGTGAAGTCATAGAATGGAGGTTTTTGAAGTCACAGAATGGAACTGTGTGAAGTCATAATATGGAGGTGTGTGAAGTCAGATTGGAGGTGTGTGAAGTCATAGAATGGAGGTGTGTCAACTCAGAAAGGAGGTGTGTGAAGTCATAGAATGGAGGTGTGTGAAGTCATAGAATGGAGGAGGTGTGTGAAATCACAGAATGGAGTTGTGTGAAGTCACAGAATTGAGGTGTGTGAAGTCAGAATGGAGGTGTGTGAAGTCACAATGTAGGTGTGTGAAGTCACAGAATGGAGGTGTGTGAAGTCATAGAATGGAGGTGTGTGAAGTCACAGAATGGAGGTGTGTGAAGTCTTATAATGGAGGTGTGTGAAGTCACAGAATGGAGGTGTGTGAAGTCAGAATGGAGTTGTGTGAAGTCATAGAATGGAGGTGTGTGAAGTCACATTGGAGGTGTGTGAAGTCATAGAATGGAGGTGTGTGAAGTCACAGAATGGAGGTGTGTGAAGTCATAGAATGGAGCTGTGTGAAGTCAGATTGGAGGTGTGTGAAGTCACAGAATGGAGGTGTGTGAACTCACAATGGAGGTGTGTGAAGTCACAGAATGTAGGTGTGTGAAGTGATAGAATGGAGGTGTGTGAAGTCATAGAATGGATGTGTGTGAAGTCATAATGGAGGTGTGTGAAGTCACAGAATTGAGGTGTGTGAAGTCACAGAATGGAGGTGTGTGAAGTCATAGAATGGAGGTGTGTGAAGTCATAGAATGGAGTGTGTGAAATCATAGACTGGATGTTTGTTAAGTAAGAATGAAGGTGTGTTAAGTCATACAATGGAGGTGTGTGAAGGCACAGAATGGAGGTGTGTGAAGACATAGAATGGAGCTGTGTGAAGTCAGAATGGAGGTGTGTGAAGTCACAGAATGGAGGTGTGCCAACTCAGAATGGAGGTGTGTGAAGTCACAGATGGAGGTGTGCCAACTCAGAATGGAGGTGTGTGAAGTCACAGAATGGAGGTGTGTGAAGTCATAGAATGGAGGTGTGTGAAATCATAGAATGGAGGTGTGGGAAGTCATAGAATGGAGCTGTGTGAAGTCAGAATGGAGCTGTGTGAAGTCATAGAATGTAGGTGAGTGAAGTCAGAATGGCGGTGTGTGAACTCATAGAATGATGGTGTGTGAAGTCACATGGAGGTGTGTGAAGTCATAGAATGGAGGTTTTTGAAGTCACAGAATGGAAGTGTGTGAAGTCATAAAATGGAGGTGTGTGAAGTCAGATTGGAGGTGTGTGAAGTCATAGAATGGAGGTGTGTCAACTCAGAAAGGAGGTGTGTGATGTCATAGAATGGAGGTGTGTGAAGTCATAGAATGGAGGAGGTGTGTGAAATAACAGAATGGAGTTGTGTGAAGTCACAGAATTGAGGTGTGTGAAGTCAGAATGGAGGTGTGTGAAGTCACAATGTAGGTGTGTGAAGTCACAGATTGGAGGTGTGTGAAGTCATAGAATGGAGGTGTGTGAAGTCACAGAATGGAGGTGTGTGAAGTCATATAATGGAGGTGTGAGAAGTCACAGAATGGAGGTGTGTGAAGACAGAATGGAGTTGTGTGAAGTCATAGAATGGAGGTGTGTGAACTCACAATGGACGTGTGTGAAGTCATAGAATGGAGCTGTGTGAAGTCAGATTGGAGGTGTGTGAAGTCACAGAATGGAGATGTGTGAACTCACCAATGGAGGTGTGTGAAGTCACAGAATGGAGGTGTGTGAAGTGATAGAATGGAGGTGTGTGAAGTCATAGAATGGATGTGTGTGAAGTCATAATGGAGGTGTGTGAAGTCACAGAATTGAGGTGTGTGAAGTCACAGAATGTAGGTGTGTGAAGTCATAGAATGGAGGTGTGTGAAATCATAGAATGGAGGTGTGTGAAATCATAGACTGGATGTTTGTTAAGTAAGAATGAAGGTGTGTTAAGTCATACAATGGAGGTGTGTGAAGGCACAGAATGGAGGGTGTGAAGTCACAGATTGGAGGTGTGTGAAGTCATAGAATGGAGGTGTGTGAAAATCATAGAATGGAGCTGTGTGAAGTCAGAATGGAGGTGTGCGAAGTCACAGAATGGAGGTGTGTGAAGTCATTTTATGGAGCTGTGTGAAGTCAGAATGGAGGTGTGTGAAGTCACAGAATGGAGGTGTGAGAACTCAGAATAAGGTGTGTGAAGTCACAGAATCTAGGTGTGTGAAGTCATAGAATGGAGGTGTGTGAAGTCATAGAATGGAGGTGTGTGAAGTCATAATAGAGGCGTGTGATGTCACAGAATTCAGGTGTGTGAAGTCACAGAATGGAGCTGTGTGAACTCATAGAATGAGGTGTGTGAAGTCAGAACGGAGGTGTGTGAACTCAGTTTGGAGGTGTGGGAAGTCCACAATGGAGGTGTGTGAAGTTATAGAATGGAGGTGTGTGAAGTCACAGAATGGAGGGGTATGAAGTCAAAGACTGGAGGTGTGTGAAGTCATAGAATGGAGGTGTGTGAACTCATAGAATGGAGGTGTGTGAAGTCATAGAATGGAGGTGTGTGAATTAATAGATGGAGGTGTGAGAAATCATAGAATGGAGGTGTGTGAAGTCACAGAATGGAGGTGTGTGAAGTCACAGAATGGAGGTGTGTGAAGTCCCAGAATGGAGGTGTGTGAACTCCAATGGAGGTGTCTGAAGTCAAAGAATGGAGGTGTGTGAAGTCATAGATTGGAATTGTGTGAAGTCATAGAATGGAGGTGTGTGAATTGAGAATTGAGGTGTGTGAAGTCATGGAATTGAGGTGTGTGAACTCAGAATGAGGTGTGTGAAGTCACAGAATGGAGGTTGTGAAGTTATAGAATGGAGTTGTGTGAAGTCATAGAATGATGTTTCTGAAGTAGAATGAAGGTGTGTGAAGTCATAGAATGGAGGTGTGTGAAGTCAAATGGATGTGTGTGAACTCATAAAATGGAGATGTGTGAAGTGATGGATTGGAGGTGTGCGAAGTCCAAGAATATAGGTTGTGAAGTCAAACAATGGTGGTGTGTGAAGTCAAAGAATGCAGGTGTGTTAAGTCAAAGAATGGAAGTGTGTGAAGTCAAAATGGAGGTGTGTGAAGTCACAGAATGGAGGTGTGTGAAGTCACAGAATGAAGGTGTTTGAAGTCAAAATTGTGGTGTGTGAAGTCACAAATTGAGGAGTCTGAAGTCAGAATGCAGCTGTGTGAAGCATATAATGGTGGGTGTGAAGTCAGAATGGAGGTGTGTGAACTCATAGAATGTAGTGTGTGAAGTCACAATGGGGGTGTGTGAAGTCATAGCATGGGGGTGTGTGAAGTCAAATTGGAGGTGTGTGAAATCACAGAATGGAGGTGTGTCAACTCAGAAATGAGGTGTGTTAAGTCGTAGAATGGAGGTGTGTGAATTCATAGAATGGAAGATTGTGAAATCATAGAATGGAGGTGTGTGAAGTCAAAGAATTGAGGTTTGTGAAGTCAGAATGGAGGTGTGTGAAGTCAGGTGGAGGTGGGTGAAGTCACAGAATGGAGGTGTGGGAACCCAGAATGAGGTGTGTGGTCACAGAACGGAGGTTTGTGAAGTCATAGAATGGAGGTGCCTGAAGTCATAGAATGGATGTTTCTGAAGTGAGAACGAAGGTGTATGAAGTCAAAGAATGGAGGTGGTGTGAAGTCAAAATCGAGGTGTGTGAATCATAGAATGGAGGTGTGTGAACTCATAGAATGGAGGTTTGTGAAGTCATGGAATGGAGGTGTGTGAAGTCAAGGAATGGAGGTGTGTGAAGTCAAACAATAAGGTGTGTGAAGTCAGAGAATGGAGTTGTGTGAACTCATAGAATGGAGGTGCATGCAGTCAAAGAATGGAGGTGTGTGAAGTCATCGAATGGAGGTGTGTGAAGTCATGGAATGGAGGTGTGTGAAGTCAGATGAGTTGTGTGAAGTCATAGAATGGAGGTGTGTGAAGACAGAATGGAGGTGTGTGAAGTCATAGAATGGAGGTGTGTGAAGTCACAATGCAGGTGTGCGATGTCATAGAATGGAGGTGTGTGAGGTCATAGAATGGAGGTGTGTGAATTCACAGAATGGAGGTGTGTGAAGTCATAGAATGGAGAGTGTGTGAAGTCACAGAATGGAGAATGTGTGAAGTCATAGAATGGAGGTGTGTGAAGTCATAGAATTTAGGTGTGTGAAGTCATAGAATGGAGGTGTGTGAAGTCAGAGAATGGAGGTGTGTGAAATCACAAAATGGAGGCGTGTGAACTCAGAATGGAGGTGTATGAAGTCACAGAATGGAGATGTATGAAGTCATAGAAGGAGGTGTGTGAAGTCACACAATGGGGGTGTGTGAAGTCATAGAATGGAGGTGTGTGAAGTCATAGAATGGAGGTGTGTGAAGTCACAGAATGGAGGTGTGTGAAGTCAGAATAGATGTTTGCGAAATCATAGAATGGAGCTGTGTGAAGTCAGAATGGAGCTGTGTGAAGTCATAGAATGGAGGTGAGTGAAGTAAGAATGGCGGTGTGTGAACTCATAGAATGATGGTGTGTGAAGTCACAATGGAGGTGTGTGAAGTCATAGAATGGAGGTTTCTGAAGTCACAGAATGGAGGTGTGTGAAGTCATAGAATGGGGTGTGTGAAGTCAAATTGGAGTTGTGTGAAATCACAGAATGGAGTGTGACAACTCAGAAATGAGTGTGTGAAGTCATAGAATGGAGGTGTGTGAATTCA